>OW386291.2:137931937-138531937 GCA_936432065.2 Rutpela maculata | reverse complement strand
CATAAATCGCGCAAGGCTACAATCAGCGACCGTAACAAAAGCTTTAGAATTATCTTCCTTTATTGTAAGATGATAAAATTAACAAATCAAATTGAATAATATGATATTAGTTGTAATAATCTGCTATATATGGTGTCGTACTACGCGGGTGGTGCATTAATGAAGTGAAAATAATAGGTAGGTATCAGACAGATATAACTGATTTTCAGATATATCATTGTAAAAACCGCTGCCCAAGGAATCACTACTTCCATATCCGGATTTTCTATCCAAGTCACACAACGAAACAATTTTATATCTGGAAATAATTGTTTATGGAACTTTAATAATATAATATTTGAAATCCTCTACCCAAAAACCAATAAAAAGATACCCCACATCTGTAGGGGGGTGGAGGTGGTGACAGGGGGTGGGAGTGGGCGGTGGACAAAGTAGAAAAATATTTTGAGGTTTCTGGTTCTTGTACACACACTAAATCACATTTCTTTTCATCCCCTTTAATAATGGGGTGGGGTTGGTAATGGGGAAAATTTTTTTTGAGACCTTAGCTTCTCTTGTCTATACTAAATATCAATTTTATGAACTCTTATCTGCTTGATTTACCTATTTACTCCAAATTTACCCCAATTTACCCCCCTACCCTTCGCCGGAACAAGATGAAAATATAATCTAGTTCTAGACCTTGTTAAAGTTCATATGTGTACCAAATTTCAAGTCAATATCTCAAACGGTTCCAGAGTAAACGTGCGCACAAAAAAAGTTACAGACCGACAGACACGACAGAAATTTTTTTTTTCGTTCAAACTTGAAATCTCGACGTTTCATGACATTCTAAGCCTATTTGAACAATAAAAATTTTTAAAATTTTTTTTGTCGTTACTATACTTCCACTGGATGTGGAAATAAAATCATGACAGCTAGTAAAGTTTTTACTTTGCTTCGTATATTTTAATATTTTCCATAAAATGTCAGAGGTAACCACATAATCAAAACAATTATTTGCCATGCTTTCACTAACTCGTAGAGGCTCTGAACGATTAGTTGGATTTTTGTACATAACTATATTTTTGTTTTCATGTAAACTGGAAGGGTAAAATCGGTTAAAATTGGATAGACGATCTAAATATGCTTGTGTAAATAGGCTGTTCTTTTTTTTTAAATAATACTATTCCTAGTGGGATTTTTACCATCTAGCCTGTCTTCGTTTTGATCAAAATTATCGCTGCGATAAATGTAATTGTTTTCTTCAGAACTTACTGGAGGAACTCCAGTTGGTATAAAAATGTCGTCACCAGTTTTTACTAATACGTGACTAGCTAAAGACGTTAAAAATGTACGTATTTCATCGTAGGAATAACCATAGCCAAAAGAATAAAGCATATCAAGTTCTTTTTCTTCTGACGGCACGAAACACATGTAGTGATATGTAAAGGATTCAAAAAATGGCCTAAGCTGATTGTTTTTTTTTCCCATAAGAATTAATATAAATTCCATTACTATAGAAATAACGTTTAAATCAAATTTGTCTGTCCTGACATATTTAGTATCCACGACATAAATGTTTATAACAAATCTGAAACTTCTTGTTTACATTTATGTTCATTCAGATTAGTAGTCGTGTTTTTTTTATAGTTTTAAAACATCCAGCTATAGCTTCTCTTAAGATACCGGCAGCTTTATCAGGAATTGTCAATTCATTCTCATGAAGTTTTCTTCGCCTGATTCACTTGTGACTGACAACAAAAATCCTTTTAGCTTGAACTGTTGTTGTATTTTGTTTGTGTTCACAAAACACTTTGTTTGCTTAAATGCTTTTCTAATCTCTTTCTTATATTTCCACTGCTATAATAATCTAATTTTTCAAATATATCATTAAGGCGTGTTTTTAGAAATATTAGAGTTAAGAATTCTTTTTTGCAAAACAGCAAGATAAACCCCCTTAAATAAAATATTTAACGCTACTTTAAATTCATTTTTTTCTTTCAGTTGTTTAGTTTGTACACATTTAATTTTTTTTTGCTAATATATTTTGCATAATAAATTTTATGATAATTTCCATTAGCCCAAATAAATCTGAATAAATGTGTAACCTGCCTTGTATTTCTGTATCACAATGCGACACTGCAGCTTTAATATATATTTTTTTCTAGTTTCCGCACCCGTTCCTGTACAAACAGGTACTTAAAGATGTTCTTAATTTATTCTCAATTTTTCTGGATTTTCCACAAATCAGACAATGCCATTTTATTTTAAACTGATTTTTTTTCTTTATTATAACTACATGAAGGCTCACTTGCATTTTTTTATCGCGTTACTAATATCAGAGACAATACGTATTATCTTTGCTAATGTTATTTATTAAAAAAGATGTCAGACAAAAATAACGAAATCGGTATCGAAGGGTGTGCAAATAAGTGCCACCACTTTGTTTTATAAAAATTTTAATGAAATTGCATATTTTCTTTCATTTGCACAATTAATAAAAGACCTGATGCCAGTAACAGTTGGTTTTTTACCATTAGATTTTCACTGCTTTCAGCAGTTTCGTAAAACAAACATCTATTGATAAAAATGAATCTACAATATATATAAACTGTAATAGCCTACATGTAAGTAAAATAGTATATACCTACTTATTAATATTTATCCAGACAATAATGAGGCCAGCAGCCGATACGTTTCTTGATGGTCCGAGAAAGTAGCGGGGGCGGGAAAGGAAGCCTCGCGTCTTCGTCGCCGTACTGTGCTTCGTTGTGTTTCAAGGGCTCTAGCGCTTTTAGTTAAAAAATTAGATCCGGCATTAATCGAGACAAAATGAAGCCTATTAAATTTGTCAGTTTTTGGTGAAAGAAAAAATTGAATACCTCGTTATATAAGCGAGTTATGGCGAGTTAAGAATTAGAAAAATGTTGATGATTTGTGTATCTTTTTGAATTTTGCTAGTTTTTTTATGTTAATTTTTTAATTATTGCAATAAATTATACTTCAAATTAAAAAGTAATGTTTATTTGTCAAAACCAAAAAAAAATTGTATTTTTATCTGTTTTAGTTCTAAAGTTATATTTGATTAAATCTTAAATTTTTAAATTTCTTTTTTTTTAGTTTTTTTCTTATATCTTCGGTCTCGACCAATGGAGAGTGTCGTCAATTTTGATTTCCTATGTAAAATAACATGCTCTAATAAGTAGTGAAGGTCCCATCTGGTTATACTTCAGTATTGGGTAGGTCAAGAAAGAGAAGGCTTTTCGCGCTCTGCCCGACGGGCTATTTTCGCACATAAAGTGAAGCGGTGAATATTTTAACAAATTATTCCTTGGTTTGGTAAGATGAAAGGTAATATTATTACGAGCTCCCGTTCTGGGCACATGAAAGCGCATTTGTTCTAACACCTGTGGACAGTATTTTGTTATTTAGTATTTTATATATACATAAAAACAAAGCCATCGTTACAAGGTTTACGTTTTGGTGTCAAGTAGATAACACTATTAGAAAGAAACAAAAGTCGATAAACCTCTTAAGAAAATATTTACCATAGGCAACACAATCAGTGTTGATAAAATGCATAATTAAAAAAAAATAAATAAAAAACTGCCGATTTATTATAATGGTTCATAATGAAACGGTTGCTAGGCAAGAAATGCAGCATGAATCATATAATGTGTCAGGTCAACACCGCCTAAATAATAAAACCAAACAACTAATGTGTGACGTCACAACCAAGAGGCTGAGCGCCAGTTTAATAGGCAACAGTAACGTTCACATGAAATAGTCCAAAATAACTACACTAAAAACTAATTTTAAATGGTGTCTAATTAACCAGACTATCTTTTTATATAATACAACAGTAAGAGCCTAAGAGCCACTATTTTGTGATTTAATGCAGATTGTGTACTTTCCTTTATTGCTGCCTGCATAGCTGCTGCCTCAATTCTATTCTTTTTTGGAGTAGGTGCCTCCCTTTGATGTTGATCCGATGATTTACTCAAATATGGCCAGTTTGGAAATAAACAGGGTATGGCGCCATTTTTTAATTTTGGTATGCTAAGAGGTGCTGTAATTGTTTTGCCAGTCTTCCAATCTACGGCGCTTGTTTCATGCAAAATATCGGTCTCCGAAAAATGCTTGTGACAAACCTACAATTTGAAAATTACTCCTTAGGTTTTAAGCCTAAGAACGATTCTTTAATTCTTTCTATCGTGAACTCAAACAATACCTAATACTACGGGAGCCCACCCTAACATTGTCCCCTTGATCCTCGGGGACAATGTTTTTCATAGAGATTAAAGCCTAAGGGACAACTTTAGACATATCCCAAAAAAAAAAACTGGCTGTACCTTCAAAATGGCGTCCATGTTTATAAAAAAATTCGGGGGAGGGGGTGCACATACAGCTAGGAACTATAACCTTATTTCATTTTTATGCACGCATCTTCTTTCTAGAATTACAAATAATCTAATAACAATTACAACAAGTAAAAGTCACAGAGAAATGCCAATATTTGTTTCAGTTATAATTTTTTCTATAATACACAGTTTACTTAAAAATGAAATTTGTTGCGACTCTATAAATTAACTTGCATTTATTAGTGTCAACATTTTGTCCATCGTCATGTTTTTATGTGCTTAAAAAAAAAATGAACATTTTGTTGTAATGTTATACTATAACATAGTTCACTTAAAAGGCATAAAACTTTGTATGCCTTTAGCAATCACCCTGTATCACATATTATGTGGCCCAATTTCAATAGAGAGCATTCTAACTATTACAGGAATATTAAATTGATTAATCTATTACAATATTTAAGTTTAGGGTGTTTTGAAACGGATTTTCAATTATTTTTCTGAGACTTTGTAAATTTTTTTGCCTGATTATAATATACTATTTCTTTGACTTTATTAAATAAGTATAATAAGCATAACAGACCATTTTAGGTCACGTGGTTTTGACAAGTCGGCCATTTTGCTCGAAGGGCAACCGAACGTTCATTCTTTCGTTGTTTATTATTGTAATCGGAGCAGTTTGCGAGGTTTTATATATTATTTTCTAGTTTTTCTTGAGAAACTGTATGTTTTCGTGATAATGTCACGTAGTGAATATTATTCAACCCTTATGGATGATGTTAAGTGTCACTATGATGAGAAATCAAAATAATAGACATACGAGTGGAGACTGGAGACCTTTCTGCAGATTTGTCTATTTTACCTTGTGTATCCGTAATTGATATGGTAAATTACTTAGTGTTGACTCTCCACAGGCCAGCAGTTAAAGGCATACAAATCTTTACAAGCATATAAATATTAGAAGGCTGAATTTGTGCAAGAAGTTTGTGCAAGAAAGTTAAACTCAAATGTATTCATTGTTATGGGCAAGGCAAGTTTACATTTAAATAACTAAGTGCTAGATTTCAGTGATAAGCATGTTATATTATGCGTATGTAGTATTAAAGAGACTCTGCCAGAAAGTGATTTCTTTACCTTTCTCCTCACCATCGACGATGAGGGCCCATTCACAGAAGGTTCCATAGTTTCCTGTGGTTCATCCTAAAAGAAATATATAAGATAAAGCATTTCTTTCATCTACCAATAAAGACAAATTTTATACCATTCTAAGACGTTTTGTTCGCTGTGTAATCCTAAAATGCCTGTGAACAGCGCCTTGGTCTTTGGTATTAAGTGACTCGTACCCCATATTTCGAGTAGGAATCCAATCAGGATTATCTTTATCATCAAGTTGTGCAGGTTCCCCTAAAAAAAGCATTAAATCATAGATAAAAAATGTTACATTAAATTGTAACTTGCTGAATTCCACACTACGATACAAGTATATTTATTGGTTTTGAGACACATATTTAGCATACAATACAGTGTGTCCCCGGATGGAGTTGATAAGAGGAGAAACATCTCTATTATTGATTTTCTGACGAAAAGTCATTCTTTATAAAAAATTCTGCTTGTCAAAAAAATGAATTTACCATATAAAAATCTTAGATCAGATGTACCGGGTGTTAATAAATTAAGAAAACATTAAATTGCCTCAAGAGATAAGTACCTTCATTTATTATTTTGGATAAAATGTTTATAAAACAAAGTTGTTTATAATCCAAAATAAAGCCTAAATACAAATTATGAAGTCTAAATTTTGACTTCTACATTTATGTCAACTTACATTTTTTTTTCAAACATTAACATAACATTAACTTCAACGATTGTGGAAAAACAATTTATTCTACATAGCCTCCTTCAACCTCAACACATTTCTCCATCCTTTTAATAAATTCACCATAGGCCTTACGAATGGTTGAGGGTACATTCACTTCATTCACCGCGTCTTGTATTCGTGCTTTTAGTGTTTCTCAATTATGCGGCAGGTCATCTGCATAAACTTTCTGTTTTAAAACACACCACAGAAAAAAATCCATTGGTGTAAGGTCTGGTGATCTTGCAGAAAAATTAATTGGAGCATATCTTCCCATCCATCTGGCTTCAAAATTATCTGTCAGCCACTGCCATACCAAAACTGAGGAATGCCAAAAAATGTTACGCCTTACTTCCGGTTGCAGAGTATTTATAAATGGCAATACAAAGTTTTCCAAAAGGTCCAAATAAACATGCTGATTTAAATTTTCTTCTAAGAAATATGGACCAACGAATCGATTATAAAAAATCCCACATACATTCACTTTTTTATAATGTTGACTTCGTTCGTGAATGACATTGTTTGGATTTTCAATTTTGTGATGAAACGTGCCCATTGGTACAAAATGTTGCTTCGTCAGTAAAAAAAAACATTCTATGAAAACTTCTATCTACGAGGTAATTCTCACCGACCCATAAACAAAAATCCAATCGCCTCTCTTCATCTCTATTTTCAAGTGTATATCTGAACCTTGGCTTAGACAGTCGAACTTTGTTTTCCATATAAATTCTCTGTAAATGACTTTTACTTACTTCCAAGCATTTCCGTAAAGATAATTTCGGGTTTTCTATTACTGAATTTATTGCCAAAAGTGTTGCCGCATCGTCTTCATTGTACGTTTTCTTGGGTTTTTTGACATCCAATACAGATCCAGTTTCATATTGAGTTTTTTTACAAGTTTGCGCAATTATTGGCGGGATACTGCTGTGTTAGGGAACTTTTGGTGGAAAAGGTTAATTGCATATCGATACGAGACATCACCAATCCCATAACATTTGATCAAATAAATTCTTTCTTGTTTGGTAAACATTTTTTAAATGATCAACACAACACTAATAAATGCAGATGTAAGATAGTAATATTCTACACAATGTCCAGGGGCGCAGCCAGGGGGGGAGCCATGGGAAGACGCATAATCTCTATCATTACAAAGCAGTATTTAAACTATCCCTTGAAATAAATATTTTGTAATTAATGCCAATATTATCTAGTAGAGGAATCTATACACATCCGTTTACAACAATTTTCTGAAAAGTTTTCCTCATCCTTTGGAGCGGCCGGTTCTATTGGCCCCCCCAGATGAATTTTCTGGCTGCGCCACTGACAATGTCACAATGATGTTTGTCAGTTCAATATTATCGACAGCACACTCTGTTTCTTAATTGAATTCTTATTCATATGAATTCAACGTAAGAAGATAAATATGATAAAAACATAAAAGTCAAAATACAGACTTCATAATTTGTATTTAGGCTTTATTTTGGATTATAAACAACTTTGTTTTATAAACATTTTGTCCAAAATAATAAATGAAGGTACTTCTCTCTTGAGGCATTTGGCATTTTGATGTTTTTTTAATTTATTAACACCCGGTACATCTGATCTAAGATTTTTATATGGTAAATTCATTTTTTCGACAAGCAGAATTTTTTATAAAGAATGATTTTTCGTCGTAAAATCAATAATAGAGATGTTTTTCCTCTTGTCAACTCCATCCGGGGACACACTGTGTATATATTTTACAAAATTACTCACCTGTCAGAAAGTGATTTGAACAGATTCGAGCATTTTTAAGATAGGTTTCGCTTAAATCACCTCGTTTCAAAGATCTAACCCAACATTCTCGCCGTTGTTTTGATAACGCATCTAATCTCTCACCTCGACCTTTTAAAACAGCAGGGATTCTAAAAAATCGCACTTGGTCTCTTTCTGCCCTTTTTGAACAGTTTACTACCGCACAAAAGGATGGCATTTTATTTTTTTTTCACGTTTAAAACAGATTACTTCTTTAATGGAATAAAAAATTTGGTTGCCCTTCAGGCAATATGGCCGACTTATCGTGACGTCATCCTAAAATGGTCGATAACGTGAAAAAATTATTGGACACTAAAATATGATTTTACCATAATAATTCGTTAATTCGCATTTTTTTAAATATAATTTTCAGAAAAAGGATCTCAGTGCATATAAATAAAATATGATTACCTACTATTTGAGTTCATGACAGAAAGAATGAAAGATTTGTTGTTAGGCTTAAAATTCAATGAATATTTTTTTTATGATTGCATAAAATAAATAAAACATCAATTTTAAAAATCCCACAATACACGAAAATTCGTATAAATAAGTTGGAAATTATCAACCCAATTTTTATGTTAGTTGGCGAACTTGCCCTCTTGCATGTACATTTTGTTTATTACAAGGGAATTTTACGAAACTTGTACTTATAGGTTATGTTAACATTTAAGTACTCACAACAGAATGTGGGGAAGCGTGAAAATCTTTCCTGCGAATAGCCCGTATCCATTTATTCCGTAAATCATCGTCCTTGGGAAACTTGAAAGTGTGCACTTTTTCACCATTAGTTTTGTAATTAACATTACAACCAAGAACACAACACTTATTAACCATTTTGATACAAAAATCAGGAAATCAATTAATTAAGCAATCCAAACCACGTGACTTTAAACATGGCGTGGATGGCAAACATCCGGCAAACGTTTGTTTTCATTCGTTAAACGTTTGTTTTTCGGTTGCCTTGGTTACGTTTCCGCGAGTTAATTAAAATAAACCCCATGTTTGCCCTCAAATAGTTTGACAGGCGATCGACAACTGGTCTAACAAGAAACAAGGGCTATATTCGACTGGGACCACCGTGGGCACGCCCATAGTGGACGAGGTCGAACGCTTTCACAGTCATATCATAAAACGTGACCACAGAAAAAGAAACAATCAGAATAGAATCTCTCATTGGCGCGAAAAGTTCGCGCATCTACATCGCGCACTGTCAATCTCGGACGGAATTGTAAAATATTGTGCCAGGCCCGGATCACGGATTTCTTCTGTAACCGGATCGTCTGCGACAAATGGCGAGTGGCATGATCTCGCCTCGTGATACAGTTTATATATCATGATGCCGCCTAACTAGTTAAGAAATATTGAAAATCTAAAACAAATATTATTTGTCTTCATCTAATGTTTCACAGGTTTTCTGAATCTCTACCAGGCCGTTCCTAAAAGGGGTAAAAAATATTGAGTACTGTCCTTAACTCGCCGAACAATAGTATGGCGGATATTTACAACACGAGATCAAAGGATTTTTTGCCGACATTCCCTTCTGATTGTTTCTTCTTCTGTGACGTGACCATGTCGACCAACTTCAGACCGCTGATTAGAACGCTTTTTAGCAGTCCGACCGTGGTCCGCCCGCCAGTCGAACGGGACCAAGAGAAAGCCTCAGAAGATTCACAAGCAGTGTTGCCAATCCTTAATTCGCAAAGTGCTTACTCTTGAGCACCAAAATCCTTACATTTTACTTGCGAATGATGGAAAATCCTTGTAAAATCCTTACGCGCAGGGCCGGCCTTAAAAGGCGCCTTTTTTTTCTGATCAAGTCAGAAAAAAATTGATGAGTGGGGGATAAAATATAAAAAAATCGTTCTCATCTCAAAATTGATGAGTGAGGGGGGTCCAAATTTTTTCGTCCTCCTAAATTTTATTAGAAAAAAAGTATATTAAGCTCATGGCGGCCTCGTACAGAGCACGGTCCCCCGGTCCTGCTTCCGCGGCGCTGTTTAAACAACAAGGACAAGGACTAGAAGAGCTCAGGAGTACGATCGAAGACATTTCCGCAATATTCTTCTCCGTAAAAAGGAGTAAAAACGTAGTTCACGTGATGGCAGCACCGTTAGTAAGGACCGTATTGGCCAATGGGCTTATTTAAAATAATGGCGCAAGAGACTACTAAGGGCCGTGGATCGCACAGTTACAGTATGAGGATCACGCATGAGGTTGTTATATTTTTAAATTTTAACGTTTATAAGCATCCTTCACTGCTGTTAGACGTCAGACCACACCACACATTAACGCAACGTAATACGAGTAATACGACAACAAATAAACACAACAGTACAACACAGAACAGAAACAGAACACAGCCCACCCTACGAGAAAGAGAAAGAGAAAGAGAGCTTGACGTCTTGACGCAAGATTTGTAGACTATGAGGTTCCTTAATATACAGCTTTTAGGCGAAGAAATCAGTGCGGGGGTGAAAAGTCTTTGTTCTACGAACACGCGGTAGCGGCACAGTTATCTCAGTCTAGAAGTACTGTCCGTACTAGCCCGAAATATGGTCTGACGTTACTATGAATTGTATTGTTACATTCTACAACTTATCCTCATTACCAGTATGCAGAACAGTGACTCAAAATGCAAGGATAATTACCATCGACCTCAAAAGCGGGTCATTGCGAGCCCGTTCCAGTTACGAGTTCTTTGCTTGATTAACATTACACAAATTCTTACAATATTTTGAATAAGGGCCTGCATCTGGTGTGATTTCACACCAGCTGTTCATTGGCTAATGCCATTTTTTGGTGGGGATTGTGAGTTATTAGGCCACCTTAAAGTATACCAACCTTGGTCTTGACGAACGTGTAGCCAACACCACTTGTTCTTAGGTGGTGTTGGGTGTTGGTGTAGGGCAACTGACGTTGCCAGTTGTTTAATATCATTTTATGTTTGCTATTTGAATATCTTAACATTTCAAAAAGTATAAAAATGTATGTCCATTAGGTGCAAAATCCTTACATCCTGTGAATCCTTACAACATTACTTACAAACATTCAAAATACTTACAAATGTAAGCAATTACTTGCAAATCGGCAACACTGTTCACAAGCGTCTAGGGAGACCAGGATACTTTCAAGGTTGGTATATTTTAAGGTGGCCTAATAACTCACAATCCTCACCAAAAAATGGCATTAGCCAATGAACAGCTGGTGTGAGATCACACCAGATGCAGAGCCTTATTCAAAATATTGTAAGAATTTGTGTAATGTTAATTAAGCAAAGAACTCGTAACTGGAACGGGCTCGCAATAACCCGCTTTTGAGGTCGGTGGTAATTATCCTCACATTTTGAGTCACTGTTCTGCATGCTGGTAAAGAGGATAAGTTGTAGAATGTAACACTACAGTAGAGGTGGGTAGTACTCGTATGATTCGTATCATTGGTACGAATCCTTGCAGTGGTACGAATGGTACGAATCCCACAAAAATAAAAGATTCGTACATTTCGTATCGCCGATACGATTGGTACATTTCGTATCACCGATACGATTGGTACGAATATGGAATTTCGGTACCGGTATTGCGATGCGATACTGGGCCAGCTGTATAAGGTTAAACTTCAAATGGGGACCGCGCGTTTAAACTGGAGATTTCAGATTTTAAAATACTCATAATCTCATAATTGAAAAAATTCCCTGTTTTTATATGTAATATGATGGATATATTCGAAATATTTGATTATTATCAATGTACCTACTGCAAGATAGCATTCATTTTATACGCAACGTATTGATTACACAATCTGTGATATATTACCATTTTTTTACTTTTTTGTTATTGTTTTTTGTTTAGTTGACTTGCTACAAATGTACAAATATGTATATAATATGGTTAAATAAACGCTATCTATCTATCTTTTTACTGATGGGTACGGGTACGAATAGTACGAATGGTACGAACCAGTACATGATACTGTTTCGTATCATGGAATCAGTGGTACGAAACATACGAATAGTACGAATGGTACGAATCAGTACATGATACTATTTAGTATCATGGAATCAGTGATACGAATCGTACGAATCTCTCGATACGAATCTTTTCTTGATACGGATTCATTTGGTACGAGTCCTTAAAAAGAGTCGAATCGCCAACTCTACACTACAGATCATAGTAACGTCAGACCATATTTCGGGCCAGTACGGACGGTTCTTCTAGAGTGAGATAACTGCGCCGCTACTGCGCGTTCGAAGAACAAAGATAGTCTGACCTTTCACCCCCGCACTTACTTCTTCGCCTAAAAGCTGTATATTAAGGAACCTCATAGTCTACCAATCTTGGGATACTTTGGCTTCGAGACTTCCGCATGCGCACTAAAATGCAACATTTATTGAGCATCTCATGACGTTATGTCACTTCTGCTTCTGATTAGTGATGGTAAGGCCCGGCTCATTTGAGTGAACCGGGTCTTACCAGGTCAATCACTCAAATGACCCGTTCACGAAGATTCGTTCATATGAGTAAAAACACACTAGGCGTTTCTGGCCGAGTCGGCAGCCGCCTGTTACAACACACACGAAGCGGTTTAACCAGTTGTCGCAGAAAGCATCAATATACAACGTTGTCAGTTCAGTAGTACAGCTAGTAAAATGGATTCGTCTGACTCCGAGGAAGAATTAATTCTGTTGGGTTTATTATATTGTCAATCAAAAAAAGAAAAAATAGGCATATATGGGAACATCCAATTGTTAAGGAACACCAGACAAAAAGTTTATATAACACCTGTCATCCATTCTTGTCTGTTATTTCACGCAAAGTATTTGTAAACAGATTTGATTTGGCAAGCATGCATCAAATTTACAACTGAAACACGCAGCCTCGTGTGTGCAGTTACACGTAATACCCATATACGAGAGGACGAGCGTCAACGCCACTCAACGAGCGGCCCATGGTCCGGACGATGTGCCGAGGCGTGTCGCCTAAGATCAAAATCACGTGTGTGCGTTTCTATGATTTAGTATAGAACCATGTGCCGAGTCGTCTGCCGAATCGGCGAAAAACGCCTAGTGTGTTTTTACCCTATGACCCGGTGGGTACACTTGGTCATGGATTAGAGAGTGACGCAACTCGCCATGCGATCTGTTTCGAAACAACTTAATCATTCATTCCCATGCAGCGGCTGGTCCTTTGACCTTTGTATTAAGAGGGATAAGGATCAGCTGATCGAACCTATCAAAGCCACCAATACTCCCCGCGCGTCGCAGATTTCCCCTAGTTACATTTACGTTATCACAGAAATACGTAATTAGAGTCCGTTGCTCTCAGAGTTCAGCCAGAGAATGTGATGCAACTAATAGGGAATGTCGAGTATTAATCGTACCTTAATTCCGTCAAAATATAGCTGGCAACATTGCCTTCTGCAATGAGTGGTTATTTTATTATCGTCAAATGTGAATATTTTGAATTGTTTTAGTTTATAATGATTTTTGGATTACAAATAAACTGATTATTTAATGAAAAATTTTATGTTAAAGTTTTTATCTTATATTTTTCAGGCCAAGTGAAATGAACGATATTACGTTATTTTTCATCTTCGAGGACAATCAAAACATAACCTATAAGGTGGCAAGAATTTTGTTTTGAGTCATATTTGCAGTATTTTCCTACCTACATTTTTTAAAATTTGTAAGTGTTGTTAAAGACCTAATGCTGTGTTTAGTGTTTGCGACTCTCATTTGTTATTTGGATCATTTTTAAAATAGTACATGAGAAATATTTTTTATAATTAAGGAAAGCGTATAGTGATTCATTTAATAAAGTATTACCAGTGTAGCATTAAATTAAATAATTTCGCAAAAGTAATGTACCCAGAAGAGGTAGATTACTTTAATCGTTGAATATTTTGTTTGTCTACTGGTTCTTTACGTGTATCAAAATATAGTTAAAGAGGATTATAAACTAATTTAAAATGTTTTTTAGTCGAGGACAAACGACGAACAGTACAAGAGATCTGTTGACAATGTGTTACGTTCGCCATTTGTCCTCGTCTCAAAAACATTTGAAAGTAGCTTTTCAACAACTGTCTTCGAAAATGACAAATAACGCACAATAACCGAAATGACTCGAAACTGTTTCTTTTCACACGTGTGCAATAATCCAAAAAAAAAATAACATGTTTTTCACACCGTTCTGTCGAAAACAGAACAGACACCTTTTATTTGTATTTTTTGATGTAGGCTAGCCTATTCAAATTCATAGCAACTGACTTGTTTAACTACTCCAGTTTTACATTAAAGAACATAGCACAATTTTAAGGTATTTTGGCCCTCAGTAGAAAATTTTGAAATTTTAACATATAGTTTATATTAAAGGAAGTAATTTTATCATTGAAAGAAAGTCCTAAGTGTACAGGGTGTATCTGAAAAGTTAAATTAAAAATAGTGATTTTAAGATATCGCATATTTATTACTGGCGTCAGAAATAAAAACGAATAACTATTTCAATTATTTATTTTCATTATACAACGTGTAGTACAGTTTAAAACATGTATAGTTGCTAAACCATACAGTGTTCCAAAATTATTATCATCATAGGTTTTTAGTTTTCTTATAACAGAAAAATTAAATATATTTTAATTAATATTTAATTAGTGGTATTTAGTTGTATTTGGGTCCTATGTATTTATGTGGTGTATTTTATGTTATTTTATGTTTAGACAAAAATCATACAGTGTTCCAAAAATATAATGATTACCTAATAAGCACGTTTAGAAAAATATATTTTTATCCGAGGAACATTCTGGTGATGAAAAACAATGCAAAATAGTCCAAAAAAGTAATTGTTATTAAGTATTTATTAATGGCCGTTTTTGGCTGAAAAAAAAAAACAATCTTGTCATTAACGGTGGCGGTCCCAAGCGCAAAAATGCGTAAAAACAAGGCATTATACTTCGATAATTTCTCTCTTATCCCTGATCCGATTTAAAGACTGTTTCAACAGTTTTATAGAAAAAACTTCATAGAATGGTACCTGCCTAGCCTATTAAAAAATCCAACAAAAAATAAAAAATGAACAATAATTTTTATTTTTTGTAAAGTTTTTAATAGGCAGGTACCATTCTATGAAGTTTTTTCTATAAAACTTTCGAAACAGTTTTATAGAAAAGAAGTTTCCTCGATCAGGTATAAGGGAGAAATTATCGAGCTATGATGCCTTGTTTTTACGCATTTTTGCGCTCAGGACCGCCACCGTTAATGACAATGATGAGAATTTTATTGCAACTTTCAAGATTGTTTTTTTTTTATTTTTCAGCCAAACGGCCATTAGTAAATACTTAATAATAATTACTTTTTTGGACTATTTAATGTCCTGTATAATTTTTGTCTAAACATAACATAAAACACACCACCACATAAATAGATAGGACTCAAATCCAACTAAATACCACTAATTAAATAGTAATTAAAATATATTTCCTTTTTATCTATTATAAGAATACTAAAAACCTGATGATAATAATTTTGGAACACTCTGTATGGTATAGCAACTATACATGTCTTAATCTGTACTGCACGTTGTATAATGAAAAGAAATAATTGAAATGACGCCAGTAATAAATATGCGATATCTTAAAATCACTATTTTTTACTTAACTTTTCAGATACACCCTGTACACTTAGGACTTTCTTTCAATAATAAATTTCTTTCAATAATGAAATTACTTCTTATAATATAAACTATAATCTGTTAAAATTTCAAAATTTTCTACTGAGGGTCAAAATACCTTAAAATTGTGCCATATATGTCCTTTAAATTTTTAGTGTTTTGTTAAATAAATAATACCTGTTTACTTATGGAATTGTTTGTTTTTCTTGCAGTCGTAGAAAAAATATTGTGAACAACACATTTGAAAACATCTTTTCACACTCATTGGACTTGTGGAACTTGCCTTCGGCTCTTTCCACCAAACTGTCACTCGTGTGAAAAGATTGGTTTTCGGAACTTGTTTAAAATACTGTTATAGTACTTTATTAAGTATATCTTACATAAGTAGACTACAAATTTCCAATTATACTATGTTGTACAATGTTTTTCTTGACAAACCTTGTCAATTTTATTGAAAAATTCTTCTTGCCCGAGCATGTAAAGCAAAATTTTGTTCACGAAACCAATAGCAAAATAAAGAATTTAACTGTGAGTAAAGTCTTTTGGTTTTCTTTCATAATGATTTTTTTTCTGAAGTAAAATAAGTAACCATCAACAAAATGATATTTCTTTATTTTCTATGTACAAAATTTACATAATTTATTCAATTATTCATCGATTTAAAGAATATTATAAAAACACAAGTTTGGGAATTAAACTCACTAAAGAGAAGTTTTTAAGCAACCAGAATATAGATGAATAATGTTTTGTTGGCTTGAAACTTAAAGCTATATTTTAGTAAGGGCTTCCTGTAGAAACGGGGTTGCCAGTCGTGAACTGAGCTCTTAAGCGCACCTCATTCTATATTTTTGAAGAAAACAAAGTTTCAAAGCAAAAACCTTATAAAATAAGTGAATAATAAACAAATACATAAACTTAAAAAAAATAATAGAAGAAAAATAAATATGATTTTCCTAAACTAAAATAAATAAAATGAAAATATTTCTACACGTCCATAAGTAAATAAAATAAATATTATTTTAAATGAAGACATTTCCAAAATAAATTAATAAATAACTCAAGATAATAATTATTAACTATTTACTTAATTAATGGGATAATAAGAAAGTTTAGGTTCTCATATGCCTTCTATCGGGGTTTCTAATCGAGTAGCCTCTATTTATGCATATTCAATATGAGTAAAATAGGTACACGTACCAAAATGACTGTTTTTGTTGAGGAAAAACTGATCATTTGTTTTCCTTGTTTTCATTTCGCTTCTTTTTCAAAGACTTATTAAACAAAAGTAATATATATATTTTACATTGACGACTATTTTGTTAAATGTTTTCATATAAATCCCTCATCCCCTTAATTGCATCTGCACCCATGCAATGGAAAAAAAATAATAAAAGGTAGGTACGGCAATACAAAAATTCGCGCTCACTCTCACTCTCTTCATTTATTTTTTCTTAACTATACATGCGATGTAATATATGTTAAACTCTGTTACTTAGTATAATTTACCTCAAAATGGAAAGTTTTCGATTTTTTCTTATTGCGTACCTATAACGCTTTTGTTCAAAATTTTAAATTTTGTTGCTTTTCTTCTATAACCCATATATTGTACAATATTTTGTTCAAAATCTACATACCTCTATAACTAAAAATAAAAATTTAATTTGCAATTTTTTCTTAAAGGTAATATTAAATAACATGCTGGATTATAGCTAAAAAGTATTATCTATAGGCATTAAACCTGCCTTTCTTCCTTTAAAATTTAACAAATGCAAAGTCGAGTGTCCCATCACAAAAATTTATAACAAGTACACCACAATAAATATATAAATTAAAAATGTTTTTCCACATTACACCAAGTTATAATACACTTGCTAGAAACATGAGTTTAAACTAAACAACCTCTTGAATAAACTGAAATATAACGGGCACTCAAAAAGTCAGAACTATAAAATAATTTAAAATTTTGACCGTCTATTCTGTTTTAAGGAATATTTCGCTCCATCTTTCTCAGGTAAGAGCTCCTGTCTTTGTCTTTCGAGCGCTTGCTTCCGAGATTTTAACAATTTACTTACATTTTTATTTATTAGGCTTATTAGGTCATCAACAATGTTGCCAAACTGTTTTAGTTAAGAAATCGGGCCGCAGATGCCGCTACATACCAGAGTAGAAATTCCAAAACATCGGGGTATAGATTTGGGCTTTTAATATTGATTATTTTTAAATGCTGTATTTAGAAAAAGTTTTGGTATTCAACCAAAGAATTTCGCAAACTCCGTATTTTTCTCGGTAAATCAAATTATGATTTTTTTTTTCTTCATTAACGGTTTTATAACAATTTCACTGAGTTTCCGGAATACAAAACATTATTATAGACAGATCCCCATTCATACTTTTTTAATTAATGCCTTCTAAGGAACGTAATTCTATACCCAGTATTTCGGCAATATGGCGGACCTCCTTAGCCCTCTTAATCACTTTCCGCCGAAAATAATTTAGTGTGAGTAGCGCGGAACTTCTAAATTTTTCTGAATAGATCAATAAGAGGTAATCGTAATACCGACACTATTTAAAGTCAAAATTATCAATTTCCAAGTTTATAAATTATGACTGCATTTCATCTCCCTGAATTAAAGAAACATTTTGAAAATAATAATATATTTTCTACTAATTCAGAACCCAAACAATAAATAATTATGTTTAGACAAGTTGATTTGAATTGAGTTCATTCTGTTGGTTCTCGTTCGTCGCGCATCGATCATGAATATCTTATAGTAGAAAATTAAGAAAATACTATCCGAAGTTCCGTGTTCGGTCAGGTCATATGAACGATAGGGTCATGGAGAGTGATCGAATCGTTCACGGGTCTTTTGCAAGATCCGTTCATTGTGAACGGGTCGTTCATGAACGACACATCACTACTTCTGATCTAACCTCAAACTTAATTAGATGCAATTTGTTGTGTTGTTAGTTTATGGTTTATTCGTTTAACTTTCTCTTATATTTTAACACTAAAAAGGGGTGTGTTTTGTTTTGAATGTGAGAAAGTATTCTCCAGCCAGTCAACGTTAAATTGGTACAGCAGATTTGTTATGCGTAGACAAATCAGACGTAATTATATCGAATATGTAGTGGCCAAAAGATACTTTTGCTTAGAGTGAAAATTGTATTTTCACTCTAATAACGACTTGCCTTTGCATTTGAAAGAAAAACATGATATCACATCACGGAATCGTTCAATTTGGAATTAAAAACATTTCAGATAAAATAATTAATCTTTTGGTTAGTTTGGTTAGTTTTGCTTAGTACATATACAATCAAAATAAAGTCGTTCAGTTACACTACTGAACTTCACTTTGCTTTTCATTCTGCAAGTTAAGCACTGAAATCTAAAAAAAAAATGTTATATTGTACTAATCTATCTAAAAGATTAACAACTGTTTTACCTGATGTAATTTAGTCATTTCTTCGAATGCAAACAAGTCGGTAATAAAAAAGTTGAAATACAAAAAAAGTAAATGTAGGTTACTTTCATGTTATAGTTTTAATTGACTGACTGGAGAATACTTTCTCACATTCAAAACATAACACACCCATTTTTATTGTTGAAATACAAGAGGGAGTTAAACGAATAAACTACAAACTAACAAAACAACAAATTGCAGTTTGATATTAGAAACAGAAGTGACGTCATGGTACAAGATGCTCAACAACAGTGTAAAGCACATGCGGAAGTCTCGAAGCCAAAGTATCTTGAGGTAAATTCGGGTTCTGAAAATTACCGTCCGAGAACTGTCAGGAGTTTGCGCAGTTGCTTTTGATGCGGTCGGATATGGAACTGCGCAAACTCCTGACAGTTCTCTGATAGTTCTGGGACGGTTATTTTCAGAACCCGAATTTACCTTTGGTCTCCCTAGACGCTTGTAGAAGATGGACCGAAATAGTGTGACGTTTCACTCCCACTCTAACTATTTCTAACATCGACCTTATTACCACTGTACATAAGACACTGGTCAAAATTGAATTTGAAATTTCAGAAAATCTGTGAATATTTAACTATTGAATTATCATACAAATGTTTTAACTTTAAAAGCTGCGCCTTCTTGTAATAAAACTGTAATTTTTAAAGTCCTCTTGAATTTTTTTCAGAAATTAATGTTTTATTGCGCACGCGTGTATACGTATGTCGAGCATATCTGCATCTTTTTATTTGTTTACCTGGACTAGATGAAGTTTAAGGTTATGTATAGTGGATTATTTCTTTTATAATTCGCAAGGATTTTAGAGTATTTAAAGCGTTTGCATTCCAAATTTGTACTGGAGTCAATAATAATATATTTCAACGGCATCGTAAGTACCTACGTTTGTGATTGAAATTATAACAAAGTAATTTTTAAATATGTATCTATCTATATACTTACCTATTTTTAGCATTGAAAAATGGTTCAAAAACACGTATTGCATTTTTCTGCGATTGCTCAATTTTTTAAAGATAAATGAAAACTCATGGTCAAGGCAGAAAGTTCTGTTGAAGCGAGCCACGTGAAAGGAATGATTTATGATCCCGAAGTACCGATTGTTGAGGGACATGTTCATGCTAGCATGAGAGATAGAATCTATAAAGTAGGGTGTGTGCATTTTTTTTAAACATTATCATATTTGACTTTTAACGTAATTAATTGTTTTCAGATATTTTTGAATAACGATAAAAATATAACAGATGCAGAATGTACTTGTCCAAGGGGATATAGTTATGACATCATATATAGCTGCTCTGGCTCTCTGCACACTATAGTATTTCTGTAAGGGTACGAACATGCCGAAGATGCTACGCAGATATAGAAGTTCAGAGCAGTTTCAGTCGATGCATCGAAGCTATCAATTTGTGCTAAGAGCAGTTCACGCTGCTAGCATCCACGGTATGTGCGGTCACATTTAAACGTATAGGTTTGTTTTACACGTTGATGGCTTCGATACATCTTCTGAAACTGCGGCATGAACTTTAGCTTCGGCATGTTCGTACCCTAACAGATGAAGCATGTTTATGGAATATTTATCAATTTTAAACTATTTTAATCATTTATAGATTTAATAGAAATGAGTTGTGAATAAATGATACAATATGTAATTTCTTTATTTATTTGCGTTTCTAAGTGAAAATATTTAAGTACTTACAAATATTTAAACACGAAATTATAGGTTGAAAATCTATGATAATAGTATAAAATAATGAAAAGCAATTCAATTTCAAATGAAAATGAATAAAACAGGTTTTGAGGTTAGAATACAAAGAAATAATCAAAGAACTACGTTCCCAATAATTTTCCAGACACTTGTAGAACGCATGCGCAGAAATAGCCATCCAGAAAATATTTTTTTTATTATTTTCGGTAGAGAAAATTGATAATAGTGATGGGCGATATTTTACTGACGGCGATTAAATCACCGCGATTAGAAAATCGCCGATAGCAACAGTGATGAAGGAAACGAAGTCACGGCGATTAGTGATTTTAATAGCGCATGATATATACTCTAGTCTTCTATACACTGGCATGATAGAAATAGCAACTACGAAATGGTAATTATGGATCGCACGCAATCTTAAGTATAATTACTCAAAATTGTCAATGATAGCAAAAGAAAAACTGCGTCACAGAAAAAGCCGATTAAACGATAAAAAAAAAACAAAGCTGTTGTTATTTTTAAATATGAATTATGAATCCTGTTCTAATTTCTAATACTTTTGACTCATAAGCTTAAAATTTTTATTTATTTTTATGTTTTGTATTTATATATTTATTATTATTTTTTATTATTATACAAGTTGTTGCCATAAATAGTAAAATGTATTCACGTTTATTTCCGTTTCCTATTATTTATGCAGAGCAGCGATATATGCCAAATCACGGCAAACTTATATCAAGCTCGCAGATTGCTTTTACTTTCCAGGCTAAACCGCGATCGAGTCGTCACTGTTTAAAACGCAGCGCAGATATTTACAGATTTTTTGCTAAACCGCGATCGCAGTCACTGTTTAAAATCACCGCGATTCAAAAATAGCATTCACTGATCACGGAGTGATTGAAAAATCGCGATATCGCTCATCACTAATTGATAACCACATGTAAAAAACTTATAATCCAGCTCTGTTTTTATATCAGTAGTTAGGTTTCAATAGCTAAATATAAAAAATAACGTACCAATCCTTAGATACATTTTTAAGTAATTTATTTTGACCCTTAAAGCACATGTACAGAAGGCATGCTTCTAAGACTGCTTGGAATGCAATTCAAATTAACCGCCTCGTGCATGACGTCACGACTATTGTGGTCCATTCTGTGCTCGGGTACTGACGTACGGTTCGTTTACCATCTAGTTTCTCTTAGAGATGAATTGCTATTTTCAACCTGTTATTTGCAAATAGCATTAACAGACTGTCATTTCTGTTCGAATTCGAAAATGACAGGTGAGAAAATAACAGATAAGCAGCTGTGACAGCAGCATGATGTATAAAATAACGTCTCTGATATAACATTTGCAACTGCGCGCTGCGGTATGCGGATGCCACGGTCAGTAACAGGCCCTGCGCACTCCCACTATATTTCAAAACAGCGTGTTTAGTTTGAACTTCCGTCGATCTGTCGCTACTTGTACTTGAATCATACGGCGGCTGCGCAAATCTGAGGCATGTTTTTGCGCATAAGACGCTACAAACCGCGATAAGCGGAACCATCCGAGCGAATAAGCAGTGACGTCACGCTTAAAGCGGTATCGCGCGGTCTCACTAGGGCGCTAGAAAATGTGTAAGCGGAAAATAGTGGGGATATGACATAAGAACGTTAGAGATGGTTAGAACTAAACTTAAAAAAAGCTAAAAAGATTTTTGCGGAGAAATATATGATGACGTAGCGCTTCAAGGCGCTTAAAGCATTGGGTAAGACGCGAGATCGCAAAAATATGCCTCTGGATTTTGCCAGACTGTTAGTGATGCGACATCGAACCGAAAGTATCGATATTTCATATCGATGGTAACATCGAATAGACTTATCGATATATGATATTTATCGGGTGAAAAACATCGATATTGTAAATTATCGATATTTTTTTAAAGTTTTCGCGCCATTATTGTTTACATGTCTGTGCTTTGTGTTTTGGGCATTAAACTAATAATTATTAAATCCATAGAGCAGGAGTCCATTTGCTTATTTGTAAATAATGTGAGTTTCCAATGAAACTGACTAGAAACGACGCTGTTCTGTTAAATATTAAAAACTGTAATGGGTTATAAGTGTCATGGGCGCAGCCATGCCCCCCCCCCCAAGACGCCCAGTGAGAACACCATAGTTAAAAAAACGTTAAAATAACGTTGCCTTGGTTGAAATAACGTTTATGGTTAAAAAAACAACGTTTTTTTTAAAACGCCTTTTCAACTGAACATGTTTTAAACGTTAATGTAACGGCACAAAATAACCTAATGTGTTAAAATTACTATTAAGAAACGTTAAACTAATATGTTGGGTTAACGTTTATCTTTAACGTCCTATAAACGACAAAAATCCTCTAAAAATAAATTGTCTGTGAAATTACAGCGTGATTTTCACGTTAACATATTACCATTGAACAATTTAATTTTTTACGTGTTTTTAATGTTAGACATGAATGATAAATAGACGATGTGTTAAAAATAAACTTTACTGTAACGTTCAAAGTTAAGTGTTTATCAACGATTGTTTTAAACGTTTTAATTGCGTAAAATTTTACTGAATATATGGTTATAAACAACATACAAAAAACGTTTTCTTTATACGAGTTTTAAACGTAAGATATTAACGAGAAATGAATCATGCCTTAAGACATAACGTTATTTTAACGTATTCAGTGAATTATTAAATAACGTATTTAGAAATGAATGATGAATACGCCATGTGTTAAAAATAAACGTTACTGTAACGTTCAAAATTAAATGTTTATAAAAGTTTGTTTTTAAACATTTTAATTAGGTACGTAAAATTTTTCTGAATATATGGTCATAAATAACATGGAAAAACGTTTTATTTAGACGAGTTTTAAACGTAAGATATTAACGAGAAATTAATCACGCCTCAAGACATAACTTCTTTTAACATATTCCGTTAATTATCAAATAACGTGTATTTTTACCGTCCCAAAAACGACAAAAATTCGCTAAAAACAAATTATCTGTGAAATTCAAGCGTGATTTTCACGTATACATATTAATGTTTAACAATTAAATTTTTTACGTGTTTTTAATGGTCGAAATGA
This sequence comes from Rutpela maculata, assembly GCA_936432065.2. Classification (NCBI taxonomy): domain Eukaryota; kingdom Metazoa; phylum Arthropoda; class Insecta; order Coleoptera; family Cerambycidae; genus Rutpela; species Rutpela maculata. The sequence continues at coordinate 138,508,007 of OW386291.2, read as the reverse complement.
GTGATAATACATGTGCTAAAAATTAACGTTTCGTTCAAAGTTAAATATTTATCAACGTTTGTTTTAAACGTTTTAATTGCGTAAAATTATACTGAATATGAGGTTATAAAAATTAATCATTCCTTGACACATAACGTTATTTTAACTTATTCAGTGAATTATCAAATAACGTAAATTTTTAACGTTCTGAAAACGACATGAATGCACTAAAAATAAATTTGCCGTGAAATTCAAACGTGATTTTCACATTAACATATTATTGTTTAACAATTTAATTTTTTACTTATTTTTAATGTAAGAAATTAATGATAAATATGCCATGTGTTAAGAATGGACGTTACTTTAACGTTGAAAGTTAAACGTCTATCAACGTTTGTTATCAACGTTCTAATTGGGTAAAAACGTATTGGTGACTATAACATTACAAATAACATATTATTAAATAACGTTAATTTTTAACGTTCTGGAAACGACAAAAATCCACTAAAAATATATTTCCCGTAAAAGTCGAATGTGATTTTCACGTTAACATATTTCTGTTTAACAATTTAATTTTTTACGTATCTTTAATGTAAGAAATTAATGATAAATATACCATGTGTTAACATTGGACGTTACTTTAACGTTCAAAGTTAATTATTTACCGATGTTTGTTATGAACGTTCTAATTACGTAAAATTTTACTGAATATAACGTTACAAATAACATTTGAAAAAACTTTTTGTTTAGACTAGTTTTAAACGTAAGAGATTATTAATGAATCATGCTATAAAATATAACGTTATTTTTAAATATTCAGTAAATTATTAAATAATGCTTATTCCAAGCATTTTTACTGACTGCAAAATTATACCAAAAATAAATTTGTGTGAAAATCAAATGCAATTTTTACGTTAACATATTAATGATTTAATGATTTAAATTTTTACGTGTTTTTGACGTAAGAAATGAATGACAAATATACCATATCTTAAAGCTAAATGTTATTTTAAAGTTTAAAGTAAAATGTATTAAATTTTGAACGATAGACGTGTATGACCGCCTCCTGGTTAACTTCACATGCGTTTCGTTATATAATGTTCATATCAAACTAGTATCATTAATAACTATTATATATTGAAGTTACATTACATTATACAACGTTAAAATAACTGATGCTTTCCACTTATTAAAATACACTGACGTTCTAAATCTACAGGTAAAATAAATGGTAGATGTTGACGTTTTTTTAAAGTTTTTCTACTCATCTATCTTAATGCATAAAATTTGCCTACTTACTACTACTACGTAGTTGTTGCAGAAGTTATTTGTAGATGGCGACACATACAGACTACTGGCAATAATTTGTCATGCTTTAGCTTATGGTCTTATGAATTTATAAAAATTAAAAAACATAAATTGCAATGTTCAAATTCTTTCAGGGAACAACGGTTTATTTGGACGGATTTTATAAGGATCAGATTAAAGACCATTATTTTGTGGGTCGGCCGAGATAGCATAAAAGTTTTGTGCTATTTGTTCAATAGGTTAGGCACCCACCCAGGTTTTATGATAAAACCAGTGTGCTTAACCTATTAATTGACCATGCATCTACATGACGACTCGTCCTGTAACCTATCATATATTTGAAAATGGGGACCTCCTAGAGCCAGTTTAATTTCGTTTAATTAACTTACATAATTAGTGAATATTTAACGTTATTTAAACGTTTAATAACGTTGATACCGACGTTAAATTGTAATTATATCACAATGATAAAGAGACGTTAAAAAAAACGTGATTATTTAAGTTGTATGCCTTTTATAAACCATCAATAATAAGGCTAATATCGACGTTAAATTATAGTGTTGCTACGATAAAAAATAACGTTAAAAGTTACGTTAAAAACAACGTTGTTTAGCAGGACATTTGTACGTAAAATTGAAGGTACACTATAATGGTTATTCAACTAGAAGATATATCGTTTTACTAACGCTAATATCAACGTTAAATTATAGTGGTATTACGACAAAAAAAAAACGTTAAAAGTTACGTTATGAACAACGTTGTTTAGCGGGACATTTGTACGTAATATCGACGGTGCACTAAAATGGTTATTCAACGCATGGTTATCGTTATAAAAAACGTTTTTTTAACGATTGTGTTCTCATTGGGCGTCTTCCATGAGCCAAAAAATAAAGAAGCATAATCTCTATCAGTACAAAGCAGTATCCAAATTATCCCTTGAAATAAATATTTTGTAATTAATGCCGATATTATCTAGTAGAGGAATCTACATACACATCCGTTTTCAACCATTTTCTGAAAAATTTTCCTCATCTTCTGGGGAGGCCGGTTCTATTGCCCCCCCCCCCCCCCCCAGATGAATTTTCTGGCTGCGCCACTGATAAGTGTTGTGTTCACGTCGTGTTGCGACTTCGAAAAATTCCAACATGCATAGGTATTATTGATTTGCAAAGAACGTGACTCCCAAGAAATTGACTAAAAACAAAAGACTGACGGGTTGTACACTTCTATGCAATGAAATCCCGTACACCTATTTTTCGCCTTATTAAATCATTATTTATTTGTCAGTGTCATATTTTCGCAATGCCAAAATTAACTGAAGATGAAAAAATTTTAATTCTCTCTAAAATTGAAGAGAGATGGTCTATCAGAGCAGTTGCTAGCCATTATCAATTGAATAAAAGTACTGTTGTGAGCATGGGCGCAGCCTCTATCAGTACAAAGCAGTATCCAAATTATCCCTTGAAATAAATATTTTGTAATGCCAATATTATCTAGTAGAGGAATCTACATACACATCCGTTTTCAACCATTTTCAGAAAAATTTTCCTCATCCTCTGGGGAGGCCAGTTCTATTGCCCCCCCCCCCCCCCCAGATGAATTTTCTGGCTGCGCCACTGGTTATGAGTGTGAAGAAAAGTGGGAAGAAGAAGGTAGCGTAAAGAGAAAAGACGGTTCAGGCCTATCGAGAAGTTCAAATCTCGTTCAAGATGAAGCACTCCTTGGCTATTTGAGGAAAAATCCGTTTCACACAGCAGGAGACGCTGTGTTCATGACACATTTTCTAGTGTCGAGGTCAGCAGCTAGCCGAAGGATAGGAAAATCGAAAATAAAAAACTGTACAAGTGCCAAGAAGACCATATTAACAGAACAAGCAAGCCCGCATTATGGTTTGTTTAAATTATGTCTATCGCCCGTTGGAGTTTTGGACCAATGTTGTGTTTACCGATGAAAAGTTTTTCAGTCTTGATTTAATGACGGACATGTACAAAATATTAGGTTACATTATTTACATAATAAATACAATCGCAGCTATGTGCAGTCGCATCGTATCTGTGAATTTTTCAACGTCAGTTTTTACATTTGTTATAAATCGAAATCATTCCCATCGAATGGTGTAAAAAAGTAAAAAAAACAAAAATACGTATGTTTTTCTTCTGGATTAACATTATTCAAATACATTACTTATGACGTTTCACAATCAATGTCAGTTTTTTGTAACCTATATGATAATGAAAAATCTAAATTCCAAAAAGACTGATTCACACCACTTAATGTTAGTAAAGGACGTGAAAATGTATATTATAGCGGGTTTATACGTGCATGGATTTAGTGGCGCCAGTAGATATTGGCACGCTAGTAAAAAAAGATTACACACATATAAACAGTTACTGGCGAGCAAGCTTTTACCTTGCATGCATTGATGCATGCTCGCCAGTAACTGTTTATACGCGCAATATTTTTTTACTGGCGTGCCAATATCTACTGGCGCCACTAAATCCATGCAGGTATAAACCCGCTATTATTTTATTGTATTACAGGTATTTTGGTACATTAGTTACTTTTTAAATGTATTTTTAAATATTATGGTATTTATTGTAATGCTTTTATTTTTATTTAGGTGTACTAAAATGAGAAAATAAAATTAATTGCCTTAACAGAATGTCGCGCGCGAGAAGTTCATACAGGCATTAATTTTGTTTGACAGAGAATGTAAATACCTAAGTATTTTTTTTTCTATTCATGCGACTAGCTTTTAAGACAATTAATTTAATTTTTCGACATAAATAATAATAAAAGCTTGTTTTTAAAAATATTCTTTTACATATAATTTTGTTTTTAAATTTTTAGTTACGTCTTAATTATTATTTTATATTCATTACGTCGTCCTTACTTAAAAGTACCGGATTCTCCGCCATTTCTTAGAATGCAACGTCTGAGTGAATACACGATCCGATCAAATTATAGTTCAAAAAACTAAAAAACACACTTTTTGGTCCCATATTATTATATTATCACCAGACCTACATGTGTATGCAATATTCCAGCTCAATTGGAAGTCGTTAAGTGGTTCAAATTTGACCTAAGCATACTAACTAACTAACTAACTAACATACAAACAGGTGATGTTAAATAAAAGCTTGTAAAACTTGACCGCTGGAGGAAGTGACAAAGGGCACATCATCAAAAATGAAGGCCCAAAATTTAAGACTACTTAACAGGCTATGCGCACTCCTACTATTTTTCAAAACTGTCTTTAGTTTCCATTACGTCGCTGTGCCGCTACTTGCACGTGAATCATGGCTGCGCAAATCTGCATCTTGCCCGACTATCACTACCTTCGAGCATATAAGGAAAAATAGATCAATTTTACAACAATGCGTACATTTGTTCTCAACACATATGGCAAGAGACGCGAGAGGCGTAGTAAACACCCACAAAACACAATAGAACACGAAAGTAAACAATACGCAAATTATACTAAAAGCCATATTAGAGAGCATCCCCTACCGAACGCATTATTTAGTACCAGTCAGGAGAATCGGAGATTAATAATTTCTTGTTTACAGTTGTGGGCCGAACAAACAAACAGCCATTTAGCGATCTCTATTTTCCTCTATATCCTCGAAGGTCACTACTTTCGTACTTTCAGCTTTCAGTTGTCACGCCATTATTGTTTACATATGTGTGCTAATCCGTTTGCTTATTTGTAAATAATATGAGTTTCCAATAAAATTGACTAGAAACGACGCTATTCTGTTGAATTTAAAAACTGTGATGTTGTGTTGTTCTAACATGAGGACGTAAAAATGCATATTGATTTGTAAAGAAAGTGGCTCCCAAGAAATTGATAAAAACGACTGTGGTATTATTTTACTTCTAAAAATTCTAAATTCTAAATAAAATAAAATTCTAAATAATAAACAGGAATGTTGATACATTAGTTACTTACACACTTTACTTATTTCAACGCAGCTTGAACACTTAATACTTATGTAATAATTTTACTTACGTTAGTGACTTTTTAAATGTATTTTTAAATGTTATTGCATTTATTGTAATGATTTTCCGTTAAGTTAATAAATGATCAATTTCTAGTTTCGAAATGACTTATTTAATTTTAAGCCCACCATTAGATTAGACTATAAAAGTTCTTTGACAAAGATCTTTTATAAAAGATATTTTATGAGTAATTTGATAGATATTTTATCTCATAAAATATCTTTTATAAAAGATCTTTGTCAAAGAATTTTTATAGTCTAATGATGGCCTAAGCAATTTGTTTGAAAGTCGTTTAAAATTCCCGCCTGTACCAACCCCGTCTGTATCAAAAAGGCGGGAATACAGCGCTGTCTGCGACGTAATGTTTGCTATTTGAAAAAATACTGAGAGTTTCCTATCTATATATGTCTTTAATCTATGCTACTTAATACCTACTTCGTACTCGTTACTTGTGTAAAAACAACAGCAGCGCCATCTTGGATTTTTCTTGGATTAATATTGTGTCTTTTTTTAAATCTGTGGATCCAACTTTTGGTACAATTAAACTGACTCGCATTTTCGTCGCTTATTACTTCAGCTCCATAACCTTTGGACAACTTAGCAAGTTCTTCCGCTTTTCTTTGCAAAAGGCGGCTAGAAATATAATTTTCTCGACTTCTTTTTGAGGTAACCCATTCTAAAAGTGCTTGATCGACATCATTCCTAGTGGGCGGGCGTATTTTTTTAATTACTGATACATCTGTAGCATTAGGTGCGTTTAAATATTTTTCTCTCGTTGTCCATATTGTCGAAACTGTTGATTTTGATAAACCGTACTCGCGGCAAATTTGTGCATTAGCACATCCATCCGTCAGCCTCGATATTATATTTAGTTTGTCAGCCAGAGAAATTGCTTTACGTTTCGGTTTATCCGACATGTTACATCAACAACGAAACACTTCAACTAACAAGAATATTCCTCGGTTCACCTCTTTACTTGGCCTCTAAACCGCGGTCATAAACAGTAAACACTGACTGTAGACGAAACACTAAACCAGGCTTAAACAGCTGCAATACCGGTCGATAGTTCGTTATAACCGATTCCAAACATATACACGTGTCATGCAGAGTTGCCAGATATGCTAAACTTGGTTTTCTGTAATTTTAATTGAAATCATACCAACCTCTCATCACAGTTACATAGATATCTATCATTTATTACTTGATGCCAATATTTTATCTTTCTTTTGCATATACGCTATCGCATAGTAGTCCAGTAGAATTAGTCAAAAAAAGACTGAAATTTTTTGTAATTCGTTTCAGGATGCCACGTGGATTAAACGATAGTTTTATTGATTACGAACATGACCCTGAATTTGGTCCACTTTTTGACCGCCGGAACTATGTTTATTTAACGATTTATTGTTGAAAAATTAAAAAAAATCGACTTTTTTACAGATAACTCAAAGACCTTTGACGATAGGTTTTTCAATTTGTAGATACTGTTAGAACTTTGAAAAACGGTTAATTTGAGAGATGTTTCGTTTGAAACGCTTGAAAATTTGTTTAAATAATTGCAAAAAACCGCGAAAATTTTAGCAATTTGCAAATATTTTTCATTCTTTAACAAAAGCACTTTGGTGCTTGAAATTTTGAGAAAATATGTCTTTTATTACCCCAAAGTTATCCTTAAAATTTCATCAAAAATTTTTAATTAGTTTAAGAGATATTCAATTTGTTTATTAAAAACATAAATAATGTAAAATGCAAATTCACCCAGTTCCCGTTGTCGTAGAGGGTTGATCTGGACATCCTTTTTTTGTTGAGACTTAAACTTTATGTTTTCATTAATGGCAAATCAAATTTGCATTATTTTCAACTTCAAAATGGCGTTTGAAAAAGTGTCACATTTTGAGGTTAGGTTTTTTGCTAATAACTTTTAAACAAATGAAGATTTTGCAATATCGTTCTCATATCTTTGTTGCTGTGGTCTTTTCACACATTTTCAAAAAAAAAAATGACTAGCCTTATTAGAAGCCGAGATGATTTTTTTTTAAATAAATTCGTAAAAAATTTTTTAACAAAAAATAATTGTTTATAACAAATTATTGTTTAATTAGGAAATAATCGACAGACAGATATTATTATTTCATCACGCTACCCCAAATTAAAAAAAAAGAAGTCAAAATCGGAGAAAGGGTAAATTTTTGGTTGACGGATTTGAACTCGTCTCGATCATTTTATGAACGTGTTATAAATAATATGACTGACTCATGCTTCTCACTCCTGTTCTGACGCTGATTTAAAATTAATTATTGTTATCGTTGCAAATTGAATTTTTTTCCCCAAACTCAGCTCTATTACAAAGATAGTCTATTAAACTAGTTGTTCGCCAAGTTTCAGCTGTTAATGTTTATTAATAAACAAATTACGAATTTATTAAAAAAAAATCATCTCGGCTTCTAGTAAGGCGTCATTTTTTTTTTTTGAAAATGTGTGAAAAAGCCCCAGCAACAAAGATATCAGAACGATATTGCAAAATCTTCATTTGTTTAAAAGTTATTAGCAAAAAACCTAACCTCAAAATGTGACACTTTTTCAAACGCCATTTTGAAGTTGAAAATAATGCAAACTTGATTTACCATTAAAGAAAACATAAAGTTTAAGTCTCAACAAAAAAAATGATGTCCAGATCAACCCTCTACGACAACGGGAACTGGGTGAATTTGCACTTTACATTATTCATGTTTTTAATAAACAAATTGAATATCTCTTAAACTAATTAAAATTTTTTGATGAAATTTTAGAGGTAACTTTGGGGTGATAAAAGACATATTTTGTCAAAGTTTCAAACACTAAAGTGCTTTTGTTAAAGAATGAAAAATATTTGCAAATTGCGAACATTTTCGCGATTTTTTGCAATTATTTGAACAAATTTTCAAGCGTTTTAAACGAAACGCCTTTCAAATTAACCGTTGTTCAAAGTTCTAACAGTATCTACAAATTGAAAAACCTATCGTCAAAGGTCTTTGAGTTATCTTTAAAAAAGTGGATTTTTTGGAATTTTTCAACAATAAATCGTTAAATAAACAATGTTTCGGCGGTCAAAAAGTGGACCAAATTCAGGGTCATGTTCGTAATCAATAAAACTATCGTTTAATCCGCGTGGCATCCTGAAACGAATTACAATATGCATATTTCCTAATTCCACTGGCCTATAGGTATCTTGGCCTTCTGTGACATTAACAAAATATCAAAGTAATAAAATAGGATAAAACATTTCTGAAAACTATTAAAATGATACATAAGTGATTTTTAAAATTTTGATACATTTTAAAATGAAAAGGCAGTGTTTTCACAGCATTACATATTTTAAAATTTAAATGTACCAATACCAACATCCAACATAGTCCAATGCAATTAGGTTTATACTTCAGAACCCAGCTATAATGAATGGATTTGAATGATTTTTTTTTTGTTGGATTTCTAATGCTATAAACTAAAAAGTTTACCCATTGAAAATTACGAAAATCCGCAAATTAAAAAAAATAATAACATTTTTGCAAATCTCAACAAAAAATACAATTATCGGAATTTTTAAATATTTCTTTTAAGAAAATAGTGATTGTTATAGTTTTCAAGGCTGTTTATACAGAATTTAAAAAAAAATGAAACTATTTAAAATTAATTTGAAGATGGCAGATTCAAAAAGCCAAATACATGAAAAAAAAAAACGTTAAATAATACAAATAATGAAAATTTATTAAAAATGATTTTTTTGTTCATGTAAAACTGGATGTGGCTCTGCTTATGGATGTAGAAAAAGTGGCTTAAATTGTTCTATAGCATGTTTACTCTGTAAAGGAGTTAGCTGGTTAAATGTTACGAAAACGTCGGAGACAATTAGTTTACATGATTATCCTTGTAACTTGTAACAAAAATTTATAATTACTTATATCATTCAAATTTATAATAATTATTATTTAGCATAGGTTGTTAATGAATTATTTATTACACAGGCCCACAAAAAAAAAAGTTGTCTGCGCCGGGGTACTGACCATACCTATCCCTTGTATTTTGAGCCGCTGAACACGAATCTGACCTTAGTTTTTCCCCAGGACGTCAGGTTTTTTCTTAACAGCAAATAAATATATAAATATTACGATTCAACAGACTTTTTTTGCTGTTAAAAAAAACCGGACGTGTTAGGGAAAAACTAAGGTCAGATTCGTATTCAGCGGCTCAAAATACAAGGGATAGATGTGGTCAGTACCCCCCGCAGACCACTTTTCTTTGTTGCCACTGTGCCACACTCAGTGTGGCACAATCCCACACAAAAAAAAGTCATCTGCGCGGGGGTACTGACCACACCTATCCCTTGTATTTTGAGCCGCTGAACACGAATCTGATCTTAGTTTTCCCCAGCACGTCAGGTTTTTCTTTTAACAGCAAATAAATATGTAAATATTAGACTTTTTGCTTTAAAAAAAAAACCTGACGTATAGTACAGTAAGCGAAGCAGTAAAAATGGTAAAATTCCCGGCCCGAAAATGATGAAAGGAATTTCCTTAATTTTTTTTTGCAATATGATTTATAATATACGTACATCAAAATCTATATTATCGCATTACCTGCTTTTTATTTTTAAGGGAGGAAACCAACTTTAAAAACTGAAAAAATAATAACTCTTCTAACTTTATGAATAAATTCACGAAAATTCATATACTTATGTTTTTGAGGTCGCTGAATATGATTATGAGATCTAAATTTATAAAAAAAAAATTGTGGATCAAAAATGGTCACAAAAGAGTCTAGTAGTTTTATTAAAAATACAGATTGTTATAAATAAATCAAATTAATAAATTAAGTAAACTAATTAAATAACATTTTTATCTGCACTCTAAATATGCTAAAGTGCAATGCAACCCGCTTTTTCTACGTATTCTTCGAAAAACAGACGGCTATTGTTCGTTTCTCTATTTGCTATTGACATTTAAAATGCGCATAGAAACTAAAAAGTTCCAACATTATTACAAACTGTCATATCTCTGGAACAGTTTGTCGTGAGAAAAAAAAATAAAAACCCAAACTCATCGTTTTTTATAAGCTTCATTTCGTTCTTATATCATGTTTTTATCAATTTTATGGTTTTTGAGATATTTTGCGTATGCGCTCAAGCCGCTCAAGCGCCATATTTAAACCTTTATATCTCTGGAAGTTTGTCATGGGAAAATTTAAAAAAAAAAGACAAACTATTCGTTTCTTTATAAGTTTCATTGTTGTACTCTTACCATTTTTTTAATAAAATATTTTCTGAGCAATTTCCAAAAACCCCATTTTTTTCAAAAAATTTTGAAAATTTTAATTATTGAAAATGGGTACAGAATGAAAAACAATCCTTTTAAAAATTCTAAAAAATTTGAGCATGTTAGTAATAATATGCATTAATAATATCTAGGATTAAAAAAAATGAATTAATAAGAAATTAGAACAAAAAGACTAAAAAAATGGCGCCTAAATTTTTAAATGCGCTACCTTTTTTGTTTGTAACTGTTTTAGTTTTCATCATAAAAGGTCGTATTACGCCTTAATTTTTGTCATAGTTGTAGATTTTGAGTAATTTTAGATTATAGCGTCGTATATTTTTTCTGAATGCTTCGGCGCCATTTTGAAAATGCCATATTTCCAAAACTAAACATCGGAGGAAAAAAAAAAAACCATTTGGTTTGTTCAATTTTGTACCCTTGCCTTTTTTAAAAGTCCCCATTTTTCGAGTAATTAAAAAAAAAAAGTCCACGAATACTGTTTTTAGGGGGTGGAAATTGCAATTTTCAGTTCGCAATATTTCGAAAAATATACATTTTAGCAAAAAAGTGAATAAGTCCTTTCCTTCGTATAATTCGATTCTCTATCAGTGTATTATTTGTTTTTTTTTTGCGACAACCCCTGGTAGGAACCACCCCTAACCAAAAAGCAGAAAAATGACAATATAGATTCTTATGTACATACAGTGTGACCCACTTAAGATCCCTGTATACCCGTTAATTGATGCTTGATTAACTTCAAATTTTGGTGGTAAGAAAAGATCGATAAGGTGATTCTTTGAACTTGGTAATATGTGATATATGTCAGTAGCGTGCGATTTTAAGGGGGTTTCAAAAGCCGATTTTTCAAAAAAAATTATTAGGGATTTTTTTTTAGAAAAAAAATACTAAGGTATTCTTAATCAGCACCTTTAGAAACCCCTTTGTACAAGATTGCATCGTAGTGGGTACAAAGGTGTTTGAGATAGTGGCTGTCAAAAATACAAGTTTTTCAACCAAAACTAATTTTTATTTGTAAAACGGATTCCCAAATCAAAAAAATCTATTCTTCATTTTTTGTTCAGAATAATGCATTGTACTAGACTGAATTGATTTTATAACAAAATAAGAAAAAAAAAAGGGTATACAGGGGTGTTGCGATCTTAAGTGGGTCACACTGTATACTTTTTTTTTCTTATTTTGTTATAAAATCAATTCAGTCTAGTACAATGCATTATTCTGAACAAAAAATGAAGAATAAATTTTTTTTTTATTTGGGAATCCGTTTTACAAATAAAAATTAGTTTTGGTTGAAAAAATTGTATTTTTAACAGCCACTATCTCAAACACCTTTGTACCCACTACGATGCAATCTTGTACCAAGGGGGTTTCTAAAGGTGCTGATTAAGAATACCTCAGTATTTTTTTTCTAAAAAAATCCCTAATACTTTTTTTTTTGAAAAATCGGCTTTTGAAACCCCCTTAAAATCGCACGCTACTGACATATATCACATATTACCAACTTCAAAGAATCACCTTATCGATCTTTTCTTACCACCAAAATTTGAAGTTAATCAAGAATCAATTGACGGGTATACAGGGGTGTTGCGATCTTAAGTGGGTCACACTGTACTTTATGAAGCACGTTGAAGAAAAAAATTTGGAAACTCATTACATCGTGAACCGCCCCTAACCAAAAAGCAGAAAAATGACAATACAGATTCTTATGTACATACTTTATGAAGCACGTTGAAGAAAAAAAAAATTGGAAACTCATTACATCGTTTTGGGGCTGGTATTTAAAAGCTTCACTTACTGTAACATTCATTTATTTGGAGCTTCTGCGATCTTCGAATTAATGTTAAAAAGTTTCATTTTTTTTTTTACAAATTCTTTATAAACAACCTCGAAAACTATAACAATAATTATTTTCTTAAAAGAAATATTAAAAAATTCCGGTAATTGTATTTTTCCTTGAGATTTCTAAAAATTTTATTTTATTTTTCTAATTTACGGATTTTCGAAATTGCGGTAATTTTCAATAGGTAAACTTTTTAGTTTATGGCATTAGAAATTTAAAAAAATCATTCAAATCCATTCATTATAGCTGGGTTTCGTCATATTTCATTGATGACTAATATTGCACTGGACTAATAATATAAATATTATAATCAAATAAGTTTTCACTATAATCAAAGAGGCTAATTTTCGTGTACCCGAATTTCAAAGACGCGAGGTAATTTGGGCACTGTGATGTTTTCTTGAAATATACAAGTAAAATTGAAAATTTTTAAAAACCCACGATCAATGTATCTAATCGTACCAGTTTCATATGACCGAATCAAAATGAGGCCTAAATCATGATAGGCTACCATAATTGTCTGCACATTTTCAATTTTACTTCGGACAATTTCTAGAGAAGTTCAACATGGCGAAATCAAGATGGCGACCAAACATCAAAATCTAATACGACAAAATACTCTTTCAAATAAAAAAAACTACATCAAAATCGGATCACCCGTTGAAGAGATATGAAGCCACAGACATACAGACAGTCAGACAGACAGACATACAAACATACGCGTCAAACTTGGGGGGTCGGGGGTTAAAAATGCAAATAACAAGAAATCTGTTAGAATTAGGTATCATGTTACCTATACAGGGTGTTTCGAAAAGATTGGGACAACGCTTAGCCGTAGATACTGGACATCAAAACAAGTCGATTTAACTGAAACAGTAGTGGTCTAACTCTTATCGTTTTCAAGATACAGGGTAGCAAAATAAAAAAATTGTGTTCGTAATTTGTCTCTAGCTTGGAGACTATTATACGTATCTACTTCAAAGTTGGTAACGACATGTTTTTCAGGTCGCTAATTACAATGGTGATATTGCCGATGTCATATTTTATAGATGGCGCTAGCTACAGGACTTTTACGTGACACTTTAAGCCATAACTTTTTTGAGGTTAGGTTTTGGACATCGTCTTCTACTATAATCGAAACGCAATTTAGTTTCCTAAAGAAAAGGTGTACTTGTTTAAACGCGATAAAATGCACCCTTTCAGAGAAAATACACGATTTACAAATTTATCACACATCAGTTCGAGGAAATTCAATTATACCTAAAAGCGGTTTTCTTATCTAGTAGGTGTACGTCAAGTATGATGTCTTGAAGTCGTCAATAGCGTTTGTTGTAGATACGTATAATATTCTCCAAGATAGAGACAAAACATGAAAACAATTTTTTTACTATACCACTCTGTATCTTGAAAACGAAAAGAGTTAGACCTCTACTTTTTGAGTTAAATCAACTTGTTTTGATATCAAGAGTCTACGCAAAGCGTTGTCTCAATCTTTTTAAAACACCCGGGGTGTTGAATTTCTTCGAACTGGTGTGTGACAAACTTGTAAATCGCGTATTTCTCTGGAACGATGCATTTTATCGCATTTAAACTTTAGGAAACTAAATTGCGTTTCGATTATAGTAGAAGACGATGTCCAAAACCTAACCTCAAAAAAGTTATGGCTTAAAGTATCACGTAAAAGTCCTGTAACTAGCGCCATCTATAAAATATGGCATCGGCAATATCACCATTGTAATTAGCGACCTGAAAAACATGTCGTTACCAACTTTGAAGTAGATACGTATAATAGGCTCGAAGATAGAGACAAATTACGAATACAATTTTTTTACTTTGCCACCCTGTATCTTGAAAACGATGCTTTTTGAGTTAAATCGACTTGTTTTGATGTCAAGTATCTACAGCTAAGCGTTGTCCCAATCTTTTCAAAACACCCTGTATAACATTCTAGAGAATCTTGTTAGCTTTCCAGTAAATAAAAATTATGGCGTTCCATTAAAAAAAATACTTTTCTGGTGACATATATTTGAAGCGCTTTCGTAAATTGAATTATGAAATAACTGACAATTCGATTAATTTCCCTGAAAGTAAGAATAAATAAAAATGTCGCAATGTTTTGAAATACCTACCTGCTTGTTTTAACATTAGAAGCTCTCACTGTATTATGGACTTCTATCTTATTTTGTGGTAGCGGCCCTGGACGAAATTTTCTCCTTGCGTTGTACAAATTTCTTCGGATATTAGTGAAATCTGCTGTTGTAATCGTTTCTGGCAGTTCCTTAGCCAGCTCACGGCGTATGATTTTTGCTGGTTTTTCGGAAATATCATCAACGGCTGCTCGCTTACACGCACTTGAAATCACTTTTCGATTTAACTTACTCTCGTTCCGTTCATGATTATGTTCTAGCTGGCTTCTGCTTAACAAATTTTCAGCACCGAGCGTAAACACTTTTGCAGCACAATTTAAAGATTTTTTTGTGCAACGCCAAAAAACTTCGCCACTTTTCAACACTTTCTGTTTTGAAAAGGTGTATTTGTTAACAACTAACAAACGTTTCCCGTTGTCACTGTCCACGAATGAAATCTCCATAACTATTGTTGTGAGTTGAGGATTTCACAAAACGACAAAACTCTGCGACGGCGCGCGTAAACAAAATACTGGAATTTACATCAAATATTAGCCTCTCGCCTCTCACCCCAATCCTTAAAGTTGGTAAAGGGCAATAGTCCTGCCCGGCCCCAGTCATCCGAGACCGACATCTTTAGCCAAGAATATTGGCCCAACCCTTAAACTGCAATCCAGTACGCTCTAATTCAATACCCGCTCAAAGATCTTACCTGGCAAAACACAAATTTGCATTTATTACACGAGGAGTACATGGTGCCAGATTACATGTCGGATTTGGTATCCTTTTTGCCTGGCAGATAAACCCATAAATTTGGTACCCAGTTTATTTACACCCGTCGAAAATTTCAGTGTTGAAACAAAAATTGTTAAAATTTTACAAGAAGCAATGGACCGATTTAATCCAAAACTTCTCATAACACAACAAACTAAAATAAGTAAGTACTAATTTCCATGAACTATCAACATCTGCTACACTTGATACCACTAGGTTTTATATTAGATTGCTATTTATATTATACATGCATAGACCAGTTCACAAGTTCAAAGCCGTGTTAATTCTTGATAAAGCTCGTAAAAATATGAGTGAGAGCTCATTGGATTCGGAATGACGTCTAGAAAAATGTGCAAAAGTTTCAAACCCGCACATAAACAATTGCAAAAGTTATAAACAAATTAAAATTGAAAAAGTAACGAGTTTCGTTTTTTGCAAATAACTCGAAACTATTAATATTTAAGAAACTTTAAAGAAAGTTTCTTAAAGAGGAAGGAATTTCCAATAAAAAAGTCCCGGCTCTATTGACACTTAAAGGAACAATATCCAGTTGGAAAAAAATGTTTTCACCGATTTTTCATAAAATGAGTTAATTAACAATTTTTTTTAGAGTTTGCGTTTATATTTCAAGTAGAATAACTGTTAAACAAAAGCCACTAAAATTATTTCGCTTCGTGGAGACCTTATGTCAACTATTCTTTATGGGATTATGACATTGCGATGTTTTTAATTGTTATAATCTATTAGTCTAGGTGCCAGCGTACATAAAAGCAATTTATACATATCCTCGTATAACTTCTTGTACGGCATAATTGCGCCTAGTCTATCACTTTTTTCCTCTGCGAAAATTTTCGTAAACGCGGCGTTCCTCCTCGGCATGAAAAAGACGGTTTCCACACGTCGGACTGGAAAATCGGCAAATATATTTTGTCCGACAATTCGAAAATTGGGTTCTACATATTTTTATTAAGCAATCTTGAAAAAATCAGCTGGTTATCAATAAACTTTTAAAGTTATGTTATGTTTAGGGTGGTAGACACTCTTAACGTTCCAAAATTTTTGTCGGACAGTTTGTAGAAATATATAGAATACTAGCTGACCCAGCAAACGTTGCTTTGCCATATAAATTATAAATTTTTGTACAAAAAATAAAAATAAAATTTCTGGATAGGGCCACCCTTATCACCTAGGGGTATAAAAAATAGCCTACGACCTATTCTCAGACCTACCAAATATACACAAAAAATTTCATAAAAATCGGTCAAGCCGTTTCGGAGGAGTTCGATAACAAACACTATGACACGAGATTTTTATATATTAGAAGATATATGTAGAATCCAATTCTCAAATTGTCCGACAAAATATATTTGCCGATTTTCCAGTCCGCTGCGTGGAAATCGTCTTTTTCATGCCGAGGAGGAACGCCGCGTTTACGAAAATTTTCGCAGTACAAGAAGTTATACGAGGATATGTATAAATTGCACTTATGTACGCGGGCACCTAGATTATATTAGTTATTAATTATTTAAGCCAACAAAAAACTAAAAAATGAAAAGGAGAGAGGTTGATTTTTTTTTAATTTTAATTGTTATTACTGTTTTTATATTAAAAAGTACTATAAGTTTACATAAACTTTAAATTTTTATTGTCATTTGTTTTAAAAAAATTTATAAACAATAGATAAATTACGTATTTTTGGAAAGAAAAATTTGCCATTTAATTTTATTTATTATATTATGATAAAAAAATTCTTAATAAAATTTTGTAATTGCTTATATTTTTTTTCCTTTTTTCATTATTTAAATAAATTTTTAAGAGAAAATTTTATTCTTAAAATTTATTATTTGCATGGGGTTATTTCATGTTAAAGAAAAACTTAAAAATATCTATCAATTTGAATAGTATAATATACAAGAATAATGTATTGGTAAATACTATTTCTTTATTATTTGTTAATTATTCACAAATCAATAAGAAGTATCATCAATAATTTCAAATTTTATTAACTTCTGACGTCACGGTTTACAACTAAATCTAAGAATATTTGTTTTTGTTAAGATTCTTGACTCATAATTTGAATGTATATTTATAGATGGATGTAAGCATGCAATAGGGCATGGGCATCATATAACTAACATAACCTCAAATTTTAAGTTTTTCAGGTTTATTCTCATTTTTAATGTTTGTATACTTATTTCAGCTTGGAGCAATACTGGCTCCAAGCAAATGTTTAAAAATTCAGGCTAATAATTTTTCAATAATGTTGGTTAATAAAAATAGACTGCTAATTACAGGTTAGATTTCCAACCTACAAAAAGAGTCCTATTTTATTAGGAGAAAGTATTTAGAACTTCATAAACATTACACTGAATTAGATTTTAGTTGAAAGTATGGAAACCAAGCTGAAATTTTAATAACAGCAACGAAATACTCATAAATCTTAAGAAATATATATTTTTGAGGTTAGCTGTGACGTCACGTGCACATGCCCTATTGCATTTCGGAACCGAAAATAGCGCAAAAACATGCAATCTTAAAACGTTCATATTTTTCGAAAAACACCTGCGGGAGGGCCAAACGATGCCGCGACGCAAAGAGGAAGAGTTCTAGTTGATCCGTATTGTAAATTACACAAGGCAAATCGACAATTCGGTTCGGCACGAACGAATCAAAACTGGTATTTTTTGACATTTAGCGAAAACGGCAAAACAAAATGCCAGTCACACATCAATATGGGTAATGGTGAAGTTTGCATTTCATGGCTGCCATACAAATTTATTGCTTGAACTATACTGCGCATGCGTAAACATTGACGTCACGGCTTTTGGCGGGAACTACCATTTTCAAATTATAAATTGAATTTAAAATTATTTAACGTCCATAAAAAAAATTGCCATTACATACACTTAGTTATTACTAGTCCTAGAATCCAAATTTAATGTAAATAAAAAAACCGCTGCCCAAGGAATCACTACTTCCACATCAAGATTCTCTATCGAAGTCATTCACAACGAAAAAACTGAGTTCCATAAACTTTAATAATATAATATTTGAAATCCTCTACCCCAAAAACCCATAAAACGATGGGTAGTGGGGTGAGGGTGGTAATAGGGGGTGGTAGTGGGGGTGGATGAAATAAAAAATATTTTGAGGTTTCTGGTTCTTGTACATACACTAAATCACATTTTTTTTTCATCTGTTTTAATAATGAGGTGGGGGTGGTAATGAGGGTGGCTAATGCCAAAAATTTTTTTGAGACCTTAGCTTCTCTTATATATACTAAATACCAATTTTATGAACTCTTACCTGCTTGATTTACCCATTTACCCCAATTTACCCCCCAACCCTTGGCCGGAACAAGATGAAAATATAATCTAGTTCCAGAATTCGTTAAAGTACATATGTGTACCAAATTTCAAGTCAAAATCTTAAACGGTTCCAGAGTAAACGTGCGCACAAAAAAGTTACAGACAGACCGACAAACCGACAGACAGAAATTTTTTTTCCGCCCAAACTTAAAATCTCGACGTTTCATGACATTTTAAGCCTATTTGAACAATAAACATTTTTAAAAATTTTTTTGTCACTATACTTCCACTGGATGTGGAAGTAATTATGAAATAACCCCATTCTCCACAAAGTGGAAAAAAAAATTTTTTTTTTGTTAATTTATTTGTTTATTTAATAAACAATTCGTTATAACAATCGCCGAATGTATTTATATTTTTTTTAAATAGAAAATAAAATAAAAACAACCGTATACACAAATATGTAAAAAAAAATTTGTATATTTTTTATAGAATTTTAAATTTTGACATGTTTATGTATACGGTTGTTTTTGTCATCTTTTTTCTATCTAAAAAAAATTTTTTTGGAATTTTTTTTTTAATCATAATATATAACAAATAAAATGGCAAAAAATTTTTCAGAAGTACGTAATTTATTTGTGTGTTTATAAAATTTTTTTAAACAAATAGCAATAAAAATTTAAAATTTATGTAATCTTATAGTATTCTTTAATATAAAAACAGTAATAACAATTAATTAAAATATATATATATTTCAACCTCCTTTTCATTTTTCAGTTTTTTGTTAGCTTAAATAATAAAAAACTAATATTATAGCAATTAAAAATATCGCAATGTCATAATGCCATAAAGGTGTCCACGAAGCGAAATAATTTTAGTGGCTTTTGTTTAACAATTATCCGATAAACGCAAACTCTAAAAAAATTTGTTAATTAACAATAGGCTCATTTTATGAAAAATCGGTGAAAACATTTTTTTCCTTTAAGTGTCTAAATAATACCATATTTTTTAAAAATTTTTAAATTAATATTTAATAACATCTTTGAACTTGATATGAACTAGTCAAAAAATTTTTTTTATCCGAAAATTTTTTTTTTAGTCCGACAAATTTTTTGATGAGCGGGGGCAAGAAATCTAAAAAAAAAAATTTGCGAAGATAATCGAAATTGCCCCCCTTGCGATCGCCGTAAGTCGGGCGAAAATTATTCCAGGACGGGCATAGCCCGTCCTGAAAGTCAATAACAACGGAGTTTCGCATATGGTGCAGGTTTTTTGGCGGACACTGTAGAAGCTTGTGTGGTGAACATTTTAGTCAAAAATGACTGATGCAGGTTTTTCATATTTCAAAAGAACAATCAGACAACTTACCTAGTGCAGATATAAGCTTCATCAATTCTCTTGGCCCTTTTAACAACTGCTACTCTTTGAGGAACTGAAAATGATCTTTTTCTGTCTGACTGACAATCAAAAATGTGAGGAACTACATCAGGTTTCATTTTTTTTCTGCCACCCATGAGTTTGAACCTAACATAGTTTTCCATGTCTTCCTCAAGCTGAAACAAATAAATAAATACTATATTTAAAACAAAATTTGGAAAAAACTCAATTTTTTACAAAGCAATAATTTTATACGATAATTTGCCAAAGACAATTAAAAATATAGAAAATTCAAATAAATGTAAAAAATATGTTATTAACTTGAAGTTATTTGTAATATACAAATAGCTTGGATATTGTATTGAGTAATTTCCTTGTAAGTTATTATATTTAAATATGTATATGTATGTGTATAGTGCGTCTAATTTCCCATTAGGCATGTACATGTACATTCACGTAGCGCGAGAGATTTGACAACACCGGCAGCCGTAAATTGGTCCGTCGGTAGAGCATCCCAGCTCTGTTATTTCATTTCAGCCAGCTGGCACACGCGATGTTGTAATTCTTACTCCTCATGCCTAGCCCGCGACTACACACACGGTATGTATACCGGGTGACACAGGAGATATGTAACACCCCGTAGCATGTTTATTTAAAAAGATATTATTTTGAAATTTGGTAGACTTATATAAAGCGTGATTGTCCTTTTTTTGGTACAAACAAGAAATTTTTTCCACTTCCGGTTTCACCGTTCGTTATTTTAAATGGCACCCTGTATATATCTTTCTCCTATCTGATTCTACTTAAATTTCTCTTTTCAACTATGTATACCAAGATGACATTCGTTTTTAAAACGGCTGCTGAAAACCATTTTATTGCACTAAGTCAAGTTGGCTATGGAACGAAATGTGGCGGTAATTAATGCTTAATGTGCTGCGATATCAAAAGAACCCTGGTACACAATTTTGTGTTTCATATTTGTTTTGTTCTAATCAGTAGCCGAAGAGACTTTATAGAATTTTTTTTAAATAAAAATCTCTAGACTAAATTCCCGAAATCATAAAAACTAAGACAGAAACACCAATTTTAAATTTGACCCATTTGTAAAATATTTATTCATCTTTCACTTTTACCCAATACAATAGGGAACTTGCGTATAATTTTAAAAATAAAAATAATACTAAAAAACATAGCGTAACGTTGTAATAAAACGTGTATTTCACAAAAAAATAAGATTTCTAATTCCACGCGATCAGTATGAAGGATCTAAATAGCGATAAAATTGAGGTGGCCCGGAAGCATATTCGTATGTTACAGACTGAAATAGGCGTTCGGGCCCCCGAAGCATGACTTCTATGTTACCGACGTATCCTTACTTTACATCGGTAACATAAGCAGGTAGGGTCACTCAGTAAGTGCTGAATGACTGACATTTCAAAAAGGATAGGAGGATTATAAAATATTAAAAGATAAAAAATAATAGCTTCAATAAACTGCCCTTATCTGAATTTCCGGGAAAAACCAATAATGGGCATATTGTTAGGAATATGTCGTACAATATTTGAGCAAAATCGTTAGAGCCGTTTTTGAGAAAATCGTGATTTTCTTAGTTTGCTCATCAGTAAACTACCCTTAATTTAAGGGTAGGTGAAAAAAAAAAAAAAAAACAGTATCGAGATACTTGTGATAGGACTCTAGATATCGAATTTAAATGAGATCGGTCAATTGGTTTCGGCACTAGGTTAGACGACGGTTACACAGACAGACATTTTTTCTAAACCACTTTTTTAGTGTCTGGGAGTGATATAAAGTCGATATTTGTCGAAAACTCGAATTCGAATTTTTGGACGATGACAATACTTTCTTTACTCCTAGTGTCGCTCGAAAGTAAAAATGTATAAGAATATTATAATATGTAGACTTCGGAAATGTTGAATTCTAAAATATCCAATTATTCTCTCACGTCTCATTTTTTCATAAAATCAAAAACGCATTTTTCGAAATATAATCTCTTAGTATGTTCAAAATAGTAAAACTTTTTCAGTGGTTTACGACATTTATGACAACACTTTTTTACCATTTTTGTTGGTCTAAATGTATTTTTGTTTGCTAAAAGTATATAGACGATTCATCAATAATTTTATAAAATAGTCAATTAACTAATAACGCATTACACGTGTCAACATAGTAACATAGTAACAATAATTGTTGCTTTTGGAAATGAATTAGTGCAGTATCGAGACGAAAACAACACAAGGCTAACCTAAAATATGAATAAGAACTCAACTTAACTCACCTCAAGATTTCGAATGAATTTTCAGATTAACTATAGTTTCACCTTGTAACACATATGGAAAACTGTGTGGTAGTAATTTTGTATTCATTGTTAGGTATAATCGCATAAAAACAAATGAATTGCAAATAATTTCGGTATCACTTATCACACCATTTATCTGAATTCTGAATGACATTTGTCGTCTTATGTTACCGATGTAAAGTGAGGATACCTCGGTAACATACATCTGAATTCTGAATAGCATTGGACATCTTATGTTACCGATATAAAGTAAGGATACGTCGGTAACACACAAGTCATACTTCGTGGGCCCGAACGCCTATTTCAGTCTGTAACATACGATTATGCGGCCCGCATAGAGCTACTACTAGTGATGCAGATATTCGGATGATTTCAGTACTCGGATTATACGGAATAGGATGACAAAAATATTCGGATTAATCATTCGATGTCGAATTAACGACAAATTTTTGACGAGTTGGGGGGAGAAATCCGAAAAAATTTTTTATCCGAAAATTTTTTTGAAGAGCGGGGAGGAGAAATCCGAAAAAAAAATTTTTTTGAGCGGGGGAGAAATCCAAAAAAAAATTTTTTTATCCAGAGAAGCAAGATTGACATTTGTTTTTTATTTTGTACTTAAAATTAATCCGAGTATATTATTCGGATGAAATTTTAATACTCGGAATCAAGCGAGTATTTTGATACTCGGATTAATCGAGTATTTTAATTCGAATTCGCCCAACACTACCCAGATAGCACCAGATAATCATAGAATATTCTGTAAATCTCCTCACTGACATGTATATATCTGAATAATCGTATCATATTCCTGGAATATATAGGTTCCAGCGGAATATTCCTGGAATATGCATATTTTAATATTATAATGTTATTCTCACGGAATATTTTAGAATTATTCTTACTGGAATATATTTGATTTCATATTACAGACATATTCTAAGAATAATCGTTATGATGAGATAAATTTTGCTTGTTGACCTAATCATTTTGTCGTTGGAAGCAACAATAAACAAATATGATCCTTATTTGGAATTTGCGATAAAGAACACATAGCACAATCGGGATAAAGGATGACAAATTGATGTACCTGGATATCCCAGTCCGTGAAATAAATAGAAAAATGGATGTACCTTTTAGGATTTCCTATATTAGGATGTCCTCAAGGCAACCCATTTTGGTACGTACCAGAATATTATTTTATGGATGTCAATGGACTATCCTGAATAGGTTCCATTTTGGTATTAACTATATCGATTAACATCAAATAAAAATAGATATACGATAAAGAGTCCTAAATCTCCTTTAGATGCACCCTAATATTATGTCTTAATATATTTAAATAAAGCGCCATTTTGATTTCCGACAGGCCAAACTGATCAAAGCAAATACCCTAAACACAAAGCATCTAAACTATGATGTGATCTAAACACACAGCATCTGCATTAATAGTTTTTATTTCTCAAATATTTAAATAATAATTATTGTGAGTGACTCTATATTTTAAACTTGTACCTTTGTGTCTTATCCATTTAGTTCGGCTTTATTTGAGTAATAAACACTATAAAAAGTAAGTAAAAAGATATAAAAATATAACATAACCTATTAAACTTCATGTTATGATAAATATCTGATCGTGATTGAAGATTTAATATTACTTAGTAGTGTCATGTTGTCATGTTCGAAACCTCGAAAATTTAATACGATTTTTTCACATTTTCAGAATGCCAAAGGAAGGTAAAAAAGGAGGATTTATATTCACACTCCCATATTTTAAGGGACACAATTGCTGAGAATCCTACGATATAAAATTAATTTGGCTCAAGAATTGAATACTGAAGTCAGCTTGGAGAGAAAATGTGAATGACTTGAAAGAATTGTAAAATCTGATAATAAACCGGACGAAATTGAATTTGAGAATGACGGCAAATAACTTCAAACCATCTAGCAACTAATTGTGGATGAAAATAAGTAAGTAAATATTGTACTTTAAGATAATTATTTTAAACTTTTATTACACTTTTAAATGAAAAATAGGATACGATATCAGACAGAACACAGGTGGACAGACTGCATGAAAATACAGAGACTTATTACAATCTTTTATCTTGCAATTCTATTTGTCAGAGTGTACTGTATGTATTTTAATTTACAATTCGGTAAATTATTATTATTCACTGAGTACTATACGTTATACCTGTATACTTCAATCATTTCTATATTTTTATATTACCCACTTTTTATTTTTTTGATAATATTGGTTCAAATAATAATAACTAAGTTTATTTTAGCTGCAACCACGAGTGAGTATATTATGGAAAACGATGCAGAGAGCTGTTAAATGGTTACCCGAGAAGCGTAAAAGAGAGGAGCGAGGCAAAGAAAAGAGTTGAGAAGTAGAAATGTACTACATGCTAAAAATTTATATTCGGTTATTATTAGATTTGCAAAAGTAATATAGGTATTTATTTTATATTTTTCTAGGAAGTTTGCTTTTTAACATTACAAATGTTTTTAAATAATTAACTTATTTCCATTAATAAAATAGTGTTATTATTATTTAAATAGCACTTAATTCCATACATATAAAATACTTTTGTTTTTTTATAAAATTGTAGTTTCTTTGGCGATGGTTAATAAACCGAATCGTAATAAAATAATATTCTATTTATTAACTGACCGTAAATCCAAGAAATTATATATCAAGTTATAAGGAAAGAAATAGTCAAGTGCAAATATTTCAAAAATGTGCACATTTGACAAAAATTTTACAAATTTTTTTTTTTAAATTTAACACGTTCGCTGTCCCAATGGTCAGTAAGTATGAGGTGAACTATAACAACACGTGCAATTTTAGTGTTATTCTCACCCGATAAAAACAAAACTTTAAAATAACGCCTTTTATAATAATATATTAAGATAATATTAAGAAAGCTACCGATCAATTCGAGTAAGGTGTTTCGGCAAAGCTAAAAATTTGTAGATGGATGATTCAGTACTAGTTAAATTTTTTTAGTGTGCAATTATTACATAGATATTATTAAAATTGTATTAGAAGTGTTTCTTTTTTTTGGGTAAAATCGGGAAATTCTTGCTCTGTTTACATTGCAAAAATGTAATTACTCTTACCAAGTAAGCTCCTACTATTACGTTTTGTGTGGGGAGGAGATGGTAAAAAAAAATAGGTGAGTTACAATTTTAGCTTTTTACTTGACGAACACGCAGCTTTGAAATAATGCTTCTTTTGATAGTAAGTAATCAGTTGAAAAAAAACAAGTTTTTTTATTCCAACAGGGTCTAATTTAAAAGTTAATTGTAAATGGAGGGGACTATTTATAGGAAAAAAATGAGCCTATAGATATTCTGAGGATATTGCTGGAATGATCTGGATAATGCATGAAAGAATAATTTAGGAATAAATGAAATTTTAATCTGTAGATATCCTAGGATTAATCCTGAAATAACTGGTATATTTCAGGATTATTCTTAGGGAACAATCTAAGAATAATTCGATTTTGAACCCATGGATATTCCAGGATTAAACATGGAATAATCTGGATATTCCTGCAATATTCCCTCGGAATATTCCTAGAACTCAAAAAAAATTCTCATTTCGATATTCTGAGAATATTCCTCGTAGAGTGTATATATCTAGATCATTTTCTAAGATTAATCCAATGTGCCGAAAAGATTATTCCAGGAATATTTCAGGAATATATTGTGCTATCTGGGTAGCTACTACTGACTGTGACGTCACACCCTACAATATTCGGTAGTCGTCGCGTCGGGAAGCAACACAATCAGATGTTTACCGGTGTTATTAGACTGTGGTTGATTTGTTAGTGACTGTTCTAATAAATATATAATTGTGTTTTATAGTATCGCTTATTGTCGTTGTACAGATATTTTAAAATGACCGATCAAGGTTTTTCAAAGGGCCAATCTGATAATTTGCCGAAAGTGGATATGTTTATGGTGGCATCTTTTATACAAAATAGTGAAAGTTTTTCCCTTGGAGAAGTGCGCGGGGTCAAGGCAGAAAAGTATGTGTTTTTTTAGCTTTTAGTAATAATTTATAAGCATAAAATAGTTATAACTTGATCACGGAATAAACAGAAAAACCGCTGCACAAGGAATCACTACTTCCACATCCAGATTCTCTATCCAAGTCACTCACAACGAAAAAACTTTGTATGTGAAAATAATTGTTTATGGAACTTTAATAATATAATATTTGAAATCCTCTACCCCAAAAAACCATAAAACGATACCACACATCGGTAGTGGATGGGGGTGGTGATAGGGGGGTGGTAGTGGGGGGTGGATGAAGTAAAAAATATTTTGAGGTTTCTGGTTCCTGCACATAAACTAAATCACATTTTTTTTCATCCCCTTTAATAAGGAGGTGGGGGTGGTAATGGGGGTGGCTAATGCCAAAAATTTTTTTGAGACCTTAGCTTCTCTTGTATATACTAAATACCAATTTCATGGACTCTTACCTGCTTGATTTACCCATTTACCCCAAATTTACCCCAATTTACCCCCCAACCCTTCGACGGAACAAGATGAAAATATAATCTAGTTCTAGATCTCGTTAAAGTACATATGTGTACCAAATTTCAAGTCAATATCTTAAACGGTTCCAGAGTAAACGTGCGCACAAAAAAAAGTTACAGACAGACAGACCGACAGACAGACAGAAAATTTGTTTTCGCTCAAACTTAAAATCTCGACGTTTCATGACATTTTAAACCTATTTGGACAATAAAAATTTTTAAAAAATTTTTTGTCGTTACTATACTTCCACTGGACGTGGAAGTAATAAGTACCAAATGCTTAGTCGTAAATAAGCATTTTTAGCAGACTTAGTTTTATGTTTGAAAGAATTGAGATATTCTAAAGCATAGAGAAATATTTTACGTTTTTTTTTTACTATACTATGCCTGTTTTCTACGATTATTATTTAAACAGTGGAGGACGTTTGTTCCCACAGTACCAAGGAATTATTAAAATCATTATTATAGCAAGAAACTTTTTCATCTTATTAATATGGCACACTCTTAGTGCTAAGGCTTTCGCGGAGCTGGTGATCTGGCTGCTGGTTTCCGGGTCTTCTTCCGCGTAGACTTGGTTGAGTGCTTGACGTTTCGACCATCTTGTCGTGGTCTTCTTCTGAAGCGAAGTGAGCTCTGCTGGACTGAGCTCCTCTATTTATACAGGTTATCAGGAGGCGTGTTGCGGATCATTGCGAGTCAGAACATCTACAAGAAGAATATCGGACCTTAAAAACATCACTACAGAAAAATGGATACAAACCGAAGGACATAGACAACGCAATAAAGAGACAAGATACAACCAGAACAGAAGAAGAAAAGAAATACACGGCAACAGCTTACCTACCGTATATACAAGGATGTACGGACAGAATCGGAAGAGTTTTGGAGAAAAAGAACGTCAAAGTAATATATAATGCAAAACAGAAGGTGGCACAACATTTTCCCAAATACCAAGGTCCAGAAGAACTAGAAACACCAGGAGTATATAGTATCCCATGTTCCTGCGGACAAGTCTACATCGGAGAGACCAAACGACGTATAAACACCAGACTCAGAGAACACATTAGAAGTACAAAGAAGGGAAATTCTACAAAATCAGCAGTTGCCGAACATTCAGAAGAAACCGGCCATTTGATAAAATTCGACAAAACAAAGAAATTAGCCAACACCAAGAACTATTGGCCAAGAAGATACAGAGAAGCCATTGAAATAAATAAACATCCGAATAACTATAACCGTGACAACGGACTACAACTACCAATAACGTGGAAGTCAATGTTCCGCATGAGCAATGATCCGCAACACGCCTCCTGATAACCTGTATAAATAGAGGAGCTCAGTCCAGCAGAGCTCACTTCGCTTCAGAAGAAGACCACGACAAGATGGTCGAAACGTCAAGCACTCAACCAAGTCTACGCGGAAGAAGACCCGGAAACCAGCAGCCAGAATATGGCACACTATTCAAAATAAATCCAAAAAAACTATGTACCTGAAATTTCGAACGTTCACTTGAAGGAATTTTATATGAAAATTGCCAATTAATCGACTTAGGCGTACATTTTTGCTGGTAATGTGTGCTGGCAACGATAGTACGATAGTACCCTTAGCATCAAATATCAGAAAAATGGTAGGTACGCCTAAGTCGATTTGTAGTTTTTATTAATTTTTCCTTTTCATATGAAATTCGTTCAAGTGAACGTTCCAAACTTCAGGTACATAAAAAACTAGCTTATTTATAACATAACACTACCCATATAAGTATTTTGTTACCCTCCTGCGAAAAACTAGTACACAGACATTTTTTTTTTAACTATATAACGTCGGCCTATTTCCGCTACCAGGGCCTATCACCGAGACGAGCTACCCCCAACCTGGAAATTTTGCCGAACCTCTTCCCTTAAGAGTAGGGATCTTTTACTTGCCTAACATTTAATAGACAAGGGACCGCCCCTCCGAAGGATGGAATATCCACTACGTAATCCTCGTCTGAAATTACGTAACTTCCGAGTATACACTGATATACAAGCCTCTAGAAGGTGGGACGAGAACGCTGTATTTCCCAAGATGGGACCCCATCCAAGTACTAACCGCGCTCGACGTTGCTTCAACGGAATATCGACTGATATTCACATTGAAGTCGCCTCTACGCTCGCCTCTAGACACACATAAATCCCATATTCGACACTGAAAAGGACAACGATATTTTGTGCAACACTAGCAGAGATATATCCAGATTAAATAGCCGAGACTCATGCGCATATTGTAGAGGTGAACATCAACTAAACAGTTCAGCTGCAATAAAAGATTGAAGACGTACAGATTTCACTATTATTTTAAAATAAGCATTACAAGTGCTACAAATAGGTAATGTAAGGAATTATGCGATGTAGGTAAATGTATTATAAGATGCAGATATAATAACTATACGATTAAAATACTCTATTACCTACTTCGATCAGGTACTAAAATTCCGATTCGGATTATCCGAATCATCCCGAGCGTATTTAATCTTGACGTGAGGCTAATTTAACATAATAAATGATTTAACATTTAACCTAACCTCTGTTACCTCTGAGAACTTAGGAGTTTGACACGACTTTAACATTAATAATTTACCTTAATGCAACCTAGAAAATAATTTATGTCACTGTAATAAGTTAAACAATTTACAAAACCGCTGCCCAAGGAATCACTACTTCCACATCCAGATTTTCTATCCAAGTCACTTACAACGAAAAAATTTTGTATGTGGAAATAATTGCTTATGGAACTCTAATAATATAATATTTGAAATCCTCTACCCCAAAAACCTATAAAATGATACCCCACATCGGTAGTGGGGTGGGGGTGGTGATAGGGGGTGGTAGTGGGGGTGGACGAAGTAAAAAAATATTTTGAGATTTCTGGTTCTTGTACACACACTAAATCACAATTTTTTCCATCCCCTTTAATAATGGGGTGGGAGTGGCTAATGCCAAAATTTTTTTTGAGACCTCAGCTTCTCTTTAATATACTAAATACCAATTTTCTGGACTCTTACCTGCTTAATTTACCTATTTACCCCAAATTTACCCCAATTTACCCCCAACCCTTCGATAGAACAAGATGAAAATATAATCTAGTTCCAGATCTCGTTAAAATACATACGTGTACCAAATTTCAAGTCAATATCTTAAACGGTTCCAGAGTAAACGTGCGCACAAAAAAAAGTTACAGACCGACAGACAGACAGATATTTTTTTTCGCTCAAACTTAAAATCTCGACGTTTCATGACATTCTAAGCCTATTTGAACAATAAAAATTTTTTAAAATTTTGTTGTTACTATACTTCCACTGGATGTGGAAGTAAAAGTATACTAGCAATACAACCGGCAACACATTTTCTCTAAATATGAAGTCTTCTTGCCCAAACTGGCAACATGTCAAATCCACAGTAAATGTCCGAGGTCATTGGCGGCATATGGGATTTATATGTGCCCCTAGTACACAGACATAAACTAATTATTAATAGTATTTAATAATGTACTTACATTAAAATGATCTTCACACACATGTAGAGACTTACTGCTCTGTGAAATGTCTTTTTCATTTCTTCTACACGCTTTTAACCATTTTGATCGACGAATCTTATCATCTGGCAATATTATAAATATTTTATCTGGCACATTCACTGTAGTATTCTTACACAACGGTACAATGCAATATTTAAAATAAGAAGTTTTTGTTTCCATTTTAAGTATATAGGTACTTCAAATTGTTGGCGATGCTGGTATTTTTACGGCTGAATATGAACCGTGAAATCAAGCGGTCGAGTGCTGGGATCTCCGTCGTCGCTTGTAAATTGTAGGGTGTGACATCACGCTTTTGAACCTGTTTCAAACGCTCGCGTGCGAAACTTTAATAATTTATAACAAATTTATTACTGGGAATTAAGGCGTCATATCTTGCATATCTTATTTTTTAGTATGGTAGAACATTTTTATGCAGTAAAAAAAATGTGCAAGTTCCCTAAGAATACGTTTTTAGCTTGTTTGTATATGTTATTTGTTTAAATAAAGCCGTCAGTGGCGTACAAAGAGAAAGCTGCACATGTGCATAATGAATTTATTTAAAATAATTTATTATTGTTGTTACAAACTGCGGAAATATTTATTGTAGGTACCTTTTCAAAATTATTTCACGTTATTTGTTCTATTATTTTTATTATACAAAACCCCTTAGCAAAAAAATATGGTGAGGGCATTCTAACTATAACAAGTTTTTGGCTGTCAAGCAAACGACCCAATAAATTAGGCACTAGATAAAAAAAACTGAATTATTACCTTTTCTGTCAATTGGTATATAATTTAAAAATATTATTTATTTAAATAAAGTCGCCAGTGGCGTGCATAGACAAAACAATGTATATTATTGCATTATTACTTATTTTTAATAATATTATATTGAAAGCCCAATTATTTTCACTATTTTTTTTTCTATAACACATTTTAAAAAATATATAAATAATGGTAAAAAAACAAAAAACATTTAACAGAAAATAAAATAACTAAATTATAATACCTACTTAACAAAAGTAAATTTTAAGTTAAATAACTTAATTTAAAAAACATTTGCACTTAAGCCCACAAATTTTGCACTTACATTTTAACAATACATTGTTGAAATGTTCTCATTTTTGGAAGTAGTCCAGAGGGGCATCCATTTATCATTATCCATAGTCCATCCCTATTTGGATGGACATAGGAGTTCTATAATCGATTGACTGAGCTTACCCCAAACAAATCCTGCTTAATAAATACATTTATTGATATGAATTGACAAGGCATTTATTGTTGGGGGTAAGTTCTCAACAGTACGGCTTTTTGTGAAAATAATTGTATTGGACATAGGTCAATATCATCTGTGTCGGAATACTTATCATAGATTATTATAACAAATGACAGCATTCTTAATTGATTATTATTTGGCTGCTTTGGATCTGCAACCAAATCTATGAAAGTGGAGGTGACATCCGGAAAAGAATCCCAAGCTTCCCAACACTTCTTTTTACTTCCACATCCAGTGGAAGTATAGTAACGACAAAAAAAAAAAGAACATTTTTATTGTTCAGATAGGCTTAGAATGTCATGAAATGTCGAGATTTTAAGTTTGAGCGAAAAAAAAAATTCTGTCTGTAACTTTTTTGTACGCACGATTACTCTGAAACCGTTGAAGATATTGACTTGAAATTTGGTACACATATGTACTTTAACGGAATCTGGAACTAGATTATATTTTCATCTTATTCCGTCGAAGAGTTGGGGAGTAAATTGAGATAGATGAGGGGTAAATAGTTAAATCAAGCAGGTAAGCGTCTATAAAATTAGCATTTAGTATATACAAGGGAAGCTAAGGTCTCAAAAAATTTTTTGGCATTAGCCACCCCCATACCACCCCCACCTCATTATTTAAGGGAATGAAAAAAAATTGTGATTTAGTATGAACAAGAACCAAAAACCTCAAAATATTTTTTACTTCATCCACCCGCACTACCACCCCCTATCACCACCCTCACCTCACTATCGATGTGGGATATTGTCTTATGGGTTCTTGGGGTAGACGATTTCAAATATTATATTAAGTTCCATAAGCAATTATTTCCACATACAAAATTTTCTCGTTGTGAGAGACTTGGACAGAAAATCTGGAAGTAGTGATTCCTTGGGCAGTGGTTTTTCCTTTTCCAAAAAAAGAAGAAGTGGTGTCATAACCCGTAAATGAATGGAAAAATGGAGAGGTTGATTGGATATATCTTTATAAGATATATATTTTAGATTGCTATGAGAACAATTTAAAGAAAATATTAATAAAGACTGTGGATACTGATGTTCTGGTACTTTTATCAATATCAAAATGAAAATATGGATAGAATTTGGCACTGCAAAGAATCTAAAATATATATCTTGTAAAGATATATCCAATCAACTTCAAGAAAAATGTCTTGCTCTCCCCTTTTCCCATTCATTTACGGGTTGTGACCACTTCTTTCGTTGGAAAAGGAAAAAAGAAGTGTTGGAAAGCTTGGGATTCTTTTCATAGATTTGGTTACAGATCCAAAGCAGCCAAATAATGATCAGTTAAAAATGCTGTCAAATTTTGTTATAATAATCTATGACAAGTATTCCGACACAGATGATATCGACCCATGTCGAATGCAATTATTTTCACAAAAAAGCCGTACTGTGGAGAACTTACCCCCGACAAAGAATGCCTTGTCAATTCATATCAATATTTATCAGGCAGGATTTGTTTGGGGTAAGTTCAGTCAATCGATCATAGAACTCCATCCAAATGGAGGAGTATGGATAATGATAAATGGATGCCCCTCTCGACTACTTCCAAACATGAGAACATTTCATCAAATGTATTGTTAAAATGTAAGTCCAAAATTTGTGGGTTTAAGTGCAAATGTTTTTTAAAAAATTTAAAATGTACAAAATTATGGTCATGTGTAGAATGTCGATTTGATTTCTCGAGGTGGTCTGTTCGAAAATCTACTTATTTTGACTAGTTCTATTCATGGTTAAAAGGATTTGCTAAGTGGAAGTATCGAGGCATTTTCGAGACGCAAGTCACTACACTAATAACATAATATTTTTTCTGTAGAAAAGAAGCAAATTTCGCAAAAAAGAAAAAATAGAGGTGAGCTGTTAAAGAGAACTTCTCAAATATTCAATATAAAAAAAACGTGGGAAAGGCCCAATTAATGATGGCTATTCGCCTACGGCTCATGTCATAATTCTCATGCTCGTGTCTTAACAGCGATTAAATGTGAGAAAATAAACACTTTATTTCTGGAATTTATTAATTATAGATTATAATTTAGGAAATATGGAAACTATCATATATAGAACACAGAAATGTCAGAAAATCAAGGTTTAACAAGCAAGAGGAAAAATTTAGAGTTATTATTTTTCATTCATACTTACATTTTGGACGGTGCAGTTATTAAAATCTATCTGTGGCACTACTGGCAGTTTTGTTACAATATTGGTGGCCGACATTGTTGATGTTGATGGAGTAATGTTTATTAAATTGTTGGTTTCGTTGTATTCAACCGAATTCAACATTTGATTGGCAACGTGGACTTTATTTTGAACCGATCCGTCAATGTAGTTTTCGGCCACTGATGTGGATTCCCATCTACCGTGGCTTTTCAATGAAGTTATATCACCACCAGCATCAATCAAAATTGTGGCAGAACTGCGGCGAAAGCAGTGTCCTGTATACAACTTAGGATCTGGAAGATTTAAATAAGTAGCAATTTCTTTTCCCAAATTTCCAAATTTGTTTATTCCCACGTTTTGTATGGTGCATTTTCCGTTTATGTAGTTGATAAAAAAGGATGGAGTTATACAATTTTTTGGACGAAGATTAATGTAATTCTTGCATATCTCATAATACTTCCCTGTAACTGTGAATTTTCGGGTTGTTTTTGTTTTAGTATCTTTAATTGTGACTAAAAGAGTTGATTCAAAATCGTTTACATCTCTTAATTTTAACTTGTGCAGCTCATGCCTTCTACAAGCTCCCATAATACCAAAGATGCATACCACCTACGAAAAAACACACAGTTTATCATGTACATTGAAAAGTAAGACTCGCTTACCTTGGACAATAAATATTTAGCATCTGGGGCTTCTCCAATAAATTGCTTTATTTCATTCGTAGAAAACGTTTTAGCTTTTTTGGGAATATATCCTTCAGATTTTCTTTTCAATAAGGCATGCAATTTGGAATATTTGGATATGTCCACTTTATGTTTAATAGACACCGTAGATTTCAAAATGGAATAATGTGTCCATAAACTTGTGGATTTAAATTTCTTGGATAACTCATCAAAATAAACAAGTAATACGTTTTCTGAAAAGCTGCTAATTTTATTTTTGTTCCTCCAATCCATGAACTGTGAGTAAAATTTTTCGTATGTTTTTGCTGATTTTACAGGTAATAAATTGTTTGCGGCCTGTTCCACAATTTCTGGCGGGGTTAAATTTTCA
This sequence comes from Rutpela maculata, assembly GCA_936432065.2. NCBI lineage: Eukaryota > Metazoa > Arthropoda > Insecta > Coleoptera > Cerambycidae > Rutpela > Rutpela maculata. The sequence continues at coordinate 138,473,080 of OW386291.2, read as the reverse complement.
ATTTCACTTTCACTATCACACATGTTCACTGATTTTAATTGCAAAAAACACAAAGTTTGAAAATTTGCTAGGTAAACAGTAAATATGACTTGTCAAAATTGATAAATTTTAGATCTGTCAGATATTCAAGGCAATAGTTGATATTGACAGAATATTGCTGTGTGTCGCGTTTCTATTGGTTATAAACTTGTATCTTAATGAATCTCATTAAAGTACAGGTAAGGAACGTCTAATAAACGAATTAAAGTATGGGAGTAGAAAAAATATAATACCTATATCATCTAAAAACTCAATTCTAATATACCTACTTACATTAAAATGATCTTCACATACATAAATGGCGTTGTTCTTTTCAGAAATACCCCCTATATTTCTTCTGCATGCTTTTAGCCATTCTGATCGGCGATTTTTTTCTTCAGGCACGCGAATAAAAATTTTATTTGCTGTTTTAATAGTTGTATTAGTACACAGTGAAACTATACAGTGTTTATAATAAGTATTTTCCATTTCACAACACAAAACAGAATCATAAACTAAACAAAATCTACAAAATACGCCGAACAGCACACGTAAATACACAGTACAACGTTTTCACCAAAGACTTCATACAAAAAGTCGAATAAAGGCAGCAAATATAAACAACAAAGTTAGGTTAAGTTAGCTTCAGCCACAGATCAAACAAACCAGATGTTTCACTTATGACGTTTCATGGTTTAGACACAGATCAAAACAAATCAGATGTTTCACTTAGGGCTAGTGATGGGCGATATATCACGAACTGTGATTTAATCACTGATATTAAGAAATCACAGGTAACGACTGTTAGTAAAGTTGGCAGAAAAGCGTGACGTGATCACGACTTTCCGTATTTCGTTCCCTTGCCGTGGTCTAACCAAGACGATATTTCTCGATATTTACTTTGAGTCGATTATTGTTTGCGGTCGTATGTATTAACACGTAAAGCAAGCGATCCCGTGCCTTATTAGCGTTATTTCACATTATTTAGATATTTATATAAATATCTTTCTTTTATTGACTGGCGATGCGATGTGGCGATTCGAGGCAGGGTCGTGACGGAACATTTTTGTTATAACACCAGAAGTATAACTACTAAAACCATGCGGAAAAATATTTTATATGATTAAATATAATAGCAATTTTATTGAAAATATTGAGCATTTACGTTTCGGCATGAAATATGAATAAAAATATGGAATATTCGACAATAAGCAAATGAAAACATTTTTAAAAAACATCCTTATAGGTATATTATAAAACAACAACAAAAATAACATTAAAAAATAAATATACCATTTTAAATTAACAAAAATTCTTATGAAATAAACATAAATATAAACAAGAAATTTATTGATGCTTCCGAAATGTTAATGTTTGCGTACTATGTCGTGAGCAAAAAAAAATAGGACAACTATTTTTCTAATGTAAATCTGTCTCTATTTGCACAAAAATTAAAGTTAGATGTACACAACTAGATTTTAGCAAAAATGCGTTATAAGACCTGTCCCATTTTTTTTTGTGCACGACAGTACAACTTTACAAAAATATCCTATTATCAAGTTCCATTCAAAACCTAGTATGCTTTTGCTTTATTACCAATCCATACATCAGATAGGTTATTTGGATAAACAAATCATAATATATTATACATATTATGCATATCTGCGGCAGCACAGATTATCAAAAGTAGCTAATTCACCATTCACCGTCTGTCGGCGCTTATTTAGGGATAGGGAACAATTAACAATTTCTCTCGTACGTCGTTATATGAAAGTCGTGATCACATCACGCTTTAAATTCACTGATATAAGAAAATCACAGTAACGATTTACGTTGTGATTGAAAAATCACGATATCGCCCATCACTACTTAGGGCCAGTTTTACAATATCGGATTTAGTGATGAGCGATATCTCGATTTTTCAATCACTCCGTGATCAGTGAATGCTATTTTTGAATCGCGGTGATTTTAAACAGTGATTGCGATCGCGGTTTAGCAAAAAATCTGTAAATATCTGCGCTGCGTTTTAAACAGTGACGACTCGATCGCGGTTTAGCCTGGAAAGTGAAAGCAATCTGCGAGCTTGATATAAGTTTGCCGTGATTTGGCATATATCGCTGCTCTGCATAAATAATAGGAAACGGAAATAAACGTGAATACATTTTACTATATTTATGGCAACAACTTGTATAACAATAAAAAATAATAATAAATATGTAAATACAAAACATATAAAAATAAATAAAAATTTTAAGCTTATGAGTCAACAGTATTAGAAATTAGAACAGGATTCATAATTCATATTTAAAAATAACAACAACTTCTTTTTTTTTGTCGTTTAATCGGATTTTTCTGTGACGCAGTTTTTCTTTTGCTATCATTGACAATTTTGAATAATTATACATAAGATTGCGTGCGATCCATAATTACCATTTCGTAGTTGCTATTTCTATCATGCCAGTGTATAGAAGACTAGAGAGTATATACCATGCGCTATTAAAATCACTAATCGCCGTGACTTTGTTTCCTTCATCACTGTTGCTATCGGCGATTTTCTAATCACGGTGATTTAATCGCCGTCAGTAAAATAACGCCCATCACTAATCGGATTAAACCGCGGAGTGCGGATTAAACTACGGCCTTGAAAAAACGTCTGTTTTAGAATGTCGTTAATTTTGTTAATGTCCTACAAGTCTGTTATTTTACAATAACCACCCTATTTTGAGATACATTAAATGAAAAATAACGCCCTAGGGCGTTATGAATATCTATAACGCCCTAGGGCATTATAAAATTATAATACAACCGAAAACAAGCAAATTATGATAGCGTTATTGACAAACAAAATGCGTTGCTATGCAATGGTGGCGTTGACAAACAATTTTGATTTTTACTCTCTTTTAAATCAAATCGTTCTGAACATAATACATGTCAAATTAATAAATCGTAAATGTCAAAAAAAAAAAATTCGAATTAAATAACAGACTTGCAGGACATTAAACGTTGAAGGCACCACGAGTGTTATAGGATAATGACGCCCTCGGTCGACGTACACTCCCTCGGGCCAGAGGCCCTCGGGATTGTACACTGCCGACCTCGGTGCGTTATTATCCTTATAACACCCTTGGTACCTTAATAACTATTTTATATAGGTTTGTTTTGGTTTTGAGAAATAACAGTCCTCGGATGTTAGGAACATGCGCAGTTAGTAAAACAGCTTGCGCAGTGACTAAAACAGAACACGTTTTACTAACTGCGCATGCTCCTGACATCCGAGGACTGTTATTTCTTAGGTTTGTTTTGGTTCGCAAAACGGAAACAGTTTGGAAACTGCGCAGGACAGTATGCGTAGATGCAAAAAATCCCTAACAGTCCGAAACTATCTAGAACTCTTGATTGAACCAGAACGAATACTGGCGCGATTATCCCGCCATCTTTTGATATGTGTTCTTATTACAAACATTCAAGAAGTTTAAGTTGCCTTCCTTGAAAACGATTCATGTGTAATTTTAATTTTAGCAGCTTTGAAGAATATGTTTGTGTTCTATAATTTTTAAAACCTTTTAGAACTAGGTATGTCTAGGGGGACATATGCAATGAATATATGGTTTCAATGAAATGTATTCAAAAATAATTTTCAGAAGTGTTATTTGTCAGATTTTTTTATTGTTAATCGGTTAAATGGAAGAGCGCGAACTTCACCGAAACACATGAATTGTATAAATAATTGTACCTATAGTTTAATGTAAATAAAGGCATTTATTATTATTGTTATAGTAGAAATGAAATGAAGATGGAAATCAAAGTGATGAATTTTTTTGTGTTTCACTATATTCATATTTTTTGGGCATTTTTTCAAAAACTCCCGTAGGTACCATTGACAATTTTTAATATTGGTCCATCATCATCAGAAGACGAAATACCTATCAGTCATATTTAACAAATAACGTAAAGAAAAACATAATGCGATACCATCAGTCGCGAGAGGTTACGTTCAGTTGGGCAGAAGACGACTCCACATCCACATCCGCACTTCGCCAAACTAGCGGTAGCAGTGAATAAAACGCAAAAGCGCATGCTCAACAAAAACAGTCCAGATCTGTCCACACTCGAGGGTAGGTACAATTTCTGACGGTCCCTGACAATCTCAGATTATTGCTAACACAAAACCAGAACAAATGACTGAGAAATCCGAAATAGTCCAAGAGAAACCAGAACACGTTTTACTAACTACGCATGTGCCTGACATCCGAGGACTGCTATTTCTCAAAACCAAAACAAACCTATCTCTATATGAAATATTATGAAATACACCAATATTTGTTGTGAACTGTGAACTCATCATTTTTCAAAATATAAGCGATTTAATTCGATGACACCAACTGTTTCCATTATGAGACGATTTCGTAAAATATAAACTTATCTCCATATTAACGAACAAAATTCACAACACGAAATAATTAAGGATAGTTGTGGATGTTAAGTTATCCAAAATTAAGTTGTAAAATATTACAAAAACGGCAAAATATACTTTAAAACATGTTCAATCAGTACGTCACTCGATGGCAGCTGTTTTCCTAAGGTCTCAGAATCTGTGACATCCGAGGACTGCTATTTCTCAAAACCAAAACAAACCTCTTAAAACCAAAACAAACCTCATGTAATATGATGGATATAATCGAAATATTTGATTAGTTATTATTTATTTATTGTTATTTACTGTCTAATAACGACGAAGAAATTATATTAATGTAATAGAAGGTGTTCGAAGTTCTAAGTTTAAACTGCACAGTTTAATCTAACATTATAATACTGGCCCTTAATATTCCCTATGTAACCAATTTCATTTTTGTCAAGTGACGTATACCTGCCAGGATTCTGCGCAGTTGACATGGAAGTCAAGACCAGCGAGTATAATGTCACAGGAGGAGTGAGTGTTTAGTACTGAAATCTGAGACAGAAGTCGTCATCAACTACACCGGTGATATTATTATTTTGGAATGTGGTGTATTGTATTGAAGGTTAGAGTTGTTATTGTTATACATTTAAGTGATTTTTTGAGTATTTATTAGGCGACTTTTAATTATTGTTACGTATCATAAGCTCTCTACTGTGACTCTATACTCGCTGGTTATATAATGCGCAGACCACTCCACAAATTGGTACCTGTCTGGAGTTGATTTATTATCTAAACCATGATACGTCATAAGTGAAACATCTGATTTGTTTTAATCTGTGGTTTAGATAATAAATCAACTCCTGGAAGGTACCAATTTGTGTAGTGATCTGCGCATATTTTTATATAAGCTTGTGTGGTAAACATTTTAGTTAAAAATGACTGATGTAGGTTTTTCAAACGGAAAATCAGACAAATTTACCTATAGTGTAGATATATGACACTCTATTCAATGGTAAAATAAAATAAGCTTTAACATTGACCTGTAACCTGTAATATAATATCATATCTAAAAATTCAATTCTTGGTATTTTGGCCATATACTTAATACTTACATTAAAATGATCTTCACATACATAAATGTTGTTGTTCTTTTCAGAAATATCCCCTACATTATTTCTTCTGCACGCTATTAGCCATTTTGATCGGCGATTTTTATCTTCAGGCACGCGAATAAAAATTTTATTTGTTGATTTATTAGTTGTATTATTACACAGTGACACTATACAGTGTTTATAATAAGTATTTTCCATTTCTCAACACAAAACAGAATCATAAACTAACAAAATCTTCAAAATACGCCAAATAGCACACGTGAATACACACACGAACGTAAACACGAAAATTAGGTTAGGTTGCTGCCTTTATTTGACTAAGTCCACTAAAACGCAAATGCGCATGCGCACGTCTCAAAGCCAACCGCCGCGCAGTCTATTAATTAGTGTGAAGCCGTACCGCTCGGCCAAAGTAGAGACTAGTTTTCTCGAAGTGACGTCATAGTGCTTTTCGCGAGGATCTTAGCTTTATTGCAAAGTAAATACTGCGATTTAAGAGCTGATATTCGGTGTGCGTGTTTTTGTACATAAACATACACTTTAATGAAATTTAAAAAAAATGGACAAGTTCCCTATTGCAGTACAATATTCCATTTAATGCGTAGGCACTTAAATCGCGTTATAGAACATATCTTCCCAGTAAATACTGGGCCAGAAATGAAACTTCTGGCCCTGTGATGGCCCCCATTAGAGGGCCGACCTTTTGTGTTTGTAGGCCCTAAATAATTTTCATAATCACATCTATGCAAAAAATTCCGAAAGTAGGTGTTCTTAAGATAAATGTGACGTATTGCCATTATGAAAATTATTTAGGGCAAGGACAATATACTACTTAAATCAAATTGCAACCAAAAAAAGTGTGCCTACCTATTAAATGTATTGTATTAAATATATTGTGCTGCAATATTAGACGCTCCTGGGAGTTACTAGGTAAGTAAGTTTCTACTATGACCTAATATGGCCTATAAGGGTTGAGTTGAGTAGCTTAGGCTAGACTTCGCCCATTTGGAAATAATTGTAATGTTCAATTTTTCTAAATAAAGTCTATTATTATTATTATTATTATTAATATATCAAAATGTTTTCTTCTATCATTACCACTCACCTTAGATTCTTGTAATTTGCTCCTCTTGTCCCGTCTCTCTTTTCTTTCAACATCATTTGGCCGCTTTAGAACTTTTTGGGAAATATGTCCCATATTCTGTGAAGGAACCCAGTCAGGATGGTTTTCATCCAGTAAAGGAGCAGGTTTACCTGAAAAGAACAGACAAGATTCACGTTAGCGCGGAAGTAGACACTATATGTTTAAAAGGTCATTGAAAAATAATTTTAGGTTTTCAATATGGGGGCGCGATGTATTAAAGCATTTACCGCTTATAAAATGTTTGCTGCAGACTCTCTGGTACTTGAGTTTTGATTCTGTGAGATCATCTCGGTTTATTGCAGCTATCCATAGGGCTCTACGCTTTTTGGATAATTCGTTTTTATTCGTTAAAAACCTGTGGTTAGAAATCGAAGGTATACAGTAAAAAGCTACTTGACCCCTGTCGGCTCGACTCCTACAACCAACTACAATACAAGTCATAGGCATTATGCTTGTAACAACACAAATAAGTCTCACAAAACTCTTAAAAATAACAAAACGAAATACTTATTGACAACGGTAACATCAACATTGCGTGCCAACGTCGGCCATGTTAAATTACGTTTGACAGGTCGTTGGATTGCCTAATATAGCCAATATCAGAACTCTAAAGTTACTAGTAGCGACCAATTTAAGAAAAATATGGTCAATTCTGGAAAGAATACGACAATATAGTATCAAAAAGCATGTTTTTTAGTTTCTTAAAATATAATTTTTAATCCAACCATCCCCAATTCTGAGAAATATTTTATGGCCTCTTCCCCCCCCCCCCAAAAAAAAACACAATCCACAGTTGGCGACACTGGGGATTTTAGAATACTTCCATCTTCCTCCGTATTTCCATTTTAACTTCCGTCTCTCCCCCTCTTCTTATTAGTTTTGGTTTTGAAGGAAGCTCTTATTAAAAAAATGGCAAGTTTGGGCCAATGCGAATCTACTGGTTGCGCAAATAGTGCAAAATTGCAGTGCCCAACTTGTATAAAATTAGGAATTCAGGGTTCTTTCTTCTGTTCACAAGAATGTTTCAAAAGTAACTGGAAAACCCACAAAATTATTCACTCTCTAGCCAGTAAGTAGGTTAGGTAGGTATGACAAAAGTTATGTCATGTCAAACTACAATGTACAAATATTACTGTCGGTTCATTCATTATTTAAGTAATCTTAAATCCTAAGTAGTATGTAAATAATCATAAATTATTGCTCTTCTTTCTAGAAGGAGAAAGTGTTGATGGAAAAAAAGATTCCGCTTACAACCCATGGCCGTATTACAATTTCACTGGAAAGCTTCGTCCTTTCCCTCAGACGGAGAGAAGGGCTGTTCCGTTAAAAATAGGTAGGCCTGATTACGCTGATCACCCACAAGGTTTCCCTTTAAGTGAACAAGCTGTTAAAGGCTCGGGACATATTAAAGTCTTAGACGATGAAGAAATTGAAGGTATACTTTATTTCTTTCATCTCACATCTGTATCATTAAATGTCTGTTTTTTTAGGCATGAGAGTAGCTTGCAAACTAGGGCGTGAGGTTCTTGATGAAGCAGCTAGGGTATGCGATGTCGGCGTTACAACTGATGAAATAGATAGAGTTGTTCACGAAGCCTGTATAGAACGAGACTGTTACCCATCACCTATGAACTACTATCAATTTCCAGCTTCTTGCTGTACTTCCGTAAACGAAGTTATCTGTCATGGAATACCTGATACCAGGCCTCTAAAGGATGGTGACTTATGTAATGTAGATATTACTGTGTATCACAATGGCTTTCACGGTGACTTAAACGAAACATTTTTCGTCGGTAATGTTAGTGAAAAGCACAAGAATTTAGTTAAAGTAACTCATGAATGTTTAATGAAAGCTATTGAAATTGTTAAACCAGGAGAAAAATATAGAGAAATAGGAAATGTTATTCAGAAGCATGCCCAGGCACATGGGTATTCAGTCGTTAGAAGCTATTGTGGGCATGGCATACACAGGCTTTTTCACACTGCCCCAAATGTACCACATTATGCTAGTAAGTACTTAAATTACTTCAATAAAATGTAGAAAGTTCGAAATAATAGCAGGAAAATGAATGAATAATAATAATTTGTTCTTTAGGAAAATATTTTGTAGACACCCAAAACTGACAGTAGATTACAAAGTTAAAACTTAACCAACCAAAAAACTGGAACAAAATAGTTAAAAAGAATCTGGAGAAACGATATTAAAAAATTACAAAACTGCTATTAAATTACAATTAGCCTTATTATAAGAAAGGGCTTAGTTTACCAGATACCTACCTATAATAATAATTATAGCAAATCATCTTTATTTATATTTATAATAACACAACAATAGGCCACTTGCATGTGCCATATTTTTTAAATTAATTTATACAGGGTGTTTCATTAATAATTGCTAATATGCTACAGAGATATGCTAATAGAGAATCCTTAGTCCAAAATATGAAGATTTAACTTGAAGCGCTTAGATAAAATGTGCCTCCTTACTGAGATACAGGATGTCAAAGTTTCAGGTTAAATCTTCATATTTTGGACCAAGGATTCTCCAGTTAGCCTATGTCCAATTATTAATGAAACACCCTGTATATGTTAATATAATGTTACTAAACATTAGCAATTATCAAATCTGTTTTTATAATTTCTAACTGGAAAATATTTAAATCACCAATGAATATCCGAGAAAAGGGGCGTTTCTGAGAACACACTCATATTGGACGTGACATCATCTAACAGTATATCTCTACGAGTGCAATGAATCGGACATATAATTCGTGCAGTTTGCGGTTATCTCCTAAAATTATTTAGTTGTATTCGGTCTGTGATATTAAATTCTAGTGTGTGTATCATATATTTAAAGAGGTTTAAATTGTTTTAAACATGACTAAAAAAAGTTATTTCAAAGGTCAATCGGATAATTTACTCTACGCCTGCCGGGTGTATGCCACATGCTACTGCATCACAAAAATATTCATAAATAAAAAACTAGAAGTCCTAGATGAAAAAAAAATTTTTTTTTTCAAAAATGTCTGTCTTGGCTTCAATTGCTTCTCTGCATGTATATGAAAATTTGCAAGGATAAAAAAGTTTGTCGCTTAGTCAAAATATGAGTACATTCTTAGCAAAGTAATAAATTCATTGTTATTTAAAGAAAATAATAAACAATAATTGATACAAACAAAAAGACCATTGGAAGTGCTTGTTTGTGTACTTGAATTTAAAAAAAAATCAGATCGATAACTTGATTAGATTTGAAGATATAGCGCCGTAAATGTTAAAAAACACTTCTTATAATCAATCAATTTCTCAAGTTTTTTCGAAATAAAAAATATCTGTACCACAAAAACATATCGTAAATAGCCATTTCTTATGTAGAATTGTTTACTTTATAAAAACTGGTTCTACGCTGACTTTTTTTTCTCGAGAACGGAAAGACTATTATGGTCTATTTTGCCCCACTATCAAGCTTATAATTTTATTTTTTACTTTTTAGTCTACTTATTTTACAGACATACAGACAGGCAGAACTCTTTCATTTGCCACCGCAAATGCTCCTCTCCGTCTAACACTACTTCTTCCCACCCCTTCCCCTCCCCTTTCCTATCTCCCCACCTCTTTCCACCCCATTCCCACCTCTTCCCACCCCTTCCCCATCCCCACCCCTCTACAACCTCTCCCCACCCCTTCCCCACCTCTTCCCACCCCTTTCGCACCTCTTCACACCCCTTCCCCATCTCTTCCCATCCCTTCCCCATTCTTCCCACCCCTTCCCCATCTCTTCCCACTCCTTCCCCATCTCTTCCCACCCCTTCCCCACCTCTCCCTATCCCTTCCTCACCTCTCCCCACCCCTTTTCCACCTCTTCCCCATCTCTTCCCACCCCTTCCCCACCTCTTCCCATCCCTTTCCCACCCTATCCCTACCTCTCCCCACCTCGTCCCACTACTCCCACGTCCGCCATATTGAATTTAGAATGACGTCACATAGTTTATCATATTTTACTCGTCAAACCCTTTCATTTGATACCCATATCAAGGGGGTTGTGAAGAAAAAGGCGATTCGCCATCTTGGAACGTCCGCCATATTGAATTTAGAATGACGTCACATAGTTTGTCGTATTTTACTCGTTAAGCCCTTTCATTTGATACCCATATCAAGGGAGTTCTTAGGAGAAGGGCGATCCGCCATCTTGGGACGTCCGCCATATTGGATTTAGACCGATAATGGCTATACTATATTGCATTGTCACCGGACTTATACACGTGTGCCAAATTTCAAAGCTCTAGCTTAATTAGAACTAATAGAAATTCAGCTTGCAAGATTTGACCTAAACTAACAAACAAACATACAAACAATCATTGCAAGTTAAATAAAAGCTTTTAAAAATACAAATAAACGTTTTAAAAAGTTATTTTTTGTAAAACTGTCATTAAAAATGACATTTTTAATTCATTGATTATAATATTACGTGTTAGAAATACTTTTAACACTAGTGTCGAAAACACTTTTAACACTAGTGTTAAAAATAAAATGCTATCTATATACCATATAGTAAATATGCATTCTTCTCAAGATAATAGAAAGCTGTATTGATAAAATTAGAAGAAATATATTACTTAGAAACAATACATATTTTTTTTTTATTGGTACCATTTTGCTTATTTAAAGTACGCCTCAGAGTGTTTAAATCCAAGTTTTAAAAACGCGCGTTTTAAAGTTACCATGGCAACATTAAAGGTATGCAAGTAAAACTCGTTCATCTGTATCTCTTACCTTTTGCTCTTCCATCCATTTGATGAACTTGTATTCTTTTTTATAAGCGTCTTCCGATTTTTGCGGTATTAACCGCGATTCTGCTTTTCTATTTAAGTAATCAATGTTAGAACTCATTTTAAAGCAATATACAATCAGTGACAACTGTAGTGACAATAATTAATCCTATGTGACAGATTGCAAATTAATTTTTGTTTTCTCATTTTCATGACACTGACAGGTATCCTGATGTCACATCACGAATTCAACCATTTTACATTCTTAATTCTTATTTCCATTTTTTGTTGTAATAATACCAGTATTTATGATTTCAAAGTGTACCAATAAAAAAAAATAGCGTAAAGTATTCGTGGATAACTGGTCTTTAAAACACTTGCTTTATTTCGAGCACTCCGGCTGCGCCGTCGTGCTCGAAAAATCGCGCGTGTTTTAAAGACCTTAAAATTATTTAAATTTTTTTTATTCTCCTGAAAAATCTTACATGTAAAATAAAATTTAACCTAACTTTTAAGCTAAAATAAAACTTTAACGAAAAAAAATTTAAATATAAACATATTATTCTTTCCTTAATATCCACTTATACTTTAATATACTATATTCAAACAGTTATAAATTATTTATTTAGATATTTGGTGTCTGGAGCCTTCATTCAAAAATGTACCTATTAATTTGTTCTCTAGTAAATATTTTCGATTTTTTTGGCCGATATCCTACACTTTTTCGTTTTAAAAATGCTATTAGCTTGTATTACTTGCTTACATGTCTCGCAACGTAGCTTGATACTTGAAAGATGAATGCGCAGTAGACTTTAGGTGAGATAGCGACAGCAACGAGTGTACTTCTTCGGAACACAGCGCTCTCCATCTCATGTCCTCTACTGCGCATTTCGGGTATCAAGCTACGTTGCGAGACCTGTACATCCACGTTGTTCTTGATTTGCAAACTAGCTTTTATCATAGAGAAATTAGACCACAGTGTTGACGCCTTTCATAACTTAGATTTTTCTTCGAAGTAAGCCAAACGTATATTTTCAGTGAACTTGTCTACTACTTTCTTCATTTTACTTCATTCAATAAGTCTTTTATATGCTATACCATATTGTTGCCGCGATTTCTGGGGCAACAGAGCTAAAGTTGCGGCTTCTTTAACATCTGGTGGAATAATGAAATTACTTTAATTTCCCGTATTTTCTTCAAAATCCATTTTTTTAGCCACAAAATTTACGATATTTAAAGACAGTTTCAACTGTAGTTACTAATAAACACTAAACAATTGTTTTACTTAGTTACCCTTTATCCAGTACCTGACTTGATATTTACACTTTATTGTCACATATAATTGAAACGAACGGGTGGCTCAATGCCAACGCATCCGATAAGCGGTAGATCCAATCCCACAGACGGCGTTTTGTTTTAATAATAGTTTTACAAAAAATATTGTATGATACATATGTTAAAAGTGATTTTATTTTGTTCGTGGGGTTGCTCCACTCGCTACGCTCGTTCCGCAATATTTCCCACTCGCAAAATAAAATGTCACTTTTGACACTTGTATCATAAATAACTATTATAAAAGTTTTATAAAATGAAATTTTCATTCGATTAAAAATGTAGAAGATTTCAATATGATCAACCGATAACTAGATACTTTTTAAAATAGGTGAAAATTGCGTATTTTAGTAACTTTTAATGTCCTTGGGGGTTAGCATTATCCGATCGAGTTGAAATTTTGTATAGTTCATTTTTTAAATAATCGGAACCATTTTCGGGGGTGAGACCGAAAAAAATCCAATGTCGCAAAATAAGGAGGACCACCCCACCTATATTTATTGGAAATATTTTCAGAAATTCCTTTTCAACTTTGTGTTATGGTAATTAAACTACTATTGTATACTGAATTTCAGCTAAAATCCATCAACTTCAGGTTTAGAGTTGTATTTTTTTTTTTTTTTTTTTTAGAAAATCGTGCAGTGGGTGTTATGAAGCCCGGTCATTGTTTCACCATCGAACCTATGATATCTGAAGGTACATGGAGAGATGAAATGTGGCCTGATAAATGGACCGCTGTTACAGCTGATGGGCAGTGGTCTGCTCAGTTCGAGCAAACATTGCTCGTGAATGAGACTGGCTGTGAAATTATGACTCGCAGACGAGAACAAAATGGTCAACCACATTTTATGGACAAAATGTAATGTGTTATGTAATACAATTATTGATATAAACTTTTTTAAATTTGTAAAATGATTATGCTTCTGTACAAATTTTTTTGTATTTTACTTTGTGCTCTTTGTTTTATTCGTGTTGGAATAATCTCTGTATTTAAGGAATGTGTTAATAATTTGTTATGCTGATTTTGCATTTGAGAGTACATATAAATTATTGTTTCCAAAACATGATTATAAATTGTATATGGAAGAGTGTAATGTAAATATGGTAAATGAAAATTTTTTCTGTTTATCTTATATAAAAATGTCCCCTCCTGTTAATTCAGTGCTGGCCGAAGAACACAGCAGGTGAGCTTTTTGACGTGTACTGACCGACGCAAGTGATTAATTTACTAGTACTTCATTAAAATGGTACACTGCACAAGTCTTCATTTGTTGAAACCTGAGAAGAGATGCGAGTGTGGATATAGACACCAACCTAATCTTATTATAAATGAGAGTTGTTGGTAATGTCTGTTCTGTGAAGTCTAAATAGAATTCTAAGTGATTTGATTCACATTTAATGTTTCGATTTTTTGGTGGAATGAAACAAATATAGCAAGCTTAAAAAAATTGCCACAAGAAATAAAAAGTTCCAGTTGACTGAAAATCAGATAATTTGCCTGATTGAGGTCATAAAGAAAGATACCAATCTCCAGAGCAGAATATTCGGTAACTATCTACCAAGATGCTCAAAGCAAAGTGACAAAAGTTGCAATCTATGAAATGAATGATATAAACTGCTTTGAAAACGTATACGTGGACATTGCATTGATTAAAATATGAAAACTGTCGTTATGTGCAAGAAAGTGAAGTATTTTAACGTTAACTTTAAGGGTAACAAATATAATCTGAGTTTTCAAGAATGAACTCGTGGTACCTACAATAGTTATTAACAAACCCCAGCTCCCAGGTAGTTACGTCAGGGACGGCGTTCACTTTCCATTTGAAAGTTTCCGGAACGAAATTTTGATGAAAATGAAAGTTTCCAAAATTCCAGGAAAGTTTCCTTTGGAAACTTTCGGAATATTCAAATGTTTTATTGGAAACTTTAATTTTTGTCAAAAATTCCCAGCAAACAAAGAATGTATCCGTAATGTTATGCAATGTTAAATGGAAGTAACATTTTTAATATTCTCTTGCAATATGATATTTATATTACAACAACGTAACTGAGAAATGTTACATTTCGAAATATTAAACAAATACTTAAGAAATATTGGTTACATTAAATAACATTTAATAGTATGACAAATTACTTTCTGGCAACGTTGAAGTTATATTAAAGTAATAATATCTTGTTTAGTGGGTTCATTCCCGAAACTTTAATAAGTTTCCTTTACCCGTCTCTGTTTTTAGATTCTACCAAATGTAATTATAGTTAGACTGATATATTTGTATCATCTATAAGAGGATAAGAGAAATTAAGAATGTTTGTCTTTTCTACATTGAGAATCATGTTTTAAATGTTTCTAATGTCATTGTGATATCAGCTTCTTTGCGTTTCTAATGAGTTGTTTGCAAATGGCACAGATGTGTCATCAGGATACATGACTATGTGTTGGTTTACCTTTCCTGGCAGGTCATTTGTATACAATGAAAATAGTAGAGAGCATAATATAGATCCTTGTGGTACTTCTATATTCTTATCTCTGCTCATTTTTACTACTACTGCCCGTGTTCTATTAAAAGCAGAGATGGGTAAAGGAAAATTTCCAGAGATGGATAAAAACCAGGTTTTTACCCGGGAAAAAAACCGTTTTTTTCCGAAATTTTTTTTTTTTTATCAAAACTAATTCGTTATTAAAAGACCATCATTTTGATGCCAAATATATTAGGTATATTTGATTGTATTCATAATATAAAGAGCTTTAATGCTATTTTTCTTTGATTTAGTTCTAACTTAACTTTTAGTCTAACTCAAATTCAAAAATGGGAAAAGTACGGTTTTTTTTTTTTCATTTTAACCCTCCCAGGAAAAAACCAATTTTTGGGAAAATTTGTAACCTAACCTAACTTTTAGCCTAAAAGTTTGGTTAAAATTGGCGGAAAATTCAAAAATGGGAAAAACCGTTTTTTTTTTCATTTTAACCCTCCCAGGGAAACACCTATTTTCGGGAAAATTCCCGATGAGGGAAAAACCCATTGCCATCTCTGAAAATTTCCAGAACGAAATTTTGATAAAAATGAGCTTTTAATAAAATATTTGAATATTCCGAAAGTTCCCAAAGGAAACTATCTGGAACTCTGAAAACTTTCAAATATTGAACTACTTTATTGAAAACTTTCATTTTTATCAAAATTTCATTCCGGGAACTTTCAAATGGAAAGTTGTAAATGTAAATCTGTCTATTTGCACACTTGCAATAAATTTTGACAAATAACTGACAATGTCACAAAAATTAAAGTTAGATGTACACAACTAGATTTTAGCAAAAATATGTTATAAGACTTGTTCCATTTTTTTTGTGCACGACAGAACAGAGCCCGTCACCTTTATCTTCATGCCTAGCCTGTCCAATCGACGTAATGCGCGACACGAAGGTGGCTTTGTCCGAGAGAAATTCTTTCCCGATACGGTGAAATAGAACGGTCCATTATTATTGAGGGGAGGAAGGTGATTTATCATGTTTGAATAGTTTCGACGTTTTCAAATCGTGCTGTAAACTTCATCTGCGTGAATTATTACCTACATTACCGCTTGTTGAATAATATACTATTATTTGGATGTGTATCTTTTAATACGAATTGTCATCATAAATTGACAACGTCTTGTGCGTTTTTTTTTTTTTCAAAACCTTGAATATCAGATGTCAGTACACAATACACAGTACATATGAGAAAATGGGTGTCAAGAATTTGTAAATAGAAAATTACTGAAAATTACAAGAAAAATACCAAATTTATATAAATCTTTATTTAAAATTAATAAATTACAATTAATAAAGAAAATTAATATTATATTTATAGAAATATTAACCAACTTAAGACTGGAGAAATCTACAATTCTTCAATAATAAAATTAACGTTTACTTGCAAACTTTATATAATAAATTGAATTACTATATCAGACACAGTAGAACTCGGCAATGTACTTGTATAAATAAATATCTATCTAATTTTATGGGTCCCTGACCCTAACAACAAAAAGATCACAGTAGATAGCAAATAACTTCTCATGTATTATTTTACCAACAAAAATAGTAAAAACCGAAACATCATAAACGTTCTTGCAAAGCTAGTTTCAACAGGTATCCAACATAAAACGATAAATCACTCTGGGTTTTCTTTTCAGACAACTCCTTTCATCAATAAAAAATATTTTATTATTTATAAGTATACAGTATGTCTCATTTTTCATGGCTCCCATATCACAGCGCCCTTATTAACATGACGATTTTTTTTAAAGTGGGTGGAAGGTGCTTACTCATCAGGAGATTGTGTCACTGTAAAATCATTTAAAAATTCACCAGTGGCGTTCGTTGTTATGAAGAAAAATAAACCTAATTTTCCAAAAATATATATTAGGCATTATTTTACAAAAACACTATCACAATATTATTGATCAACATGCTTCAGAACCCCTATATCCAACATTTAACAATATTTTGATACATGGTTTTTGAATAACGGCCCCCTTAAAATTGCGTTTTTTAAACATTAAATAATCAATAACTTTGAAATGAACTGTTTAAAGAAAAGTCATTCCTCATTTTCACTTTAAATTCACTGTTTCTAGCACCTAATGTCATTGATACTTTCAAATTTTGTAGGCAAAGAATTTTCACTGATAAATTACCAAAAATTTTGGGCTAGCAGCTCCGTAAATTATTCGGGCATTAAATATTACCGAATTTGAAAGTATCGATGACATAGACTCGTATAGAATGTAAATTTAAAAAGAAAATGATAAATGGATTTTTTTGAAAAGCAATTCGTTCCCAAGTTGTTAATTATTTAATGTTTAAAAAATACAAATTTAAGTGGGCCGTAATTCGGAAACGATATAGGGGTTCTAAAGAATGCTGATCAATAATATGCGTCGGTATTTTTGTAAAAAAAAAAGTCTAATATTTTTTTTTTGAAAAATTGGGTTTCTTTTTCTTCATACCGACGAACGCCACCGGTGGATTTTTAAATATTTTATCTGACACTATCTCCTGAGGTAAGTATCTTCCACCCAAATTTTAAAAAAATCGGATTGTTAACAAGGGAGCTGTGATATGGGAGTCATGAAAAGTGAGACATGCTGTAAAGTAAATATTGATCTAAAATCCAATAATATAACCCGATGGAACCCTACTTCACCATGGTGAAGACATTAGAAACTATTTTATTCATCGAAGCTGGTTCCAGTAGTTTAAAAAACAGCCACCAAGATATCGCAGATGGCGCTGTAAATTGTTCGTCATTAATACGGTTCTTCTAGTTAAAAATCAGTTTAAATGGAGTGCATCAATATATTAGAAAAAGGACAATCTGCCCGTATTGGAGACTAGAAATTCAAACATTACGTCATTTGACAGCTGAAATGAGGAGTAAATATTACACTTGAGTTTATTTAGATTGTTTACAGGTTAATTATTGGATAACACATGTATCTAAATAGCGGACAACAAATCTGATGCCTCCGACTGGATGTCCAACTCCTTACTCTAGTCGATTCACTTTAAGAATGAAGTATTGGTTTTAGACAGGAAGCTACTTCCCAGCTTCTCATTAGCCAAAAGGCAAGGCAAATTCACATACAGTCTGCTCTCTGTGACCTATAATCAACTGATCTGATCTTGGTTCAGTATTATTTTCCTATAAGCTTGTTTACATTCTGTGTACGTTTTATAAGTGAGATTTGCTAGTTCCATTCGATTGCGAGATTTTTCAGATATTTGTCCACAAACAAGTTAATATTCTCCATAATGGGCTCATTTAGTGATATTTACTTCATAATTTATTTTTCCATTTAAGTATACTGCCGTCCTAAGCCAAAAAGACGTATCTCAAGTTTTGGCCGAAATGCATATTTTTATACCTTAGGATAGTTGGAACTATTTTCTATATATTTCCATAGCGAAATAAACGTATTTCAATCGTTAAGTATTTTTAAAGTGCTAACAAAGTTTGACGTATCTAAAAAAATATGAGAAAACCTAAGCGATTTAGCCAATTAGACGTATCTCATTGTAAAAAAAAACTAGTAACCTAATTAATATAAATTCATAACTACACCACTATTAACCTCTACATTAGTACAACTACAAAAAAAATATTAGTAAATATTTGAAAATATTGACACGATTTTGAAGATTCAAAACATGCCTTATATCTTAAAACAGTGAAACCTTGAGATACGTCTTTTTGGCTTAGGAGGGCAGTATAATATAGTGAAAAAATTAGGCCGCTAGCATTAATATTAACCTAATATTTGATTTCCAATTTGTAACATATTTGAAAGGGCCGACGGCGCGGATGATGTCACATCACTCCAGTGTGTCAATGATTTATGCAGTTATATTCAGTTTAAGAGCTTTCGTTGTACATTGTGAGGGTATGATGTTATTTTACGTTATTTAACTAATTTTATTCTGTTATTTTTTATACATAAGAATATGTGTTCTCTAGAAAATGGATATGTTAAGGCTGATTTCAACATTTTGTCGAGTGTAGACATTTTTATGTTTATGGAATATTAATAAAAATAAAAATTACATAAGGGCTGAAAT
This sequence comes from Rutpela maculata, assembly GCA_936432065.2. Lineage (NCBI taxonomy): Eukaryota > Metazoa > Arthropoda > Insecta > Coleoptera > Cerambycidae > Rutpela > Rutpela maculata. The sequence continues at coordinate 138,453,714 of OW386291.2, read as the reverse complement.
TACAGAAGTAGGTTAACTAGATACATATCTACTTTAATAAAGTCTACCGAATTTATATGACTTTTAGGTCAGCCAGATAAAATTACGGCGATAACACTGTTGGATATGTGCAAATAAAAGGTATTTTATAATACATATAATTTTCCATATCCCCTTCAAGTTTATTATTGTACAATTTTTGTACAACAGGTGAGCGGTCGACCAGCGAGTGGTGTGACGTTACACTGCGATTTTGCACGCTCTATTTTCATTATTTATTTTGAGAGATGAGTTGAAAAAAGGATCTAATATTTTGCACATTTACTAACTACAAGGTGTACTTTCGAAATATGAATGAAACAAAAAAGCTAAATGAGCCTAAATTTAATATTTCATAATTTCAACCTTTATTGATGATTTTCAAAACAACTAGTTTGCAATTCATAATGTAATTTAAATTTTTCTTAATAGAACTCTTTTATCTTTAATGGTGCAACTGTATATTTTCGTAACTTAATGCATCAACCATTTCCAGTTTTTGGTAGTTGACGTTCCTGAAGAAACTTGCTACAATTTCTCTCCATTGAAAGATTTTGTGAGCACCTCTAGCATTTAGAGCGCATGTGTCATCACTGTTGCACGGTCCGATTACTCCTATAGGTGGCTGATTCCATCCAATACCACTCCATACTTTGTTGGTTAATAAAAGTATGTACTTAAAAATGATATATCTTGGCAAAATAGAAAGATTTTGCAATGGATAACGAATTGACTTGAACAATAAAGCATCGTGTGTGGAAACTGGTCTCAAAATTACTTCATTCTTAAATTGAATACACTATAGAGGGTCTTTATATAGTATCATATCATATGACTTAATTTATTTTTTCTACTCCCATACTTGAATTCGTTTATTAGACATTCCTTACCTGTACTTTAATGAGATTCATTAAGATACAAATTTTCCATTAAGATACAAGTTTATAACCAATAGAAACGCAACACACAGCAATGTTCTGTCAATATCAAATATTGTCTTGAATATCTGAGAGATCTAAAATTTATCAATTTTAATAAGTTATACTTACTCTTTACCTAGCAAATTTTCAAACTTAATGCTTCTTGCAATTAAAATCAGTGAACATGTGTGATAGTGAAAGTAAAATTGAAATAATAATTCATAAATTTCAGAAATAAAGTGTTAATTTCCTATTTGATTATGACTGGTCGTAGAAAAAAAATAGTGTATGCAACTCACATTTAATGGCTGTTAAGACACTCACATTCATTATTATATTCGCCTACAGCTCATGTCACAATTCTCATGTTCGTGTCTTAATAGCCACCATTAAATGGCCGTTGCATAATATACTATTAAATATAAAATTATATATTTCAGTTCATCTGATAATTAACGTGCAAACGATTTAAATAAACTCACTGCCAATAGTGTCTAATTTCATTTTCACCACCCAGGAGAAGCCGGGCTGAGCAGCTAGTCGACAATTAAAGTTAAGAGTGATTTGCAGTTTTATGATGGACCTGGTAAGAATGCCAACTTAATAAAATACAAAATTTGCTTCAAATATACTATCCTATATTAATTATAATAATTATCTAAAATAAAGTATGTAATCCTATCATAGTTTTAATATATAACGAGACATTTTTCATTTAACAACTGTAACAGTGTGCAGAAAATGTATGAACTGGCCCTTGTGAAAAACAAAATGTACAGCTTAAAAAACAAAATTTGGAAGGTTTAGGGCCAGTTGTACGAACTAAGTTGAGCCAAGTTCAGCTTAAACCAAGATCAAAAGCCAAGGTTACGATTGTTATAATAATCGTAACCATGGATTTTGATCTTGGTTCAAGCTGAACTTGGCTCAACTTAGTTCATACAACTGGCCCTTAAATGCACAAATGTATCTAATATTTGTGCATATTACAAGGTCGTTTTGAAATTTTTGTTATTGATATTTTCTGATTCCAAAAATGTATTATAATTTTTGAATTTTCACATTTCTAATTTTACCCTAAATGTTAAATGTTATTTATTTGCAGTGTCTTTTAATACTGGGTCGTTCTTCTTTTCCTTGTAGGTAAACTCGTCCCTCAGCAATAATATTCAATAAAAACATAATTTATTTTAAAAAAAAGTTTTTACTGATATGATAGCATTACAGTATAATAATCATTATTGTCTTCTGTTTATATTTATACTACTAGACATATTTTTGAATTATTATAGTAACATAGTGGACAATGATGGTAACAGAGGTGTATTACATGGTAATTTGAACCTGTCCCTCAGCCAATGACACGAGATATTTATGTGAATAACTCTGTAGAGCATAAATGCCTATTACTACCAATTATTCTAATAACACTTTAAATATATCAAATTTTATGGATTTCTTATTTTAAATTTATAACATAAGTATAAAAATTTCTACGGACTTTTTTTCAAATGTCCATTTTGATTTACTTACTTGCTGCTCCACTCTGTTACTACATTCAACACTTAAATAAGTCCCAAGATGAAGCTGTATTAAGTTACAAAATGGCTGCAAGTGATGAGGAGCCAGAAAGTGTTAATCCCAAAAATAGTGGTGAAAAAGTAATAAACAAAACATTTAAGTGTTGTCAAAACAAGCTAAGCAAAGTGTTAACATGTGTTAAATGTGGAAATGTTTATCATCAATCCTGCTCTGTGAAAAATAATTTGAAATACTTCAAAATATGTGACAGCAGAATTAATTGCTGTGAAAATATTAATTCAAGTAATCAAGAACCCGAACCTACTAATATACAGTTATTAAAAGCCGAATGTGATCTTTTGAAAAAACTGTTGACCGAAAAGGATGAAAAATACAATAGTTTACTGGAAAACGTAAATTTATTAAAACAGAATAATCGATTACTAGAAGATAAAATAACTGCAGAAAAAAATGATAACAAAAAACAAAATGATAAGACACATCCTAAGCTGAACACAACACCTATAAAAAGGGCACAAAAACTGATAGCTACAACAAAAACCAATTTACCACAACAAAAAAACTCCGAAACTCATGGGGAATCCTCGAATACCAAACAAACAATAAACGACCCCATAAATAAACAATGGCACGAGGAGATCAGCGCACAAATGAACATCATGGACAAAATAATTAACCTAGAAGCAGACCAAGATGATACAGATTCCCAAGGATTCATCCCAGTAAGACAAAGAAAATCCTTTAAAAAACGGCCAATACAAGTCGGGGAAAAAACCCTTGGGACAAATGAATCGGAGGACTTCGGAATTGAGAAGAAAGTCTGGCTATACCTCTACCGAATAAAAAGACATATAACTGAAGGGAAAATTACGGAGTACCTTAAAAAGAATCCAAGTTTTAAAAATGCACAATTAACCGTTAAAGAACTGCCAACTTCCGAAACGCAAAACAAATGTTTTATGCTGAGCGCTGATTTCAATCTCAAGAACGACCTTTACAATCCGAGCACCTGGCCAAAAAGTGTTGCTTTTCGGAGATTTGATTTTAAAAAATATAACTCGTACCAAAGACGCCTAACGGAGAGAAACCAGAATTTTTAATAAATGACATCGACCTCAGTACTTCTCCCACCACCAGTACGAACGCTACTCCAAGAAGAGAAGAACCAGATGGCAAATATCCCCAAAAAACAAAGGCTAGCGAAAAGACCCCCGATTCGCCAAGTATTATGCATTTAAACACCCAAGGTATTACTGCAAGTAAGGCACTACAGCTCGAAGTGCTTTTGGACACGATATCAGCGGACATCGTATGCATGTCAGAGCACTGGCTTACAACGGAAGAAATAAAACATCTTAATCTAAATAATTACACACTAGTGCATAATTATTGTCGCACAGAACATGCCCATACAGCACACCAAATAACGATTACGAAGTGTTCGCATTGTGACGATGTATCTAGATGCAGACACAAGGTTACACAATTCTACGATGTAAATGTGCTACGTTTACACATTGTAGGCAAACACGTATGCACAAAGGTTAAACGTCCGCCTCACAATGTAGCCACAGTATACCATTTACATACACACAAATAATTTGATCCACAGTGTGTTATCGGATGCACAGTGATTGACTTCCTAATGTGTCAGACGAATGACGTCTTATGCTAGACGTTAATTTTTTCAGGTTATATTTGGTAATCCCCCCACAGGTTTTTAGCAATGGGAACATATAAAACTACATACTAGTTAGTAAGTCTACTTGATAAAAATAAAGTAATTAATGCATATACGTTTTGTCCTATGAATTTATTTGTTAGCCATCCGTATATTTTATTTACATTAACTATCTAATATTGTTTACCATCACTCCAATTTCTTCTCACAAGGGTTGCCTGTAAATTATAATGTTTATTAAGTTATTAAATTCATTTTTACTTACCTTTGCCAATTGCGGTGGGTAGGGATCGAACCTACACGTTTCTGTTGTCCGTGTTACAGTACTGACGCTTCTACCAACTGAGCTATCGTGGTGATTGTTATTTCGGATGCTAAAAGCAGTATTTATGATGTATATGAAGTCTTTATTATGTGTGAAATTGAATTTCTAGCCTTATTTAAAATATATGAAAATCTTTCAAGTTCTCTTTTTTTTTCTATTTTTTACGTGTTCCCAAACCTGAATTTTTCGAGTTACTAGTATTTTTATTTATTTATAATTAAGAACTTATTTAATTTAATTAAACTGTCACCAGTGTCACCTGAGTTAAGAATTAAAGTTTTAAGTTGAAGTACTTATACAAACCTGGGAAACGTGTTGGAGAAAAAACGGTCAGGTATAATATATCATTTACAACATAAATAGAATATTTAATGGTCTAAAACAGACCTAAAATTGAAAAGAAGTATATTCGTACATCGATTTTATAAGCAATTATTACCTTGAAAAAAACAACTGAAAGTTTTTTCGGAACTATTTTTACAAAAAAAAAAAAAAAGACAGAGTGAGCACGGATCGAACCGCGTACCTCTTGCCTCGCCGCCTAATGTTTAACTCACTCAACCACTGACTTCTGTTTGGATACATGCTTAAAGACTTTATAGTAGAACACGCAACGACTAGATTTTGCTTTTTAATGCATTTTAATCTAATTTTATTATTAAAAGAACTCGATATCTTTAAAACTGCCGAATCTTTACAAACTCTTTCGAATATAAATTGTTTTGGATATTGTTAAAAAACAAAAATGCCTGCTGTATGTGTGGCTATGACCACTCTTATAGAGGAAAGAGGACACATGAGATACACATGGCTGGTATGCTCACGCTGACGCTTTGCGCGCGCACACTGTTCCATGCTCGAACAGTCGAATGTAGACACGACAAGACACAACTAAAAAGTGTATATATAGTTATTTGTATCATGTATATATATCGCACTTTTATGTGGTGTATGCAGTAGGCACAAGTATTATATAAAGCATCACACATACATATGACTTAAACCTTGTAGGCATCTTCTACGGACGTCAAATTGCAACATTCTAATGATCCTTCTTTACGTTATATAAAAATGTTTAGAATCTTGAGTGCATACAGTATACAATTATTAAACGTTGTATCACATAAATCTGTCAATATAAACATAAGTGTATCTCATATGTGTACGTCAGTACTAGTTTAACAATTAGATCTACCTTAACATATTTTGTTTCTCATGTATATATCTTGTAGAGACGTAATTACAATTGGACGTGCTGTTTGGGTGCTCACGGAGGAGTTTGTATTTTCTCAAAAAACCATTTAGACTTAAAACCTGTTCATATTAATAAATGTATAGAAAAATCCTTTGAAGTAGTTGTAGCTACATTTAACATGTCAAAAGGCAAGTCACTATTCATAATTACGGTGTACAGAACCCCCAACAGTATTCTTAATTTATTTTTGGATGAAATGTATGCTCTGATGTGCAAAATCTATAATGTAAACTGCTACTACGTGGTATGTGGTGATATAAATGTTGATCTCCTAGTTGATACCAATGAGGCAAAAAAGATTTTAAATATATTTAGTGAATTCGGGATGCAAAATCATATTGATAAACCCACACGTATTACAAAAGGCATTGACGTAATGTTCTCTAATATCATTGTTAACTCTGTCTACGTCGGAGATACACACTTATCAGACCATACATTTCAGGTTTGCAATTTTAAACTACCAAAGTGTAATACCAAAAGTACAAGAGTTGTCTACAGACGTGATTACTCAGATGGTAACTTGATGACATTTAGGAACCTGGTAGAAAAGGAGACATGGGCTGATACATTCAAACACGATAACGATGTAAATGCGGCATTTACTGCTTTCTACACAACATTTAATTTTCATTATATAAACGCCTTTCCCGTCAGGAAAATAACCATCAGGCAAAATAAAAAACCGTGGTTTAGCAACGAGATTAGGGAACTGAATCAAACTCTCTGCAACTTATCTAAACTTGCAAGAACAACAAATAATCACATAATAAAAGCAAAACACAAAGAACTAAAAACAATATATAAAAAATCTATTAGTAAGCACAAAGCGGAGTACAATAACAGAAGAATAGTCAATGCGAGCAATGTAAGTAGAGAAAGCTGGAAAGTTATAAACGACACAAAAAACAACTTAAACAAAAATTCAACATTAGAACTTACAATAAACAATAAAGTCATCACTGACCAAAGTATATTGTGTAACCACTTTAACGAGGTATTTTTAGATATAAAAATAAATAAACCTAATTTTGATGAGTTGAAACTGGCGCCGTTTGCAGCGCCTACTTTTTTTCTGCACCCTACCACCCCATGTGAAATTCAGAATATTATCAATAAGGTCACACAAAAACCAACTCCAGGAATCGATGAAATTCATGGTAAAACCTTAAAAGTAGTAAGCGATATAATCTCCTTCCCTATAGCACACATAATAAATGTATCATTTTGTACCGGTGTGTACCCTGACGCATTGAAAAAATCCAAATCTATACCAATCTATAAACACAAAGGGTCTAGAAACGAGTCCACAAACTATAGAAATGTGAGTCTGCAATCACAATTTTCAAAAATTATAGACTATAGCTATAATGCAAGACTAACTAGCTTTATAGAACAAAACAGACTGATACCAAACTGTCAGCACGGGTTTAGACAGAACAGATCAACTGAAACTGCGATCAAAGAACTCTGCGAAAGCATATATACGAACCTCAATGATAAACAGACTCCGATAGCTCTTTACTTCGATCTGAGTAGAGCTTTCGACACCGTCGACCACGATCTACTTCTGGAAAAACTATACCGTAATGGTATCAGAGGCGTCACACACGAATGGGCCTCCTCCTATTTAAATGATAGGTCGCAGATCGTAGCTATAGATAAGTATAAGTCACAGCCAGCACCGGTTACTACAGGTGTACCCCAAGGATCGGTACTGGCTCCACTATTTTTCTTAATATTTATGAGCGATATTGTACTTTCATGCTCATCTACAGACAAAATGATACTTTATGCAGATGACACAAATCAAATTATTTCTAAAAAAGACCTTGCTAACTCAACAGTCACGTCAAATCGGTGCGCAAATGAAATATATCACTGGTGCATTAATAACGGGTTAGCGCTCAATCTGAACAAAACATTTTTCATGTTATTTCAACAAAAAAATATAAGTTACAACTATAGCCCACTAATAAAAATAGATCATAAATCAATTGAACAAGTTGCGGAAACCAAATTTTTAGGAGTGATCATAGACCAAAAATTAACATGGGAAAAGCATGTAAACAATGTAGTTTCAAAATTAAGTGGTGTCTGTTTTGTTATTAGGCAATTGCGTCTAACGGTTTCATTAGACGTATTAAAATTAGCCTATCATGGTCTAGTCCAGTCCTTACTCTCGTATGGCTTGATATTCTGGGGAAACTCAGCCCATATGCATAAAGCATTTATTTCGCAAAAAAAAATAATTAGGTGCTGTGTAGGAGCAAGCCCTCGCGAACCTTGCAAACAAATATTCAGAAATCTAGGAATACTGACGTTGCCATGTCTCTACATTTACTTAATAATCTTGGACATAAAGAAGAACTACACACTATATACTAGAAATAATATGATACACAACCATTACAGCCGGACCTGTAATGATTTAAGATTACCTTTTTCACGTTTAGGAATAGGCCAAAACTCACCTTCATGTCAAGGTATCATCTGCTTCAATCACTTTGTTAGAATATACAACGATATTGGGAATTTTAATACTTTTAAGAACGTACTGTTTGAACATTTGAAAAATAATGTGTTTTACTCTGTAGAGGAATTTTTAAATTATTTTAATATATAGTGTTTGTAACTTAGTCTAATTTTAATATAATTTTTAACATATCTTAACAAAATATTGAGGTCTGTACCTACTGTATGAATGGAAGATTGAACGAATGAATGTGCGATTATATGTATCTATAAATGATGAGTATGTGGGGTTATTCTATTTGACTAGTCTTATAAGTTTGTGCTTTGTAAAACCTCAAACTTGAACTGACGAATAAATTCTATTCTATTCTATTCTATTTCCGTATGAACAGAAATCACCTGAAAAGATACTCCACTTCCAAAGTTACATTCTCACTGAATCCCCAATTAAGATTCCCTAATTTGCTTCTATTGAATCCCCAGAATCACGGTTAAACGGCTAAAAGTTTTGCTGTTCAAGGGCTAAGGGGTCACAAGCTACTCGATTTCAAGATCCCGAGAACACAATCTCATGAATTCTCCTGTTCACATTCTCCTATTACATTCCCCGAGTTATGCAGTTATGGGTTTACGGGGTTACTGGGTTATGTAGCAGAAGGATTTGCTGCTGGAATAGGCTTAATTAGAATTAAGGAGTTACGGGTTATGGGATCGTGAGGTTGTGGATGTATGACATTCAAGCACAAGGATCCGAGGTCACAGTCTCATTAACTCCCTAATCAAGATTCCCCATTGTTTTCATCGAACTCCAAGGGTTATGGGGGTCGAGGGGTTACCGAAAAGTCTTCCACAGAATAAAAAGCATTTATTGATAAATAGTTGAATAAGTTAGATTTAAAAGCATTTTAATTACCATTACCAAGTAACCTGATTGCGTGATTATAGCAGATGATGCCCTGATAAGTTACAGACTGTTAGTGTCGTGTTATCAGTTGTTTTATAAGAGAAAGTTGTTCTGTTGAAATAAAATCGAAAAAGTTGAATTAGATACGGTTCAAAGTAAAACTGATGATAGAAAAGGTTTTGGTTTTAGAAAGCTGTGATGGCATTGGTAAAAGTAAGAAAATATCTTGTGAAGTCAAAGGTGAAAAACAATTTGTATGTTGGGAAGCTTGTCGAAAATTGGATGTGCCGTAAATGCAAATAAAATTATTTCATTGAAAGATCTTATATATGAAAGCGTTTTTTCAATGTGCCTAGAATTCTTGCCAATTTTAAATAACATAACTCTGCGGTGTTGCCATATCATTTCATTTGTCTAATCACACATTTCATATGTTGGATTTTTTAATCATATGCAATTTATATCTATTAAACTGTCGATGAATGTCGTCAAATGTGTTAATTTTTATTTAACATAAACGATATAAATAAGGACCTAATTTTTAAAGGCGATTATCATACTCTCCCCAAAAACGAAGAGTATATTGCATTTGATCGGCACACTTCTAAAACAGGAAATATCGCTCGTAGAGAAAAAATTTTCAGATCATTGTGTTTAGTTTCGTCAGAAAACTGATAGAACTACCTTTTAAGTTTGGTCCAAAGCTAACATTTTCAATAATTGTTTGCCGATATTTCTGTCACACAATATAACACTGCATCCTTGGAGACATAAAAATACTCCCTTTTAGAAATTATCCCCATAACTGTTAAAAATGATGACTTTAACCCCATTCTTTTGAAATAAATATTAAAAATTCCAAAGTGAAAATTTATTAAAATTACTTATATCCAAAGCCGTTCCCATCTTGCGCCTCCCCCTGCTCATCAATTTTCATTTTCGAGCAGAGAAATTTTCTAAAATTTTAACTGAAAAGTCCTGGACAAGTCAGAGTGTCAAAATTGTGAATTGGCTTCAGAATGTGTAAATCTAAAAATGTACATCCTCCAAATGTTGTTTTCTTATGTCATATACATTTTTACAAAGGCCAGTCCATATACTTGGGGCACACCAAAAAATTAATAACTACTTATACCTAAATAAATAATAAAAAAAAAACTTACTCTTACATCCTATGCATGACATTGCAATCATGATTTTACACTCAATTTTTAATGAAAAAATGTGCACCAAATGTTGTTTTCTTATGCTAAGGGCTAGCCTATATATTTAGGGCACCCCAAAAAATTAATGAATGAATTTATAAATAATAATATCCAGGCTTCCACCGCCATTGTCCAATGAAGTAGTTTCTTCCGGGTGTTGCCGTGGTCGTCGAATTTGACTTGACGTTTCGCTGATCATGCTGTCAGCTTCTTCAGAGGGATTCTAACGACTGAAGTTGTTGTGTTCTGCTCCTCATTTTATACCTTGGTGTTGCTTCGCTTCGCAGCTCAATCATTATTGCTTCGTTGACCATGACTGAATAATCCACTGGTGCTTGGCAAAGCCAATCTCCATCTTATTCAGTCGATACCCATCTTCTCTATTGAAGTTGTCCTCAGTTTTCATAATTTCTAGTGATTCCCTCGAGTAATAATGTATATTTCTATCCAATATTTTGATGTTCTCATAGTCGATTTTGTGGTTTTCATTCTGATGAACATGTTCTACCACTGTCGACTTATCTGTGTACCCGTGTCTTGTGTTTCTCTGGTGTTTCTTGATTCTGCACTGGATACTATGCCCTGTCTGTCCGATATAACTCCTACTATATGAGCACTCCAATTGGTAAACACCCTTGGCTAGTAGTCTAGGGATGGGGGATCCTCGTTTGAGGGAAGCACTTGTTGAATTTTCTTAACTATTCGGTAACATACTCCTATTTTATTCTTCAATAGAGTCTTCTTCAACCTATCTGTGACATCGAGACTGGCTTTGCCAAACATCAGTAGATTATTCAGTCACTGTCAACGAAGCACAACGACTGAGATGCAAAGCGAAGCAGCGTCAAGGTATATAACGAGGAGCAGAACACAACAACTTCAGCCTTTGAAATCCTTCTGAAGCTCTCAGCATGATTGGCGAAACTTCAAGTTGAATTCGACAACCACGGCGACACCCGGAAGGAACCACGTCATTTATAAATAAATAAGAAAAAACTTACTCTTAAACCCTATGCATGGCATTACAACCATGATTTTACATTCAATAATTAATAACGATAATTGAATGAACATAAATATACCCCACTTCATATTTACTACAAATTATTGACTACTACGATAAGTCTGCAAATTTTGTAACATTTAAATAATTAAACCTAAAATATAATAAAAACGTGTAATATCAGCTCCAAATACAGAAAAATATTTTTCACAATAGGCATAGGCTTAGGCATAGGTACGTGATTTTTTGGTAGAGTTCTCCAAAAATGATTACGTAATAAAAGAAATGCTGCAATGTTACCCTTAAGGATACTATCGACTATCACGATAAATCTGAAAAATAGTATGCAAATTCTATAACATTTAATACTAAACCTTAAAAATAATCAAAATGTGAAAGACTGGCACCGGAACATTTTGGTACATGATTTTTTTATACAATTTTTCAAAAACGATTCCGTAATAACCAAAGTTATACTGCAAAGTATCCTTAAGGATGTTCTTTCCTAAAAAAAAAAATCAACTGCAATTATTCAAGCCTTTAGCAACATTCTTAAAGTCAAATATAGATATTATATAGATATAACACCAGCCATGTTTCAGACAAGTTTTACATCGTTTAAAACGAATTTAAAGAATAAATTACTGTGTAATGATTTAACCTCCATTACATTAAACAAATTTTAGCATTGAATTTGGACATTTTTGTATGTTCTTGTTTGTACTTATGTAATTCTTTTAAATTAATGACGCTATATGTTATATACTTCATGTTTTTAGGGTAAGGTTTATATATCAGTTCTCTGTATCTTATCCATTTGTATGTTTGTAACTTGTTTGTTATATATTTCATACAATAAATTATTATTAAATAATAAATTAAATTAAAAATTAAATATATGAACATTTCTTTTAAATTACGAATAAAATAAAATTAAAAAAAATAATATACTGGTCCTGTTACTGTATAAGGGATCCGATTTTATCATTTCGTTAATGTCACAAGTGTTATTGGCGATCAAGGCAGTTTTATATTCATATTAAAGTTGAAATACTAAAAATATGTAGAGGAATTTATCACTAAAGGTTAGCCTATGAAGCAATTTCCACAAACGTCAAAACACGCTCCGAGTGATAGTACAATGAGGGTAGAGTTCAAGTGTTTTGATGTTTGTGGAAACAACTTCACAGACAGCATCACACCGAAGAGGTTACAACCTCCTCCGGTACTAGAAAACAATTAATTAACATATTTTGGATCCATTTGTCTCTTTTTTGTTATTTGTCTTATGTTTCTGACCTGCTATCGCTGTCATAAGAACTGTTACTTTCTGAACTACTATTTGTTTCGTACGATTTACACGACTTATTCCTAGATCCACTGGCGGATTTGCTTCTAGATGAGGTTTCTTTGTCACTATCGCTTGATCTGGATCTAGACCTAGTTCGTTTAAACCTGTTTCGAGAATACCTCTCGGGTGATTTGGCGACTGTGAGGATGCTTCTTGACCTGGACGGGCTCTTCTTTCTCTTTTTTTGTTTTTTCATGCTCTTCGCAATAACTCTTTTTTGATGATCCAATTGTGGGAAAAGGTCTGAAAAATTACAAGTGATTTCAGCTTAGATGAACGATTTTGACAGATGACATTGTGTCCTTGAGAGAGCAGGCGCAATATTTACAAACATATAGTTCCTAATTTGTATACACGGATTTCAGGTATTAATATGTCGAAACAATTTAAATTTGTTTTAGTTTCTCCACAGGCATTTAGAGTTTATTTAAAAATTAAACAGTTTCATGACGTAAAGTGATTCAATATAAAACAGGTACGGTTCAGAGTCCTCGGCTAATTATTGGTTGATGTTGCTACAATAATTATTATTTTAAAAGTAAAGCTTATAATATTCTTTTTCTATAACTTAAAAAAAAGTACTTTTTTTCATTTTTTTTTTTGTGTGAAACATGTTTTTCTTCATACCTCTCTCATAAGTATACTCTAATTACATTGTTTTGTCGATCATAAGCGATGCTTGTACCAAATGTACCAGATATTTCTTGCCATTGGCAATGGGTCGTTATTTGTCATAACGTCCCTAGGGAAATAAAGTAATTTGGGAAAATTTTCTCTTTTATATAACAAGTATTTTATTTTGGCTTGAAGGCAACTGAATCCTGCAGAGTTATTTTTAAGACTAAAAAGTTACTAACCATTACCCCAAGTAGCACCTTAAGTCAGAATTACGTAATGTAGCCCTCGTTTTGGTCCCGTTTTCCCGTTTAACCTAACCTAATCGACTTAAAATTTACGTAAAATATAAGTAAATAGGGAATGAAACGACGTCATCAATACCTCTTAAATAAGGCTGCTCAGTTATAATGACCTATTGGTTATAGAACATATTTTCCTGAACAGGTAATTTAAACGTAAAAATTTTGTTTAATTGTGGTCGTTGATAGGTAATATTTACCAAACCAGTTATCCTTTTTCAACTGCAATCTTTCTTTCTCAGAAATAACTAATAAGATTTTATTTACAACAATAATGATTTACTTATAAGCCACGAGGCATAAGTAGCAAAGACATAACTAGAAATCATCAGATATCTCTATTATAATGATGGAGTAGGAGTGCATCATATAATGTCATACGTAGTTGTGAAATAATGTGTCCACTTCCCCTCTGTGTGTGTTTTTTACTGCCAATCAATTTTCATTGTAAATATATTAATTCTACCTCGGAATATTAAAGGGGCCTCAAGTATTTTACGTTTTTAAAGAAAAAAAAAATTTTTTTTGGCTTAAATGTATTTTAAAAATATTTGTAAAAGCCTATTCAATTGCCCGGCAAGACTTTCCTGGTGCATAAAATATTATAATATTGTACTTTGTATCTGTTAAATAACCTTATATTAATGATTTTTTTCAATTAATTACTCATCAAAATTTCATTGTAAAATGGCCTCTTACAGCTGGTTGAAAAATATGGCGAACATTGTGCCATGCGACTTCGAAGTATTCTCTCCCAATATTTTAGGCCTCATTGACGTTTTTCCTTGAGACGAAGTGTTAAAACTTATATTATTTACTTTAAAGTTAAATGGGATCAATATAGGTTAAAATAATTTTGTAGTCTTCAAAATTGTAAAGTCTTTAAAGTTCATGCAGAACTAAATTGGTCATATTTCCCAAATTAGGTTAGAGAAGGCGGTAAATTAAGTGACGTCACTTTTGTTTCTAACCTCAAACTTCTTTGGCTGCAATTGTTTTGTGAGTTTGTGGTTTATTCCTTCAATTTTCTCTTATATTTTGTCAATAAAAATGGATGTGTTTTGTTTTGAATGTGAGAAAGTATTCTCCAGCCAGTCAGCGTTAAATTGGCACAACAGAATTGTGTATAAATAAACACATCCGACGTATTTATATTAAATCTACAGTGCCCAAAAGATACCTGCTTAGAGTGCAAATTGTGTTTTAACTTTAATAACGACTTGCATTTGCATTTGATAGAAAAACATGATCACATCACGGGTTTGGTGAATTTGGAATTTTAAAATATTTCAGGTAAAATAATGAATCTTTTGTTAGTTGGTTAGTTTAATACTTTATTTTTTATTTGAATAAATGTATTAACAGAAAACCCATCATATGAAACTTGTTTTTTAATTCTTAATTACTACTTCCCCATCTATCAACTTAAATTTGTTCATAGGTATAGGTTTAAACCTTCTATAGGGCCATAAACCATTTTTACAACTTCTCTTCAGTGAGTACATTCAGGAACACTGAATACAATCCTAATAAAGTCACTCAGTTACACTACTAACACTACTGAACTTCACTTAGCTTTTCATTCTGCAAACTAAGTACTGAAATCTAGAGAAAAATAATAATTATATTGTACTAAACTCTCTGAAAGATTAACAACTGTTTTACCTGATATAATGTAGTCATTACTTCGAATGCAAACAAGTCGGTAATAGAAAAGTTGAAATACAATTACAAGTATCTTTAAGTACACCGCATATTCGATATAATTATAATTATGTCCTATTTGCTTATGCACTTTTCAGTTGTGCTGACTAAAGGTTGACTGGCTGTAGAATACTTTCTCGCATTCCACCTCCAATTTTATTTTTAAAAACACGAAAACAGAAAACCCAAACAACAACAAAATAAATTGCTACAAATTGCTACAAATTAGGACATTATCCCTCTAATAAAGTACAGTTGACACTGGGAAGGGCATCAACATAAAACAATCATTATAGTCCTTTGAAGTAATTTAGACAATGAAAACGTAATTTTGCTTTCCAGGGAAGGGACCTAATTCTATTTTACTTCCACATCCAGTGGAAGTATAGTAACGACAAAAAAATTTTTAAAAATTTTTATTGTTCAAATAGGCTTAGAATGTCATAAAACGTCGAGATTTCAAGTTTGAGTGAAAAAAAAATTTCTGTCTGTCGGTCTGTCTGTCTGTAACTTTTTTTGTGCGCACGTTTACTCTGGAACCGTTTGAGATATTGACTTGAAATTTGGTGCACATATGTACTTTAACGAGATCTAGAACTAGATTATATTTTCATCTTGTTCCGTCGAAGGGTTGGGGGGTAAATTGGGGTAAATTTGGAGTAAACAGGTAAATCAAGTAGGTAAGAGTTCATAAAATTGATATTTAGTATAGACAAAAGAAGCTAAGGTCTCAAAAAAAATTTTGGCATTAGCCACCCCCGTTACCACCCCCACCCCATTATTAAAGGGGATGAAAAAAAAAATGTGATTTAGTGTGTGTACAAGAACCAGAAACCTCAAAATATTTTTTTACTTTATCCACCCCCCACTCCCACCCCCTGTCACCACCCCCACCCCATTATCGATGTGGGGTATCGTTTTATGGGTTTTTGGGATAGAGGATTTCAAATATTATATTATTAAAGTTCCATAAACAATTATTTCCAGATACAAAATTTTTTCGTTGTGTGACTTGGATAGAAAATCCGGATGTGGAAGTAGTGATTCCTTGGGCAGTGGTTTTTTAAGTAAAAATAACTTTCAGAACATTTTATGAAGTAATATTTGCCTTTAGGTTAAACACATATGCTAGGTTAGTGGAGAAGTAAAATTAGGGTAAATTTTACCTAAAATTGGAACTAGTTGTGACCATGAGGTTAAAGTTATAACCTAAATCTGACTACAAGAACAAGACAAAATTCAGGTTATACTTACGTAAAAAATTGGTGAAATTTCCCTGTTTTTATTCAGACAAAAGACAGCGACTCCAAAGTTAATAATTTAGTCTAAAATTATATAATATTTTCTTACACATAGACCAATATGCACTTTAACTTTAAAGGTAAATTTTAAGGAGCAGTAACGTAAATATTTCTTGTAAATTACACTAAAGTCAATGTGACTTTATCAGGCATTTCATAAGAAAATATTACCTAAATATTGCTTACTATATTACTATTAAGTCCATATATCTTCAAAGTTGAAAGCAATGGTTGCAATTACGTTATATCAACTATCTTAGGTTAATGTGGCTTTAAACTGGTAAAATAAACTAATTGTGCTGCTTGGGACTGGAATATATCTCTTTAAAAACTTATTAACTGTGCACAAAAATATTGAGAACTATCCTAAAGTTGAAGAAGTCCACAATTATTCTACAAGAAATAACTATAAAATATATTTAATCAATTTTTCATATATGAGTTATAAGAAATCTCCAGATTATGCCAGCAGTAATTTTTATAATACTTTACCGAATAAATTAAAAGAAGAAAAATCAGTGAACGTTTTTAAAACAAATTAAAAAATATGCTAATAGATGGATGTTTTTATGATATAAAAGAATACGAAAATTACGCAAAGAATTTAATTTAAAATCATATCTATTTGGCTCAACTTAACTAATTTTATGTTTGTTTGTCAATACTCTGTTTAGTGTATAGGTATTATTTTTTATATTAACTTGTTTGTACTTTATGTAGCACTAATGTAAAACTTTTTCTTCTTTTTTAAGTAATGATATCTGACTAACAGTGCCATTACCAGTCTCCATCGCTAAAAATATCGACTATCGGCCGATTTTGTTTCCAGATAAGGTAAAGAACTGAAAGTCTAATTTACCTTGTGATATTTCCAATGCTTTCTTTGCTGCGTTCATTTCAGCTTGTTGTATACTATGGCCCATCGCGCTGGCTAATCTTCTTCCTCTAAAATAAACTGCCACAGTATACACTCTAGTATTCGTTGGTCCTTTGCACTCGATAACTCTGAAATTAAAATGTCAAGTAGTAAGGAAAAATTTGGGACATTTTGAATCCTATTTGCGTAATTCCTACTTTTGAAGTGGAGAAACGCAATCTTACTATTATCGTACGATAGATTTTTCAAATCACGTACAGCACTCAAAGTCATAAACGTTGTAATACTTACTTATAGACTGGAATATCTGGTTCGCCCCCATCCATCGTTCGAAGAGTGAGACAACATTGTTGTAATTTTGATTTGGGATCATTCCAATCCTGATTCATTATAAAGTCTTGCAATCTTGGAAACAGTGTGACTTGGCAGAATACCTCACAGTATTCCATCCCCTAAAAAGTATACTTGTTACAGATCTAGTTTATTCAACGTAAGTTTCTCTATAATTACCTGATCTACATACAAAGCTCCAATAAATGCTTCTAGTAAATCTGCACGGTCTTTAGTTTTAAGTTCGGCTTTAGGATTATTATAAACAGCATATTTCGCCATCCCAAGATCATCACACACCACTGCCTGTGTTCTATTATTCACCAAAGAACTTCTTAATAACTAAATAATGAAGAATTAAAACATTAAACGATAGGTTTTTTGACAATAATGTATATTTATAAACATGCACAGAACCGCATTGTACACAAGGTCATGTTATTAAACAAAATCAACATCGACCTTACTAAATATCGACGCAACGTTTATCCAGAGTATTTAAACAATAAAGTAAATGAGGATCGAGACGTGTTTACCCGGGCACCGAAAAGAGCCCGAGACGCTGCCCGTTAGAGGTGTTCCCAAGAGCCCTACTGTGTCGTGAGTTTGTATCTACAGTTTTTGCACATTTTAGGCGTGACATTACTATACCCCCCTCCCTCCCTCCTATGAACAAATTCTGCGTATGCCCCTGAATTAATCACTCTTTTGAATGAACTCTATGGAACTCATAATGAAAATCACATTTACTGATAAATTTGTAAGTGGCCTTAAAGCAAAATCAATTTACTGTGAGAAGTAACACCTTTCTGTTACACTTACCGATAAATGCCCTTCATGATGCTCAGGAAAATATTTATACAGATATTCAGAGGCAATAAGTTGTAGAACAGTGTCTCCTAGGAATTCAAGCCTTTGGTTAGAACCCATTGTCAAATTCGTATATCCCACACTTCTATCAGTAAATGCTCTAGCTAAAAGTCTGATGTGTTTGAATTCTACGTTTATTGACTGCTCAAACTTGACCAAGTTTTGTAATAACTCGAACTTATCTATCCACTGGCGATCGCCCAACGGTTCTTGCTCTTGTAGCGGATGTGGTGGGAGATTCACCCACACATCATACAGCTCCTTGTCTCCAGAAGCGAATAAAGTAGCGGAAAATACTTTGTCTGCGATCTGTAAAACGAAAAAAAAACATTAATTTTACAGTATTATATGCATATCATAGAAAATGGTGTCATTTTGACAGGATGAATTTATTACACATAATATTAGACCACGACGTGGCTCTCCTATTGGTTGAAATGTGGGAGCAAATGCTGGCAACTCTGGAAAGATCGCATCACATCACCGCATGATCACTGTGGTTACAGAATAGTTTTTGCACGTGATGTGAACTCTCTCACGACAAATGCTCACTTTCACTGAAATTACAGTAGCCATCCTGATCTATGTCCAAAACCTTGATGTTAATATTCTTACTTACGTCAATTCCCCCATCCAAAAATAAGGAGCCCATTAACGCCTCAAAGCAGTTAGCCATTGCATGCCTCAGTTCCAAATCATGACATAAATCAGAACCATGGGCGTACAGCATGAACTGATCTAATTTTAAAGTTCGTGCGAGGACTGCGAGATGCTGATTTTGAACGATTGCTGCCCTGTAAGTGGCCAAGCCTCCTTCTTCCAGATCAGGAAATGAGTAAAACAAATGTATAGATGAAAGAAATTCCACAACAGCATCTCCTAAGAATTCTAAACGTTCATTGTGGGTTATGTTCGACTCGGTTTCCTGTTGCCTACCAAACCGCGACATTATATTTATTAAAGTGTTTATACCTGTAACAAAAATAATACATTCTTCTATCTAAAGTAACAACAGATTGACTACCGCCATACACAGTAAAAGTAATTACTTACCTCGTTTTCTAGTATTCATATAATGAATTCGTCTATCGCCATACTCAGGTTGACGTATACCACAGTTAGTTAAACTGTTTCTAGCATGATCTGGATTTGTTCCGAAATTTTCACGATAGGATGGATGGGTTAATGCTAACTGAAGTAGAGCCCGGTTTCTGAACTTGTACTGCAATGACTCCTCTAAGATATTTAGGGAGTGATGGAATCGTAGGTGGCATACTAAAACTGGGATCAACATAGCGTGCTAAAAAACATAATAAACTTTAGATCTATATTGAAATATTTTCTGCGTTGATGATTTCACACAATCAACGAATTTATCTGAAAAATGTTTAGGGGATGTACAACAGATCCGTACAAATAAGCTAACACAAAAAAAAATTAAAAGAAATTTCAATGCTATTGAAAATATTTACTTGCATGTTGCTATACAATTAAACAAATAATAGTCGGTAAAATTAACTTGAAATTATATTTATAACATATTGGAGGGTTATACTATAATACCAAGTTATTATTTTCGTCATTTTTGCTGTTGTCTACTTCCTCATTAAGGAGTTTAAGACCATAAAGAGGATAGCTCCCATATTGTGCACGTAGACTATTTTTTTTTCTTTACCTGTATAATATCACACATGATTCCTGTTCTGTAAAAACCTTCAGACGAAACAGCTACCGTCACGTCTCTTTTCATTTTTCCTTGAGTTCTCATTTCCTGTAATTTATTTTCTTTTGCTTCTAACTTCCTCTTGTCTTCAAAAGTAGGTTTGGACATATTCGCTAATAAATGTCTAAATTTAACGTAATCTCTCCATGCTTTTTGATAGCTGTAAGATTGAAAGACTCGTAAGCGATATTATAAACTTAATATTAACATATAAACTATATTATCATCTGAAGGAATGCTATGGATATAAATAATAAACTATTATGTAACTTAAAGTATTTCAACTATTTTTAAAAATATACTTACTCTGGATTACCAGCATAACTCAGCTGAGGTGGACGAATGCCAAAATGTACAATTTCTGGAAATTTATAGTCGCCGGGCTTTTGCAAATCAATATTACGATCTAGCTGATCAACTCTAACTGAGCAGGGCTTTTTCCCTGGATATGTTACAACCATACCCTGTTGAAAATGAGCTATTACAATTTGAAAATAGTGACCTGTTATAAAGATGTTAGTGATCATAAGGGTAAGCTATTGCAGTCATGCTTTCCCAGCAAATTCTGTTAATTGTAACTCTGGCACCACACACATATGCACATAGGACTTGGCACAAAATGGTACGATTTTGGACCTCTCTAAAAATGTCCATATTTTCTATACATTGCAGCTTATGACCTCCTGTACTGAAAAAAAAATGTTTTGATTCAAGAATATATTGGTTTATATATACGGAAATAAATAAATTCTTCATATAAAACAAATACCTACCTTTGTGGCAAGTAATCAAAAGCCGGAAGTAAATTAATTATTCTTGAAACAAAAATATTTGTTTTATATGAAGAATTTATTTATTTCGTATATATATATATATATAAACCAATATATTCTTCAATCAAAACTTTTTTTTGCGTGTGATCAAGAGTATCAATGAATGCAAGATTAAAAATGGACAGCTTTTAAGATATGGGAGGTCAAAGGTCAATAATGCTGCCACTTAAGAATAGCCTCTATGAAGGTAGGGATGACAGAAAATTGAGTTTTTTTTCAGCATAAAAAACAGTGCTTGATCCACCTCCGGAATCAATTTTACAAATACACGCAAATGCGCTGGTCATTGCTAACTGGAAGATGTAATTACCAAAAAAGTGGGCTTGAAAAGCTCAATAATTTGTAAGCAGTGTCAAGGGAAAGAATGTTTGAACTCAAAGGGCTGATTTGAAAATTTTGAGTAATTTCGAGAAAGTGATTTTATCAACTTTTGCCTTCTCTGTGACTTAGTAACAACGAGATTCAATACGTATTTTTCTTCAATTATTCACATCAAGAGTCATAAAATTAATATAGTCATATGCAGAATGACATCTAGATTCAAAAAATACAAAAATATACAGGGTGTCCCATTCAAAAATCAAAAGTGAAACCAGAAGTCGTAGGAGATGG
The DNA here is from genome assembly GCA_936432065.2 of Rutpela maculata. NCBI lineage: Eukaryota > Metazoa > Arthropoda > Insecta > Coleoptera > Cerambycidae > Rutpela > Rutpela maculata. Next base: position 138,431,868 of record OW386291.2, on the reverse strand, counting down.
AGAGAAAAATGTTATTTTGGTAACATATTGTAGATTGTAGATTGTTCGCTCGGCTCTTTCACATCGATCTGAAAAGATCTTTTCTGAATTGCCCTAAAATTCGTTGTCTGCCCTGCCCAAGTTCTCAAGATGGTATCTTAAGGGGCAATGGTCTGTTAAAAGGCCTGTCATCAGCCTTAAGTCGAACTTTTCGAGTTCGAGAAGCCTTGTGGCATTCTTTGACGAATAAGTAATGAACTTTTTCGCTTGTCTTTGGTCTGGAATATTCCTCCAGTAGGACTCTTTCTGTTGTTTTTCCCATTTTAGGATCTCCTCCGTTATGTGTCCCTTAAATAAACCACAAAACAGTTGAGGCCTCAGTACCTTTTTTTGCAAGGGCGTCAGCTAATTCGTTTCCTTCTATTCCCTCATGTCCTGGCACCCACATCAAGGTAACCTTGTTGTTTTTTGTCAGTTGCTTCAGGGATTGTCTGCACTCCCAGGCAATTTTAGACTCAAAGGTGTAGGACCTGAGAGGTTTTAACGCTGCCTGGCTGTCTGAGAGTATATAGATCTTTGCCCTTCGAATGCCTTCATTTATGCATTCCTGGGCACATAGGTCCATAGCAGAGATTTCTGCTTGGAAGATGGTTGGCGTCTTGCCTAGAGCTCTGGATAGCCCGCAGTTAGGCCCCGTTACGCCCGCACCAACCCTTCAGTCATCTTCGATCCATTTGTGTACCAGACGACTGACTGGCTCCAACTGCAGGATTTCGACTTTGCTTGTCTGGCGGCTCTCGATTAGCACATCAAATGGGCAGTCAAAGACTCGCTTAATTGGCATAGAGTCAGTGGGTTTGGTTACAGATTCCAGTTTAATTGTTTCTAGAATCCTTAGGTGACCAACCAGGTCTCCTAGTTTGAAAGAGAGTACCTGCCGCAGCCTTAGGGCACTAAGTGCTGCCTCCTTCTTTACATGCAGATTAAGAGGAAGCAGGTCTAACATTGCCTCCATAGCTGCTATGGGACAGAAGCACATTGCTCCTGTAATCCCTACGCGGGCAAGGCGTTGCAACTTCTGTAACTTTCCTTGTGTTTTTCTTCAGTTTTTGGCCACCACACATATGAGTCTCACAACCGATAGGTAGGACCAGTAGATCATCTTCGGTTTTAGACACCAAATCTTACCAAACAACCTGCGGCACGTACACATAGCTGCAGTGGCTTTGATAAGTGTTCTTTCTAGGTGTGAGTTCTAGGTAAGTTTTTGATCTAGGATTATTCCTAGATATTTAACTTCACTGGAAAAATTTAGCACTGTTCCATTTAGCATAGGAGCTCTTAAACTTAGTTTTCTCCTTTTGGTAAGCGGAACAATAACTGTTTTGCTCGGATTGACGCTGAGGCCCTTTAGCGAGCACCATTTGGATATTATGTTTAAGGCGATTTGCATGAGATTTGAAATCATAATCTCATGTCTGCCTCTTACAGTAATGACAAGGTCATCGGCATAGCGTTGAACGCTGAAACTAGAATTATTCAGCTTATGGAGGAGGTCATCCACCACCATTGACCACAGCAAGGGTGATAAGACTCCACCTTGTGGACAGCCCCCAACTGCAGTCATGGTGACCAACTTGTTCCCCATATTTGTGGTAATTATTCTGCTTCTTAGCGTGGATTGTATCCATTTGATTGTTGGGGACTGTATTCCCCTTATTTCCGCAGCTCTTTGTATGGATTCATAGGAGGTGTTGTCAAAAGCACCCTCTATATCTATGAAAGCACACAGAGCCAGTTCCTTTGCTGTAAATGTCTTTTCGATGCCTTTGACCAGGCCATGTAGAGCATTTATTGTTGATTTGCCAGGTTGATACGCAAATTGATTTGAGTAAAGCGCTTCTAATCTGTTGATGAAATTAGCATAGTCATATGCAGATTCCAAAAATATACAGGGTGTCCCATTCAAAAATCAAAAGTGAAACCAGAAGTCGTAGAAACTTGAGAGATGGAGAGAAAAATGTTATATTGGTAACATGTCATACAGGCCTCTTGTTTTATCTCAATCCATTAAAAAATAAACAAATAGTGGCCGGAAAGTGGTCTCACTGATACCTGGTATTTTTAAACGTATCATAATTTTTTTTTTCGACTCATCTTTCCAATATTTATCAGAAATTTAGACAGAAGAAACCAAAATTTTACATCACTAAAATCAAAACTTCATGTTCAACAAATAAATTAACACAATAATCATAGTTCTAAGTCTATGATAATAAGTGTGTGAAGAATACCTTGATTTCGTCTGCATAGCTCTGCCATTCATATTGCGTCATTTTTACCATCTTCCCAAGTTCAGACTTCTCGATCAACGGCGATGAATTATTCAACAAATACTGAAGCACTTCCTTCATACATAAAATTTCTTTACCATTCTCAGGTAGCTCTCTCACAAACCTTGGCATGAAATGGTATTGTGAGCAGCCTTCTTTGTCATTAGCAGCCTTGAAATCCAAATCCACAAGTTCGAGTAGTTCTTTAAATAAGTAATCCTCTAAAATAAAATTGATTAAATAGTCACTGAAAAAATTATCGTTCACAATATTAATGAATGATGATTACTGACAAAAGTTTATTAAAGACATGATTCTATTCATTAATGCAATGTACGGTTGTTCACTAATTTAATAGTTAAAAAATTGTAGACCTGAAAATGTTTTAGGTAAGTGAATAAAACTGCGTAAAAGTTCATTACCTAAGTATCTCCCTAATGCAACTAGTCTGGTCTAACAAACTGAACTTTCATGACATTTTTGGTTCACAATTCTGATATATTTACAAAGTTGTTACGAACAAATAACTTACGAAATAAGTCCAATTCCTGGACTGTAAAATTTTCAGGAATTTTTTCTTCGATATACAGAATTGTATATTCGATGTTAAACCGGATAACCTTACAAGTTGGTAGCTTCTCCAAGGGAAAATGAGAAAACATAGAGAAGCCCTCAAAGATAAATTCATGTTCATCATACTGAATAATCGTTGGTGTCTTAATAAGGAAATTAGTGGGTGGAGATATGGTGATTCTGTAGTGGTAAAGTCTGTTAGCATTGTTGCTGAATAAATCGCATCTCTCCAAGTGTTGTTCTCCTGGGTATATTCCATGACGTATGCCTGATTTCTTTGATTTTACCGAACATCTGCACAAAGGACCGTCGTTCATTTCGCCGGGTTCGTTAAACCTAAAAATAAAAAATTTTAATTACTTTACAGATTCACATTTGCTGTCGGGGCCAGGGAAAGAAGAGTTACCTATGCCTCCACTAATGCGGAACTCGAACTAGAATAATAATTGCGGGTTAGTAACGATTTAAATTGCTGCCAGCCATACGGTACCAAGTCACTATGGTTAGGTGGGTCTTTTTTTCCGGGCCAGACTACTAGATCCTATATTATCCTATAATGCCCAATAAATTTTAATCAAAAGAGGTACTGGACTCCATTCATTGAAAAAAACCAGAATTTTTGTAGTTACATACAAATTTTTTTTTTTTAATTAGTTGATGCAAGGTAAACTCATTTATATTAAGAACATTGGTTTGACAGTAAAATTAAACCTTGGTAAGATGAAAATTACATTTTTAGCCCAGTCGATGAATGTATTTACCATTTACCTACAAAAACTTGCAAAATAAATAATTTCTTTTTTAATAAGTTCGTGAAAGAGTATAGAATAATACCCTGAAAAGTTTACATTTCCCTCAGATACAGAACATAAAAAAAAGTGGAAAAAAAATGTTTTCATCCACTTTTTGAAAATTTTGAAATTAAGTCAAGCTAAGAAAAAATAAAAATACAGATGGACAGATCACGTATATATGAACAAAAAATGTCCTAACAAAATTTATTGCTAAATTTTTCTGTTGCTTGTCAAAGAATAAACATATTTTATATTATCAATAAAAAAAAATAACAGAGACAATATATAACTGAAAAAAACCATAAAAAACCATTCTTTACCAGATTATCCAGTCCCGTCATTTTTGAGCAACCACATTCACGGGCTTTATTTAAGGGTAAAAATATTTTCTTTTTAGGAGAATATGGTAATAATAATGTTAAAAATGGTGTCTGATATTTAATAATTTTGGATCGATGAGCTTTATTTGACTGTTTTGAAAAATTTATGATTTTCATATTTTCAAGGTCTCTAAATGGGTCGAAATTTCGAGATTCACTATTAATACCTCTATACAAAATTTTAGCTAGACACTTCATATAGGGTGTTTGTTATTCAATAGCAAAATAATTTCTCACTTTTCGACTGGCCCTGTATAAAAGTAGGTTAGGTTTATTAAAAAGGTAAAGTAGTCATTCGACTTTAGGAGCATCAGACACTAAATGAAGAAGAAAAAAGAAAAGTTATAAATAAATAAATTGTGCTTCTATAGATTATTTGGTTGCTATACACTTCTGTGCAATAAAATCCCGTTTTTTTATATATTAAATCATTCTTTATTTATTTGTCAGTGTCAGTGTCATATTTTCAAAATGCCGAAATTAACTGAACATGAAAAAATTCTAATTCTCTCTAAAATTGAAGAGGGATGGTCTATCAGAGCAGTTGCTAATCATTATCACCTAAATAAAAGTACCGTTATGAGTGTGAAGAAAAGGTGGGAGGAGGAAGGTATCATAAAGAGAAAAGATGGTTAGGTCGACCGAGAAGTTCAAATCTCGCTCAAGATGAAGCGCTCCTTGGCTATTTGAGGGAAAATCCGTTTCAAACAGCAGTAGACGCTGTGCCCACGACAAATTTTCCAGCATCGAGGTCAACAGTTAGTCGAAGGATAGGAAAATCGGAAAAAACTCTGTAAGTGCCAAGAAGACCATATTAACAGAAGAACATAAGCATATGTCTATCGCCCGTTGGTGTTTTGGAACAATGTTGTGTTTACCGAAGAAAAAGTTTTTCAGTCTTGTAATGACGGACATATTCGGGTGTACCGTCCTCCAAATACCAGGTTTCACGAACGCTACGTGTCTCCGCGGATGTGGAAGTAAACAATTTTTCAAAGTCAATTTTTACATTTTTCCAAATACCTTACTTATGACATTTCACAATCAATGTCACTTTTTTATAACCTATATGATAATAAAAAAATCTAAATTCCAAAAAGACTGATTCACATCACTTAATATTAGTAAAAACTGGATTATTAGATTTTTAACGTGTACGGGATTTTTTTGCACATAAGTGTACGTAGGTACCTTAATGAACATTTTTCAAACAAATAGATTGGATGGAATAGCTTTCAGCTTTAGCTAGATTCATTTTTCTTCCTTATTTAGTGACATCAACATCAGATACTAAATAAGGAAGAAAAAAGAAAAGCTGTTCCGTCTAATCCATTTGTTTGAAACAATTTCATTAAGGCACCTATGTACAGCAACCGAATAATGTATAGGACTATTTATTTGAAGAATACTTTTTTTTCTTCTTCCTCATTTGGTATTTGATGTTACTTAAGTCGAATGACTACTTTACTTTTTTAGTAAACATGACCGACTTTTATACAGAGCCAGTCGAAAAGTGTGAAATTTTAAATTTGGCTATTGAATAACAAACACCCTATATGAGGTATCGAGATAAAATTTTGTATAGAGGTATTTGAGACAACTGCGAATCGAATACACTATCCAATTTCGACCCATTTAGAGGAGCTTAGTAGGCCTTGAAAATATAAAAATTACAAATTTTTCAAAACAGTATAACTCAAAAAAAAAAAAAAATTTTAAATCGGTCAACGCGTTCCTAAATAATGGGGTGTTGCGACATTAAATAGCACACAATGGATTGATTTGATTGATTGTTTCATCTAGAATATGGCTCTAAACTTTCGAAATATTATATCATCTAATTTAAAATGTCGACTGAATATAAAAATGTTATTTTGGGAATTTCAACTAAAACAGTGACATTGTTTGTCTAGCTTTTTTTAGTGCACACCAGAGGCGCACTGAAGGGGGGGAGCTTTGGGAGCTTAAGCCCCCCCCCCCCCCTGGAGGCTAGCATCACTTGCTCCCCTCTAGGAAAGTATTTGTTACGTTGTCAAGGCGACATTGGTTTTTGCCTGGATTTTATTTGTACTTTTCTCACGAGGCGAAAACATTTTTTCAGATTTTTTAATAACACTCCCCCTATGAGGCGCGGAAATTTTTTTTTAGATTTTTAATAATACTTCTTGTACGAGGTGGAAAAAATTTGTTTTCGGATTTTTATTTGCACCCTTCCCCATGAGGAAAGTGGAAAAATCCCCCCCCCCCAATGAGGTGATAAAAAGTAGTGATCGAAGAGATATTCTTGAAAATGTTAGTGCCCTCTCCCAGTAACCTTTCTGGATCTGCCCTTGTTAAGCATATTATTATTATTTGTAGTAGCCCCCCCCCCTCAGCAATTTTCTGGGCGCGTCCCTGGTGCACACCAATTTGAAATGAAAAATAATATTCTTGGATGGAAGGAGGCAATTGTCGTGGCCCCTCCACTCACCAGACTTAATGCCACTCAACTCTGTTCTTTGAGGCCATCTTAAGCCAAATGTATCTAAGACTGAACTAGAATTCCTGATTGATAGTGGGAAGGAATAGTGGGAAACTGTAGACACATTAGTGAAGATACATTTATCAATGTACGTGGCGAAATTGAAAATAGACTATTTGTGTGTCATGAAGTTGGGAGTACTCATTTTGGACATTTAATAACATAATTATTTTATTTTCATGAATTAAAAGGTGTGTATTATGTAAGTTTATGTTTTCCAGAAAGTATACACCCTGCGCACTAGTGTGTAAAATAAAAGACTTTACTATTGCTTTTTTTTTAAATAACTAATTTCCGATCTAATTCGGATAAAATAAAAAACGTAAAGATACAAACTTGTAGGAAATTTAATCTGCTTTAATTTTGTATAGGGCCACGTTTTCACTATGACCAACCATTCAATAGATAAAAGCAAAAAACCAAAAAAAAGTCACACATTTTGCTACTGAGTTAGCTTCATACTGTAGGGCCGAGGACTTTTGGTATAATCATCACCAAAGACCTCCAAACACATCCCAGAAATAAATTCTTTAAGATTAAAAAATCTGTCCGCAAGCCCTTTTTGAGTGCTCGTTGACTAGACTAAGACTTCTCTCCTTCTTGCATATTACTCTGAAAGTTTTTTATTTTAAATTTTATCACCATTAGCATTAAAATGATCATGATCCAAACACTTTTGTGTGATATTTATATGCAGCCCATATTTAAATATCACGTGAATATTACACAAAATGCACGCAATTTTTCCAGGTGAAGTCGCTCTTAATGATACTTACCACATTTCTGGATGTAATCTGTCAGGATGTTGTTGTTTCCTTTGCAATTCCTCCATAGTACAATCCTCCTCATCAGTTAACTCTTCCTCAGAGCTGTCAGTACTAGATAATTCAGCTAAAACAGCAAACTCTTCATAAATGTATCCTAAAAGATTCCCAAATACTTACTTTTGTGTTTACACAGTCTGGCCCTGTTTTTTCTTGGCGGAGGTTCATATTTTGGTTTCAAAGCATTAATCTTAGATGCCCTTGATACTAATGTTTCTTCAAATCTCTCACACAACTTCTTTAATTTAAAAGTGGCCCTAGTAAGTTTCATATTATTCTCATCTCTGGTGTAAAATAATTCGCATGGTGTCGATCTGGTCCAAATATTTTTTTCCTTCTCTAAAATTTCTTCTGTGTCCACAGTAGCTAATTCTTCCAATTTGTCTGTTATTTGTTTCTCTGTCGCACAATAATTCTTCCTCCATTTTGACAATATTTGGTCCCTTTCCGACGTCTGCTTTTTCTCCCTGTCCGTTTTTGTGCTAACCGTAGTGGAGTGTACAGATGTTCTGTCAAACTTTGACGAACTGTAGGAGCAAGCTCTAGACTTACTCCTTGATCTATCCCTACTGCTTTTTCTTCGACGATCTAAAATTTGAAAATTTTCTTGTAAGCAATGATTTTGACAATTTGACATGTTTAAATAAAGTTATACTTATTCTAAAGTGTTTTTTTTTGTCACATTAACTGATGATTTATGATTGTAAGATCATATTATGTTTTTCCATGGCAATTCCAGGAACAACTAAAACATGATTGAATCAACATCTTCTGACACTAAAGGCGGGGAAATGGCACTATGTTATTATTAGGGTCTCATTTAGCCATTCATAGTCCAGGAGGAATTGAAATCTAACATGGAAAAAAAATTGTAACGTGCTGAATTTATGCATGTACCTTAATATTAAGGTTCTTAATAATGTGTGAGAGTTCCTTATCGATTTGATCGCTGTGGGGTCAATTACACAGGCTCACTAGGGTGGCCCATCTCTATAGGGGGTGAATTTTTTTTGCGTATTTTTTAAGTCTCACCCCACGAAAATATACTATTATTCTAGGAATAATTTATGTCAAAGTTTCAGATAATTCGGTGAACGGTAACCCGTGCCGCATTCAGGTAGAAATTTGTAGATAAGATTTTATTACGGTAATACACTTAAATTTTACTTAAAATACAAATATCTACCTCTTTTCTCATAATGTTTTAGTGGTGTAATTATTTCCTAGAAATTATTTGTTTTGGAAGTTTGGAAATATAATGCACCTACGGTAGGTTTTTATGTCAGTTTGCAATTGTGTTTTACAGTGGTGACATTATAAGTTCTAGCATACGTTCCTTTTTGAAAAAACATTTAACGATGGCTGATGTTAGATCCTTACGAAAGGATACTTTCATTTACTTAGTTGGACACTATTCGTCACAAATCATTGGCAATAAATTGCCGTCTAATAGACAAGTATTACAAGTGCTCTTTTATAACATTCGTGAAGTGAAGCTAAGTGTACATGAAAGTGCTAAATTAACAATAAAAGAGGTGTCAGTTTTTTGGGATAAAGCTCGCATTCCGACACGTCAGGATTTTCATTGTGTTAAACAACTAGATAAACTTTATGCAGAGTGGAGGAACTTACAAAAATCGGCTAAAAGGGCCAGTGCGGGAGTAAAGAAAAAAAATTCGTTGAAAAATTGGACGATCTCTTTAACATTTCTCATGCAAATGCATTGGAGTTGATGAAAATAGATGAAGATAAGCAGTTTTTAATTAACCAAAGAAAAAAGGGACGTCCTGGATTTATGCATGGTATTGATTACCAACTTGCTTTTCAAGAAAAATCAGCTGAGGAGAAATTACCCGAAATTATCCGAACGAATGCAACGAAGTTAACAAGAAAAAGCTAGATTAGAGGAAACAGTCACCTGTCCATCATCAAGTAGTAATTCAGCCAACTCCAACGAAAATGAAGATGAAATAATCGAAGCCCAAGAAGAGTTGTTACAAGACCTGCCTGGCCCGTCACAGCCAAAAAAGAGGAGATTGTATGTAACATCATCACACCAAAAATAGCCGCTGCATTTGATGCTTGCAAAATAAGCGACAGGTATGGAGTCCATATTTTGACGGCAGTAGCAGAAGCACTAGGACATGACACCACATCTTTGTCCATCAGCAGAACCACACTTCAGCGCTCTAGACAACGCATCCACGAAGAAAGAGCTGAAATATTAAAAATTGCCTTCGGTAATTCTGAATTGCCGGCCCCAGTCATCCATTGGGATGGAAAACTTTTACCTTCTCTCACTAGAATGGGAAATATCGATAGACTTGCTATCTTAGTTACTAGTGGAGATATTGAACAACTACTTGGAGTACCAGCTTTGCCCAATTCAACTGGAAGAGAACAGACTGAAGCAGTTTATGATGTGCTTTGTGAATGGAATTTGGACGAAAAGGTAATAGCTTTGTGTTGTGATACAACAGCATCAAATATGGGTTATATAAATGGGGCAGGTTTGTCTATGGAATTTTTGGAAAATGATCCAACAACATGGAGGGAAAATGAAAGTTATACCCGATGTTTCAATATTGTAAACAAAATTAAAGTTGTAAATGATGCCGCTGAGAGAGGAATCAAACTTATTACTGACTATAATGACATTTTAACAAAAAATGAAGACCAAAAACAGTTTTTACTCCAAGTTGTAAATGATTATAAATCACAGTTTCCAAATGTAAAAAAAGAAACCCTGTCGCATGCTTTGGCCTAGTGCAAAAAATATTGTTTTTATTACTATATGTCTTGTAGATTTAGGATAATATTTAGTACTATGTATGAAAAAAACGTTTCATAATAAAATACACAAAGATAAACGAGAGTTTTATTTCAAAAACTTCTAGTCTAGTTTTTTTAGACTACGAATTTACAGTAGTATGACACATGTCATAGTCACAACAGATAATGTCTTTGATATTTGTATGACTTGATTAGTCATTCTAAAGATAAATGTTGCTGATTAAAAAAAAAAAAACAATGCATCAACCAAAGAATGTAAATAATTCCATTTACTTTTATTATTGCATAATAATGCATTCTGCGGCACCCCTTGCCTTCAATTTGCCTCAATAATATTTTGAGGGGACTGTTTTTTCTTCAAATGGAACCATTTGCAGGGGTGAGAAATAAAAAATTTCGATTTCGAAAAAGATGGGCCACCCTAAGGGTCACAGGCCGCGAAAATATTATTTTGAAAATATCTTGAAAAAGATATTCAATATTTGAAAAAGTATTACTAATTAATTTTCGAGGAGTAGGATAGTTATGTTTTTGGGATCACTGATTACGAATCTGAAGTCAAGATCAAAAAAATTTAAAACGGTGGGTCTAATATGGCCAATTGATTTTTTTTTAAACGAGTGTTTTAAACGGACAAAAAATATTAAGTATCTAGGTCATGCTATTCAGTGGCAGGGCCAAGGCCAAGATAGCATAACATTTTTATGCTATCTGTTTAGTAGGTTAAGCACCCGCTTTGATGATAAAACCAATGGGTTAAGTACCTATTGGTTATCGTATCATTATCTATAATGTTTAAAAGACATTTAGTTAACTGAAAATTTTTTTATTACTGATTATTTTAATGTAACTGTATTATTTATTGCTGTTTATATATATATTTTTTTCCTGTAATTTTTTGTACCGTTATTTTATGACTTGCCTTTTGTAACTTATGTTATGTTAATTTGAAGATAATAAATTATTCTATTCTATTCTAATAAAAACGTTATTTCACGTGACAATTTTTAGTTGAATCAACGCATTTCTAAAAATTTTATAACATGTGGTTTTCAATCCTTTTTAAATAATACCGTGTGTGTAGTCGTGGGCTAGGCATGGGGAGAAGAATTACAACATCGCGCGTGCCAGCTGGCTGAAATGAAATAACAGAGCTGGAATGCTCCACCGACGGACGAATTTACGGCTGCCGGTGTTGTCAAATCTCTCGCGCTACGTGAATGTACATGCCTAATGGGAAATTACACGCACAGTATAAAAAAAGTACTCTTGGGTTAGTGAATATCAAATAGTAAGGCATGTAGAGTGTTAATTTATAAACAAGCTGAGCAAATCAATAGTACCAGAATTGTATAAGAAATTTTCAACATGTTAAAAAAAATTATTTAATCAGTTGTAACTGCTTGCCATGTAAGTGCATAATGAAAATATAGTGCTGAAAATAAAAATAAGATACCTAATTTCCAAAGCTCGGTACTTAACTAATGTCCATCTATATTGGAGCAAACAAAAATATCAGAGCAAAAAAAATGCAAAGCGTGTTTGTACAAAATTTTGTCCACTAACTAAACTGGTGATCGCCAGTATTATGAGGCAGGCTCTGGACTCCCTCTGAATTAAATTATTTGACTGTCAATTGAAGCTATTGAAGAGTGCATAACATAAACTGCGACTTATTATAAGAATGAAATCTTTTTGAGTGCTGAGATTTTCAATTATTCTATTCCCTGACTGAGAGATAACTCTCAGCTTCTGTTTCTATAAAAATGTAACAAACCTCTCTCCCTAGATCTATCTTTACTTCTCTCTCTGTAGTTTCTTCCGTCATAATGGCTCCTATAGTTATCATATCTATACCTCTTCGGACTTCTATCTCTACTATTAGATCTCCGAGAATGTCTCGTCCTTTTAGGGGACAAGGAGGGTGACCTCCTAAAAAAATTGGGTACTAGTTAATTTGCTCAGACACTGTGTTATATGATATTCAACAACTGCAAGTACTTTTTTTTTGTAAATTGACTAACCATTTTATAAAATTATTTTTTTACCAGAAATTTCAGCAAAAAACTGAGTTCTTGTGCCCATATACTTAAGAAAAGAATGCTCTTTTTAATACCTTTAACACTAAATAAAAATATGCACCTCACATGATACCCTACGAGGCAAATTGGAGCGTTAGTATTTTTTCCATTCATTGGGGCTACTACTTCAAAATACTGTCACATTTAAAATTAGGGGAATAACAGATGATGCTAATCGAATATGAAAGCTACATTTATGGTCATTATAATTTGAACTAAATTATTGAATAGTATATATTTATATAAGGAAAACGTATTTACTAACAAAATGTTTCAGTATGTTGTAGTCTTTGAATACTTTCAACATAAATATATTTAAAGACAGTTTGACTTTCCATTCTCATCAATAATTGTTAAATGTTAAGAACTGTTTTACTTTCTTTTCTAATAAGTAATAATACCTATTTTACTATCGTAAATATCCAGTTATGAAGTTAGGCAGTAATGCTTCACTAGATAAGTACGTCCTATACATACCACTTTAAAATAATATATACCGTAATGCCTTGATACCCTTTATGTTTATTAGTAATCTATGATTAACATAATTTTAAAAATATGCATTGGCAATTTTTAAGTAGAGTACGTCGTAGATATGATGGCTTAAGGCTATACCCAAAAGAATTACAGCAATAAAAATTTCAGATATTGATACTTTAAACGTATATACAGGGCTATACTTAAAATCATATCGTATTTATTATACAATTTTGTTAGTTCTCTCAGAGCCTGATAACTCTGAAAATTAAATATAATAGTTAGGTATTTATGATTGTTCATATGACGCTGTTATTGTATTATCATAAAATGTAATCAAAATAGTCACAGCCCAGTCGATGAAGGTATTTACCTCCAAAAACTTACAAAATGAATAATTTTTTTTTTTAGTGAGTTCGTGAAAGTGTATAGAATAGAATAGAATAATATCCTGAAAAGTTTGTATTTCACTCGGATGCAGAACATAAAAAAAAATGAAAAAAAAATATTTATCCATTTTTTCAAAATTTTGAAATTAAGTCAGCTAGGAAAAAATAAAAAATACAGATGGATAGATCATGTATTTATGAAGAAAAAAATCTCCTAATATTTATCGCTAAAGCCACGGTATTCCCGGAAAAAAATAGTCAAGTAACGTTATAATAATGTTACCTCTTTTTTTTGTTTTGTTTTTAATATCGTACATTTAGGTATTTGTAAGGTAAACAGCTTCAGGCTGAATAAAGCATTCATTCATACATTAATTTATAACTCGGAGCGAGATCCATGCGTACACGCGCTTGAATACGCATGACTGTGACACCGATGCACTGAATTACATGTCACTAAAACAGAATATGTTCAATCTATATGAGTTTCAGTTCATTTAAAAGATGAAAATTGTAGCTCTCCGATGCTTTTCTTATTTTAACAATACAAGCAAAGGATGGATGGGAGAAATATACTCATATACTATCATGCCCGAACTCAATCGTCCAATAAAGAATATAGAAAAAATAAAAGCCCTTCAAAAAGTTCTTTCTTCATTGAGAACTGTTAAAAAGTATGTGCACTTGCTTTCAAAACTTTCGTGTACACATTCAAAATTAAGTAACAACGTATTTGCAAAATTTTAGCTGTGTGAACAGATAATTTTGAGATTAGGTTAAAGATGACATTGACATTTAATTAAAATTAGCTGTGTCTTGCTCTGTCAGTCGAGGCATTTTGACTTTTCAAAACTTCAAATGTCAGAGTTGAATAATTACAACCCTGATTTAATACAGCGAAAAATAGGTGTACGCGAAAGTTTTGAAAGCAAGTGTACACTTCATGATTATTATGGCTTATTAAGTTGTTGTAAGGTGGATTAAAAAAAAATACATCTCAAATCATTTTAATTTCCTTGCTTGATGATTTTTTTGATAAATATATATATTGGAGGCTGTAACTTGTAACTGGAAAAAATGAAATATTACTATTTCCGAAAAAATGTATACTTTTATACAACAAATGTTCAAACACAAATTCGTTTACTTGTATGCATTTTTTCGAAAATATGATCAATCCCATCGTGATCAGAAATAGCGATTTTCACGATCTTATCCTTATAACTCTTTTTAGTTTTGAATATGAATTCTGGAAGAAATTCATTGGATATAAAAGAAACGTAGATAGGTGTACCTGTAATAAATACAAAACAGTAAATGCAGATAAAAATTTATGCGAGTTACGGCGCGGCAGATCTGCTTCGATCCTGCGGCTATGTGTAATGTCTGTGTATGCGTCTATAATTGTTTGTTCAGAAACACATCCTGTATTTTTTACTTTTTCCTACCCTGACTTAATTTCAAAATTTTGAAAAAATAGATGAAAAAAAATTTTCCCTTTTTTTATGTTCTGCATCCGAGCGTAATGTAAACTTTTCAGGATATTATTCTAGACACTTTCACGAATTCATTAAAAAAAAATTATTCATTTTGCAAGTTTTCGTACATTTCATTATAAAATATTCTCTGTCGTCTGGGCTATCACATAAAATACTTATATTTAATGGAGAGGCTTATACAAATTTTATTTACTCTGACCCAGGTAAGCTGTACAAAAACTTTTTACGTGTTTTTCCTTAAACAAACAATTTTTTGTGTTTATTATCTCAACGATGAGATTTTATGGCTGTTTTTTCGCCAGTACTTATATATATGACGTTACTATACTTTTTAGATTAGACTTTAGAACCAACAAATACAGCATTTGTAGAAAATTTTTGGGGCAAAAATAGGAGATTCCAACACAAAATAAACAGCTGTATCTCAAAAAACATTTTATTGAACATTTTAAAAATTGTACACCAAATGTAACCTTGCACATGAAATGTCCACCAATATACAGTGTGTCCTGGATGGGGTACTGCAGTCTTGTAAAATTTCTTATTTTTGATTTTCCAAGAAAAAGTTTTGAAATGTGAAATAGTTTTGAACTTTCTTTTGAAAATTGTTATTTCCTTATTTTGCAACTAAACTTCGTATTTCAGCTTTTCTTCATAATTGAAAAAAATTGTTAAATAAAACTTTCAATAAAGATATTAAACTGTAAAACTGTTTATGATTTCCTAAGACAACCAAAACTTTTTAAAAAGAATGACTTTTTCTCGGCAAACCAAAAATAAGAATGTTTACAGAAATATGACTAAGTCTAGACAGCAAATAATGTAGATTAAATAATGCATTTCTCATACCTCAATCAATCTGTCAATACACATTCAAAATTAAAGTGCAAAGCTAGATTTGGTGGTCGGTAAAATCAACAATGCTAAATATATAATTAAAAAGGAAGAACATATATAGAAAATGTAATACAGCTACTTAAAATAATAATAAATATATAAATACACTAGGAAACATTTATTTTAAAATGGAACTCTTAGGAACATAAAACACGTATACAATTTTAAATTTACGTACTAACAAATTTAACGACAAGAATCCAACCAAAAATTAAAATAATTTCCCCCAGTCAATCTCATTCTTAAAAACCTCGTCCTCTAACCATAAATAATAATGCTTCTGAAAGCTACTGGAAAGATCAAATTCTCGACCAAGAACGCTATTCAAATTATTATCGGCCGGTTCGAATTCATTTTCAGAATTTTTAACATACCTACGGTTGTTGAATTTATCAACAGCCGTACGCAAGGTAATTTCCTCGACTTGAAAATCCCACGGCTTGGCATCTAAATAATTACCATAAGCCCAATCGTCGTTCAAGTGGTGGCGCACTTTTTGGTAAATAAGGCTGACAGTTTTCAAGTTCGATTTCCTCCAGTTTCTCCCTAAGTATTTTGCCTGCATTTTAAGCAGTTTTAAAACATACAGCTGAGCCACTGCATGCCTTATTTTCAAAGTACGTTTCAGAATAGGTGCCGATTTAAATATTACAAGCATCATAACGCGAGAATTCTTCCATTTACATAACTTATTTAAAACTCTTAACAGATTTATGCTAGAAAATACGTTTCTCCAACAATGGTTGGTGTCACTACCGATTTCAATACTCCCGTTTAAGTCTGGCTGGAGGTCCCCAAGAACGCAAGACGGGAAATCCAATATTGGTATATTGTTACCCGCCTTGACGTAATTGATGATTTCCTGGTTGAAAAATTTTAAAATCAAGGGAATGCAATTCGCAAACACTAAATGCTGGGACATAAATTCAAATTGATATACGTGGTTTAATTTGAAATGCTTCAATAATAGCAACAAAATGGCAGAAACTGCTTTAACAATTATTTCCTTATGACGATTAACGTCTATTCCTAACTTCATCGACTGGAATACTGTCATTGGCATCTCTTTTGGCAGCACGTCCCCCAAAATATTTATGGAATCAGCATTGGTCTTAGCTCTAGATGTGGTAGCAAGTAAAATTTTTAACAGACAAATCATGTACTGAGGTAAATTGGGGAACATGGCTTGATATAATACTTCAGTGGGTGTTACCTCGATTTCATCCCTGGTCGTGAGAGGATTTCTACTAATATCTTCCTCTTTTTGAACCTGGGATTCGGTCAAAGAAGTGTAAATGTGGTCTTTTAAAATCTGAACGCTATCATGTATAGGCTTGGGTAAACCAAACATAGTTGTGCAATCTCCTTCTAAACTGTAACCGATAAATTTCTCTCGGGCCCCGTTTAAAAACGCATCGATTAGTTTTTTATGTGCCTTTGGCTTCCAAGGTAAATTTATGTCTGCTGGTTTTTCACTTGGCATGGATATATCTTGCCACTTGTTGAAAGGAAGACTGCTCTCTTTGTTTTTCATGTGACTTTCTTCGTTTTCAAACATCTCCATGTCGATAGTTTCATTGTCCTCCAAGCTGCTTTGTTTCACTAAACTCCTTTTGCGTCTTTGATTTTGATCCTCAAGTAGATCGGCAGCGAATGCCGGAGGGGATGAGGGTCGCATCGTTTTTGCTATATCCATGGTATCTTCTGTTTGAGCGGGTAGGCCTGCTTTTTCCCGCTTTTCCGCTTTCATTTGCTTTAGTTCACTAGTACCTCCTAGTGACAATAATATTAATTTCCACAGCAGCAGTAAAACTTTTTTTATAGGGAAATGTGGAGCAGCACCGCTACAAAACTTTGTCAGCATATTGAACAATTTCAGTATTATTAGGTCATCCTCAAAGGAATTCATTATTTCACTACAGAATGAATTGAAAATGACTGGTTCAGACTCTTTCTCATTTCGAATCACCTCTGTAATCGTATATAATACTGATAAAATTACTCTTAAATCTTCGGAATCGGCCAACGATATGGATGACTTTTTCACAGTGTTTCTATTCTCGATTTCTAGGTTGAGCAGGTCTAAAAATGCGCTGAAGGCGCCCAACTTATATAACAAAAGGCAACTTTCTGTTGCACTGTCAAGTTGCTCTTTGTCACTTTGTACTCCCAACCAGCCACCTTGGGCTATGTACAAAATACATCTTGCACTTTTCATCCTAGTTTCTCTATCGCTAAACTCCAGCTGATCGAGTATCTTCATAATAATAGAAGTTTTCTCTTCGGTAGAGAAATGTCGCCAAGTCGAATAAGCTATGTGATATTTGCTCATCTGCTCTTCGAACGCCGACAAGTTATAATGAAGATCGGAATACTCGGTATAAGAATATAATTCTGCTATTTCATTTGCAAGCGTATCACAGTCTTCATAAACAAAGTCCAGATCTTGAGGGTTGTGGTCATCTGGAAGCTCATTCGTCCTCAAGATTGTAATTAGATCTCTTGACGATCCGGTGGCGCCATTACCATTGGGATCCATGCTAGATAGAACAACGTAGTTACTATGTTTATTGACTAAAATGTGGTGATGTTAAATAGCATGCTATTTATTTTTGGGTAATATAATCTTTGTAATTTTGCGGATTAGATAGATACTCATTTCATTTTCAAAGAAATAGATATCACCTTTTATTTCTAGGACAGATTTTATCCTTCTATTATCTTTGTTCACACTCTGTTTTTGAGATATTTGTTTAGTAGAAATGGAAAGCATATTTTTCCTGAGTTAGCCCATTCCAATATCTTTATGTACAGCCATAGTATAAAAATTGGTAATATTTCAATGAAAATTAAAAATGTTTGTTTTGTACAAATGAGTGATGATTTTTAAAAACTTGTAATATTATTATTACAAGCCGGGCAGGACGATTTAGATCTTATACGAAAAATTTTAAGGAGATGCAGAAAAGTTATAATTAAAATGTATTTGAGTTATGGTATTATTGATCACTATTTAATTGGACAACGTTCTAAACGGTTGTGAGGTGAGGTACAGTACCGGTTTCAGTGACTGGACCTCGATCGGCGAAGTTAAGCACGCCGGGCGAGTCCGTCATTTGGATTGGTGACCGTATCTCATCTCGCCGTCCTGGTTAAATGGTAGAGTAGCATTAGCTAAACTTCGCCAGGACGTTAATATAAACAAGGTATTAACAAAAAAAAAAATAGATACCCGAAACGTTCCCCCCCCCCCCCATTTAGGAGTCATTTAAAAAAAAAAAACACCTTTAACGGGGACTTAAAGCTGGTTTTTCACTTTTATCTTGTAAACCGTTCGTCGGAAGAGAAAAAAGTATAGGAAATAAAAAATTTGTTGTTAAATTCTGCATAAAAAATGTCGTTGTAGCTTATCCTCACATATTTCGTGCTAACAGCCTCCGAAGAGGGGTAGTTTGGAGCGCATAGGTAAAAATCGATCCTACTCGAAATTTCACAGCGAATATCTTAAAACCGGTTACTTTAACGAGAAATATGCTCACGAATGATTTTTTTTTATTATTTCTTTTATTTATTTACTTATTTTTATTTATTGAAAATATCATGCTGAGATAAGATATTCGCTGTGAAACTTCGAGAAGGATCGATTTTTACCGTGCACTCCTCTGTTCAAGCGCTATTAGCACGAAATAGGTGACGATAAGCTACAAGGTTAATAGAACATTTCTTATGCAGAATTTAACGACAAATTTTTTATTTCCTATGCTTTTTTTTTCCGACGAACGGTTTACAAGATAAAAGTGAAAAACCAGCTTTAAGTCCCTGTTAGGAGTGGCTCTTTGAAAAAAAAAAGGACGTTCCACCCCTAAATGGGAGGGAACTTTTAGGGTATCTATTTCTAACCCTATCTAGAGTACGCATCTCAAATATTATTACTTTATAAATTGTTTCTTGTATTCACTGTTTTTTAATCTAATTTGCGTGTACTACTAAAGCTGTCACGTCACGATGACTGAGATCAAAAAAAGTAATTATTTTTTCTGATTTATGAAAACTCTATTCCAACCGACAGATTTTGCCCAGGATATTACGTTATAGTCGGGGAGCTCGTGACAAAAAACTCCAAGTTTTGTGAAGGCCAATATTTCAATACAATGTTACATTAAGGGTGGAGATGAGTCAGCAATAGCTAGCAAGATCAGGTATTGTGACACTTGGCGGCAGCTCGCTTTGAGTATGTAGTAAAATCAAGTGTCATAAAATTGTTTTGTAAAGGTTGAAAATTGATATGTTAGCAGTATTTTGAGTATAAAACTGTTACAAAGTAGTCAGACAGCACAGTTCTAGAACGTAGCGCGTCAGCACATAATATACTTATGCTGTCACAAAAATATACATATAAAAATTCCAACAACAGTGTCAGCTGTGGAGAATGTTTGGAAGAAAATCGATTTCGATTGATATGAGAGCATTTATTTTAAAAACAAAGGTCACGCTCTTGTCAACAACCTTGGTGCTATTGGTTTTGTTTATGCAAATTTTTTACATTCCGCCGCAGTCGAACAGATACCAGTGGTAGACAAGTCAATATTTTTTAATCGTTTTGAATTTTTTTTTCTTTACGCTATCATATTCGTATGGATCCACTGTACATTTTCTAGAAATTTTTCGGATAAGATCCAATTCACCCTGTATAAGAGATACCTCATATAATCAATTCTAATTAAGTCAAGAAATACTAATAACCTATAACTTTATAGGTCCTTATTCCAACACAAGCAATTTTTAAAACAACGTTATGTTTGTGTTACGAGATACCTCTTTTAAGTTTAGGATTTGTAAAACCATTTTTTTTTCATTATCTTTTGTTGTTAAAGCTCGGGTTCCTACATATTTCTTGTTATACTCTTACATTCTTTCATAAATGTCTTGGTTGCTGTTTTAACTGACTCGTGTATATACCTATACTTACATATTAAGCATCATATTATAAACATTTATCTAAATAATATATACATACAATTACATGAATTTATCCTATCTCAGAATATAACAAGCTATTAACAATAATTTGAAGCATTAAATAACATCACCTAGGAACTAGTAGATCTTACAGAATAATTATAGCATCGTCAAAATGTGCATGGATGAAAACAGATACTGAGATAAGCGGATGGTTAATGCTACTGCATGTTAGGTATTGGATACCAATTTCCTTCAGCGCAGCTCCAACCATAAGCCGATACTAGATTTATTCTAACAAGTCTAACAAAAAAAATAACCTCTAAAGTATTACCTATTATTACCCAAGAACAAAATCTTTATTATTATTATATTTCTTTAATATCTGGGCAGAAACATTTGGATAGAATTTATATGACAAAATACCCACAGAAAATATAATTTGCAGTGGCAAATTATAAAATGACTATTGGTTAGTTCAAAGACAAAAATGCTACTTAAATAAACAAAATAAGAGTACTTATACTAACCTTTCTTTAGATTTATTTTCAGTACTGCTGTCTTCACTAATTTTAGCCTTTATGTATTTGTAATTTTCTAACTCCTTAGTATAATCATTTGCCCAATGTCCATGATATTGATTTTGACTTGGAGGTTGTGGGGGATAGTTAAAACCATATCCAAAAGTTGATTGATGGGCAATATTTGGAGGTGGCACGTTATACGGACCCACTACTGGTGGCGGATATGAGGGCACAGGAGGATATGGAGGAGCATAAGATGGATTACTTTGAGACTGATGCCACTGATTATAATGAATAGGGACGCCCGACGGATACTGATGACTGAATTCTGGAGCTCCCGATTGTGGTGGACAATTCGCACTATTATTATAATACCACTGATCTCCCATAATTTACGTAAAAACCCTCTAGAGTTGTTCTCTGCTATAGAGTTCTTACGGAATGAAAATTTTGAAAATTGCAGACATGACGTTGAAGCGACGCTAAAACAAACTGATAGCAAATTATGATCAAGGAGAGACGGCGTTAATTAATCACCTATCTCAATTACTGTTTTCGTCCTTGGTACAAATTTTAGCAATGGACAATCCGTAAGCACTCTATTAGCTGTTTTCCTGCAGATAATAGGTTTTTTTGGTTAGGTTTGGGTGTGGCGAATGTCAAAAATCTATATTTATTTTTTTCTTGAGCACTAATGTTCATGCGTATGCCTATGGATGGCACTGCCTTTGTCATTCTTCTGCCAACTTCTCTTATGTGACCAGGCCAGGGGGTCAATTATTGACAACGTTCGAAAACTGTCGATTTCGTTTTCTGGCGAAGTTCAGATAGCGAAGATCAGTATTATTGAATGGCTTCGCTATCCGATTACGATCGTTCGAAATATAACGACTAACGAACTTGGCAATACCGCATTTATGCAACACAGTTGCAATGCACATGCGCGCTTGTCACTTGCTGTTTGTACCCGGTTTGACATTTGTCAGCAGTAGGTTAAATAAAGTATGGTTAAAGACATACATTTTATTATTAATTATTATAACTATATATGTTGAGAGTTGTGGTGAATACAAGACTTTAAAAACTTAACGTTGAACTTTAACGTTACTTCCCGTTCTTGCAGATATGGAAGCTACTGTTGCATCTCCCTGCAGGCAAAAATGTACTGAAAAACAAAAAGTTGTGTTAATAGAATACGTGAAAAAACATCCAAATTTAATTTCTGGCAAACAGAAACAAAATTTCACAAATAGAGATGCACAAGCTGGTTGGCAAAACATTAGCGATATTTTGAATGCGATGCCAGGGGCCAAGAAATCCTGGAACAAGTGGAAGAAGGTATGTCGATGGATTGGTTATTTAACGAAATGACAATTATTTAACATTGTTATATTTGTAGGCTTGGCAAGATCTTAAATGCAAAACAAAAAATAAAATAGCAGGCAATCGGTCCAGTGCCAATAGAACAGGGGGCGGGCCTTTAGAAATGACACCACTTACATGTGTTGAAGATGAAATTCAGGACCTAATAAAAGAGGTATCAGTTAAAGGACATAGTGTCCAGGAATCTGAGACAACTTTTAATTTTAATACTCTTGAAGACACTACATTATTTCAAAATAGTGATATTTCTGATTATGAACATGATTATGATACTCAATTTCACAATTCATCAATTAATGGTAAATCAAGATTGAATTATTATATTCATGATGAGGAAAATCCAAATAAAACTATTGCTGAAGTTATTATTCCTGCAGACAGTTTTCAAGAGGAATCACAGGTTGCTCAAGAAAAAAATAAGAGTGAAATTCTAAACATTGTAACAAACAAAAACATAAAAAACATTCCAAAAAAAATTAACAAATTTATAGACGCTGCTACAGCAGCTTCAGCATATAAGGAAAATTTAGAAAGAAAGATATCATTAAAAGAAGAATATTATAAAAGAAAAATATTGCATTTTGACAGAATAGAAGAGAAGTATGAACGAATTTGTCACACCTGTGAAACCTTGGTAGATTATCTAAATAAATAAAAGTGGCATGTTTGGTATTAGATATGCTTGTAGGATAGGTTTTTTTTTTGCCAAAATATTACGCATAATACCTATACACTGTGTACACAGATGACTTAAATATATGTATGTACAGTGTGACACTTAAGAAGACACTTTTATAACTTTTATTTTTTTCACGATTTGAACCAAATTTTACTGAAGTATAAAACAAATTAGTATCTACTTATGGACAAAAAAAAAAACATTTGCTTCCTACAAATTCAGAGCCACCTACCTGCGGTACCAAAATAAGCCGAATAAATCAATAAATCATATTAGACATTTTTTTATCGGAAAATTTTATTAACGAAAGTTGTTCAGTATCGACCAAAAACCTTAAGTCCAAAATTCAATCAAAATAAAAATTGAAACATTTAAAAAATATTAAAAAAAGTACAAATTACTTGACAACTACCTGACAACTTGGGTTTAATTTCAAACAAAATTATCATGATTTTTTTTAACAAAAACCCATTAATATTTTCATACTTGAACATTATTTTAAACAAAATTTCAATATTTTTTATTTTTGATTAAATTTGGGACTTATGGTTTTTGGACAATTCTGTACAACTTTAATTTATAAAATTTTCCAATAAAAAATTCCTAATTTATCGATTTTTTTGCCTTATTTTGGTACCGTAGATGGCTTTGAATTTGTAGGAGGCAAATGTTTTTTTGTCCATAAGTAGATACTAATTTGCTCTATCCTTCAGTAAAATTTGGTTCAAATGGGAAAAAAAAAAGTTATGAGTGACTTCGTAAGATAAATAAAAAAGTTTACATAGATACATCCGTGTCCGTGGACATACTGCATGTATTTATTTATACTGTATCTTATTTTTTAATATTTTCATAGGTAGTATTTGCCTTGCCCAGAAGACTACAGTTTTTTTTTTACACCATTTGATGGCAAGGTATAATTATTTATAAATATAAGCAGACAAATAGATAGTATAATTTTGTACTTAAATAAGATTTTGATTAGATTAGATTTTGTATAGATAAATTATCTCAAGTTATGTTTACTGTGTATACTGTTATATTAATAAATGACCATAGAAATTTAAAGAAGTTGTAATTTTCTTAAATAATAATACAAGTCAGGGTTAATAAATCTATTTTACTACGTCATTAACAATTTTGAATAATAAATTTTCTTCTTGCAATTCGGCCATCTGCCAATTCTGGATTTACCCTTCTTACAGCGTTTTCCTGTAAAACTTCATTTTCTGCCAAGTTAACATCACCATATATTCCCCAGTCTATTTCTACATCTTCAGCATCGGGATCTGGTTCTGGTACTTTATGAAAAATGCACATATTGTGCAAAACTACACAAGCATTTATAATTTTACATGCCATTTCAGGCTTATAATGTAACATCCTATGCTTTAACAAAGATCGAAATCTTGCCTTCAAAAGTCCATTGCAACACTCAATTTTAACTCTGGTACACTTATGTAACCTATTATACGTATATTCTGGAGTACCAGGAGCATAATCATCTTCTAGGGGAATAAAAAGCCACGTCCTCAAAGGATATCCTGAATCTCCCAGCAAGAAGTAATCTTTGTGTCCTCTTTCATGAAGATTTCTCATAACTGCATGCACATTTGAATGTTTCCAAATAAATGCATCATTTGTACTTCCTGCATACTTGGCATTCACATTCATTATCCTCAGCTGCGCATCACAAATCTACAAATGTAAAACACCTATTTAAAAGTTTAAGTCTAATTAGTGCTATCAATTACCAATTGCACATTAATGGAGTGGTAATTTTTTCTATTAACATACAAATGTTCTGGGTGATCTGGGTCATTTGAAGGTGGAGGGACTATGGCTACATGTGTGCAGTCGAGACAACCAACGACACCTTTAAAACCATGTTGTCTGTAAAATCTGAAATACAATTATATATAAGTACCTTTCATTTTTTGTAACAAATAATTAAAATTTGTATTACTCTGTTCTGACACTGTTTAATTCGTCAAAATTTCTGGGGAATATCACCCACTCATTGAAAATTGTAGGATGGTTAAGGGCGTCGACAACTTCTTTTATACAATTGCTGACTGTAGCCTGACTCACATCAAGAAATTTGTTGCAGGCAACGTCTAGTTGATAGCTGCCACCACCAAAAAATTTCACAGCGATTAATATCTATAATTAAGACAAATATATATAATATATAGCAAATGGTATATAAAATATTCTCAGTTTTGGTAATTGTTAAGAACACCGACTTCTGAAATTTCTCCAATTTTTTTGGATAGACGTGTTCACAGACATTATAGTAACCGTTTCTGATAGTTGAAATGTTGCGCTTATTTTGGAAAACTATTCCCTACAACAAGGTAGTTTTGAAAAATTTTTATTGTCCTTGCCATAAATAAAATTAACAATATACTGCTACTTGTGGTATTTCGCATTTTTTTTTCAAGGGGGTGGTTTTAAAAAATAAGCACATTTCAACTATCAGAAACAAGTACTATAACGTCTGTGAAGTTTACAGTGTGAATGGCAAAAAAATTGGAGAAATTCCAGAAATCTGTGTTCTTATAACAATGACAGTTTTTTGAGGTTAAGAGTACACAACATTGAATATGCACCTACCCTAGTTTTTACATCTAAATCTGTGTTTCGTAGCTTTGGCCTCATTAAAGGCTCCAAAGTATCTACTAGATAATTAAACAACTGCTTGGACAATCTGAACATGTTTATAAACTGTTTTTCACTTAATATTGCAAAAGGATCACGAGGATTTCTTGCATTATTATTAAATTGTTGTTCTTGTGCATTCTCTAAATTATTTAACACAAAAAGATGGATTAAATCATCCATACTAAACACCAAAAATAAATAAGTGATAATATATACTATCAAAATTATTAAACTACGAAAATTTAATACATTTAAATATCTACAATTACCGTTCGAAATCGATTTCCGATATTTCTATCACTCAGTACCCGCCTGTTGTTTGGCGAACAAAATATTTCGCCAAATTACGAATTCTCTTTGTGTAGAATAGTCAAAAATAGGGATAATAGAAATTACCTTCGTTTTGTGGCGAAACTAGCAAATCGAACAGTGAATAATTGACCTCCAGGCCGCCAGATGGCTACTCAAAACGCACAAATATTGAAACGAGAAGTGTTATCGATAAAAAAATTATTATGAGATGAAGTGTATTTATTTCACATTTATATATTGTACATTGTAGACATATGGTTTGTTTGTCTCTGACTTCTCCGCGGCACACTGTTTGGAACGGTTAATAGTTGAGTAGTTCACTTTATTCTTCTTCTGCTGTTTGAATTTGGCACTGATAGTAGTTCGCGCTGAATTCTACTTCTTCCTATTTCTCTAACTCTTTGGAATAGATAGTAGTTCTCACTTGATTCTTCTTCTATCAGAATTTGACACTGTTTAGTAGTTCGCACAAAATTCTACTTCTTGCTATTTCTCTGACACTTTGGAATGGTTAGTAGTTCCCTCTTGATTGTTCTTGCGCGCTCAGTATTTATTGGCTGTCGCCTTATCGAGCACTCCTTGTTTGTCCTTCTTGGCCTCACTTAGCTCTATTTTGGCTGCCATCTGTACGTCAAAGTATAGTTACAGCGCCTCGATGACAAATTTCTGTGGTACTTACAGTCTATTATATCTAATCGTCACCAGATGGCGCCAATAAAATTTATCTTGGAGCATCGAATCAAGGTTTGTAGGGATCGAATTACCAAGAATTACCTTCTGCAGATGTCCTGCGTTCTGCAGTCTGCAGTTCAGCGTCGCCAATGCGAGCGAAAACGCTCACATTGTCAGCATTTAATTTACAGGCGGAGCGAAATTTATTCGGGGAGCAATTGGGCAATTATACAAATTATCCGCAATGTTGAAAGTAAACTTATAATTACAATCTTTAATAGATTTATAAATAATCTGACAACAATCTTACACATATGTAATGTGTTTAGATTTAGATTCAAAGTTTAGTGATGTTTAACAGCTTGGTAAGGAAGAAATATGTTATTTGTTGAGTTTTTAATAGCTCTCATAATATTCTATAGAGTTTTTTCGAAAAGCCTGTAAAAAAATTGTTTGAATTCATTGAAGGATTTAGGAGACAAAGATGCAATACGAAGTCATGTTTTTAAGCAAATCTAACCAAGAATTCCGGCCACCTTGAACTAAACGCGAATCGGAACGGCTATAGAAGTATACGTTTTTGAAAACTTGAAAAGCGTCCATTACTTCATAAAAAAAAGGCTTTGAAAATCATAATTAAGTTGCGTTTTATAAAAACTTGGTGTTTGGCTTGTGCGAGGATTATTAAGAGGATTTTGAACCTATGTGGGAGCGAAACGGAACATTTTGAATTAGATTACAGGGTAATTTAGAACATTTGTATTGGCAACACTGATCACTGACAGTAATCTTATCATAGATTAAAGAATATTATATGTTATAGATAGGCAACTCTCAAGGATTTTTTGAACAGCAAAACTTACGTCGAGAGTGGCGCTGTATTCCCGCCTTTTTTATATAGGCGGGATTGTCATAGGCGGGAATTTTAAATGATTTTCAAACAAATTGCTTAGGTCATCATTAGACTACAAAAGTTCTTTAACAAAGATTTTTTATAAAAGATATTTTATGAGATGAAATATCTATCAAATTACTCATAAAATATCTTTTATAAAAGATCTTTGTCAAAGAACTTTTATAGTCAAACAGTGGCCTTAAACTTAAATAAGTCATTTCAAAACTAGAAATTGATCATTTATTAATTTAACGGAAAATCATTACAATAAATACAATAATATTTAAAAATACATTTAAAAAGTAACTAACGTAAGTAAAATTATTACAAAAGTATTAAGATGTTGAAACTGCCTTGAAATAAGTAAAATGTTAAAGTAACTAATGTACCAAAATACCTATAATACAATTAAATAATAGCGGGTTTATACGTGCATGGATTTAGTGGCGCCAGTAGATATTGGCACGCCAGTAAAAAAATATTGCGCGTATAAACAGTTACTGGCGAGCATGCATCAATGCATGCAAGGTAAAAGCTTGCTCGCCAGTAACTGTTTATATGTGTAATATTTTTTTACTAGCGTGCCAATATCTACTGGCGCCACTAAATCCATGCACGTATAAACCCGCTATAATATACATTTTCACGTCCTTTACTAACATTAAGTGGTGTGAATCAGTTTTTTGGATTTTAGATTTTTCATTATCATATAGGTTACAAAAAACTGACATTGATTATGAAACGTCATAAGTAATGTATTCGAATAATGTTAATCCAGAAGAAAAACATACGTATTTTTGTTTTTTTACTTTTTTACACCATTCGATGGGAATGATTTCGATTTATAACAAATGTAAAAACTGACGTTGAAAAATTCACAGCAACTGCACATAGCTGCGATTGTATTTATTATGTAAATAATGTAACCTAAAATTTTGTACATGTCCTTCATTACACGACTGAAAAACTTTTTCATCGGTAAACACAACATTGGTCCAAAACTCCAACGGGCGATAGACACGTTTTAAACAAAACATAATGC
Source organism: Rutpela maculata (assembly GCA_936432065.2). Taxonomy (NCBI): domain Eukaryota; kingdom Metazoa; phylum Arthropoda; class Insecta; order Coleoptera; family Cerambycidae; genus Rutpela; species Rutpela maculata. Next base: position 138,403,198 of record OW386291.2, on the reverse strand, counting down.
GGGCTTGCTTGTTCTCCTGTTGATATGGTCTTCCTGGCACTTGTACAGTTTTTTACTTTCGATTTTCCTATCCTTCGGCTAGCTGCTAACCTCGACACTAGAAAATGTGTCATGAACACAGTGTCTCCTGCTGTTTGAAACGGATTTTGCCTCAAATAGCCAAGGAGTGCTTCATCTTGAACGAGATTTGAACTTCTCGATAGGCCTGAACCGTCTTTTCTCTTTACGCTACCTTCCTCTTCCCACTTTTCTTCACACTCATAACAGTACTTTTATTCAATTGATAATGGTTAGCAACTGCTCTGATAGACCATCTCTCTTTAATTTTAAAGAGAATTAAAATTTTTTCATGTTCAGTTAATTTTGGCATCGCGAAAATATGACACTGACAAATAAATAATGATTTAATAAGGCCAAAAATACGTGTACGGGATTTCATTGCACAGAAGTGTACAACCCGTCAGTCTTTCGTTTTTAGTCAATTTCTTGGGAGTCACGTTCTTTGCAAATCAATAGGTAAATTCGGGTTCTGAAAATTACCGTCCGAGAACTGTCAGGAGTTTGCGCAGTTGCTTTTGATGCGGTCGGATTTGGAACTGCGCAAACTCCTGACAGTTCTCTGATAGTTTTGGGACGGTTATTTTCAGAACCCGAATTTACCTAATAATACCATCGACTTGTGTAGTATGTCAATGAATAATACCTATGCGTGTTGGAATTTTTCGGTCGCAACACGACGTGAACACAAACAACACTTATAACCCATTACAGTTTTTAATATTTAACAGAACAGCGTCCTTTCTAATCAGTTTCATTGGAAACTCACATTATTTACAAATAAGCAAATGGACTCCTGCTCTATGAATTTAATAATTATTAGTTTAATGTCCAAAACACAAAACACAGATATGTAAACAATAATGGCGCGACAACTGACAGTACTCAGTACTGACAGTCGGGCAAGAACCAAAGGCATATTTTTGCGATCTCGCGTCTTACCCCAATGTTTTAAGCGCTACGTCATCATATATTTCTCCGCAAAAATGAATGTCTTTTTAGCTTTTTTTAACAGTTTAGTTCTAACCATCTCTAACGTTCTTATGTCATATCTCCACTATTTTCCGCTTACACATTTTCTAGCGCCCTAGTGAGACCGCGCGATACCACTTTAAGCGTGACGTCACAGCTTATTCGCTCGGATGGCTCCGCTTATCGCGGTTTGTAGCGTATTATGCGCAAAAACATGCCTCAGATTTGCGCAGCCGCCGTGTGACAAGTACAAGTAGCGACAGATCGACAGAAGTTCAAACTAAACACGCTGTTTTGAAATATACTGGGAGTGCGCAGGGCCTGAATCTTATCATCGAATGGGTCGTGGTCCTCTGTGACGAAAGCGCCATTATCTTTTCCTCTATATTTAAAACGCGTTAAATTACAACTTATTTCGTGTTAATTTTTACGTTAATGAACGGTATATACCTACCAGCCGTACGTGATCAGGACATTTCCGAAAAGAAATGGGAAAGACATGTGCAATTGAAGGATGTAAGAGTGGCACTAGTGATCATCGTAGAAAAAGAAAGACATCTTTGTTTCAAGTTCCCAAAGTAAGTGACCATATAAAAAGAATTTTTGTAGTCCTAAAAAAAATTATAAAAAAATGCGCGATATGCCTTCAAAGTTCAATTTAATGTATTATAATCATGATGTAAATAGACCAGCGTTGCCAACGAGTAGATTTTAAATATCCGCAAAATCACAAAGAAAGAAATCCACATTACCCGCCAACTATATGAAATTACCCACCAAAATCTTCACACTGGAAAAACAGATATGTAGTTATTTTAATTATTTCTTATACATGGTAAACAATCACATGCAATATTTTCTATGAACAAAAGTACTGAAGAAAGTTCAGAATCTTGTTTACTTGAACCATTAGAGATAGACAGTGTGCACCAGAATATCTTAGAAAATTAAGTGTCTATATCACAAGAACTTTTCCACAACATTTTCTCTGACACTTAATTTTAAAAAAATAAAAATTTTTCACCTCACCCTGAAAATGTAGATTTTTTTAGATTATACATCCCAAGATCCAGATTATGACTTGAGAAACCCTAATTCTAATAATAATAGTAGTAATACAACATAGAAATACTTAATTATTCAGATGTTATTTCTGGAGATTATGAAACACTTTTGAAGTTACTCGAAAATTACCCAGCAAACATAAATATGCACAGAGAAAAATTTATATTGCTGGTAAATATTTATATATTGCTCCTTAATAAAAAATTTAGCTAAATATGGGACAAGAATCAAATCTAATAGCGGTTAATAAAAAAAGGTTTCTGACAGTGTATTTGGAATAAATATACAAAGCGTAAAAAAAATTGATATTACTGACAAATAAACTGTTTAATGAACAAAAATATTAATGAATAATGAACTAAACATTTGTCGCTAATATTTAAGTTATTAGCTATAATCGTGTATATTTTTGTTGTTACTACATTTTTCATTTCTGCTAAATAAGTAAACCAATAACACTAAGAATACTGTGTTTTCGTAACTAATGTTATTGGATATGAACCACTAATACCCAGTTTATTAGCAGCAATTATATAAAAATATTGGCACTACTTTTTAATGTTTACTGTTAATTATATTCATTACTTATGACAAGTAGATTTATTATTTATTATAAACATATTGTTTATTTAGAAGAAAAATATTTCTCTCAAATATTTCTTTTAGTAAAGCAGGATATATTTGTAGCAAATAAAAACAGCATTAATAGTAAAAAATATATATTTAAAAAATAAAAATCATTGATGACAAATCACGGCCTCATGAAATAATATATAATTTTATCTTCAAAATAGCACCTAACAGATGACAATAATCTAAATTGTATATTAATTTACATTTACAAAATTCTGGACCATCATCAAAATTAAGAGTATGTATAAACTTATATCATATCCTGATGGTATACCCATTCTATAGATATTAGAAAAAAATTTAAAATTCAAAAATACTCTAGAGGTAAGTATACATCAAAAAACATCACCATAACTTAAAGATTATCTTTAAAACTATAAATTCATGCATAAGTACACGCATTACAACAATGGCGGCTGATGGATTTTGAAGACACTTGATGGATTTAAATCAAATCATAAGAAGTTTTTATCAAACATTAAAATTACAATATTATTTTTATTACACAAACTAATTTTCTATTACAATCTGTTTGGTTTAAGTTTTATAAACTTGGTGTCAAAAAATTTCAAATGCCCATATTTTTCCAAAAATTAATGTTTTCTCAAATGAACAAAAAACCGGCGTCGCATGTAGGTATATTTTATCTTAGTATGCTGGTATTTTTGAAACAATTAAAACATGTCAATTATTAGTATTTTTTGGCACTTTTTGGGATGCACCCAGGATTTTTCAATTTTTTTCGCAGATTCCTATCGAAATTTTTTTTATCAATATTGTAATTTTAATGTCCGATGAAACCTCTTATGATTTGGTGTAGATCCCATGCCTTTAACCTGTTTCTTCCAGCAGCCACCACTGCATTGCAAAATATTCTACGATTTTAAATGTGAAAAAGAGATCATATAAATACCTACATATAAATAAAAATTCACCAGATCTAAACACTGAGAGAAAGGATCTGGTCAATTTACATAGTCATAAATTTTCATGTGAAATAAAGAAAAGATCTTTCTCTCAATGTTTATCAACAAAATACAACGCATAATAATAAGTAAATAAGGAACTGCCTAAAATCAACTTGGAAACTAATTCAAATTTTACCGCGCAATGACGTCACCACCTTTTCTGTCATTCCATCACTTGTTACAAGCTAATAAAAATGGCGTCATTATGCACTTGCTGTAATTGATACATATTTTTAATAATAACTAAATATAATAACGATATATTAATGCATAACAATCAATTCGATCCCGCACTGAAGTGCCGTGTATAGTATGACTAATATGAGATACAATTAGTTAGGTCAGCCGGCATGTTCTTGTAAATTCTATTTTTGTAATTTCTATACTTTAAAATTTAAAAGTGATCATATTTCAATAGAAATTACTTATTACCTAACCTAAATTCTTAACCACACAGCCATACATATATAACTTTATAATTGCATGTACACCGCAGACGAAGACTATTTATTGCACTTAAACACAACACCACTTATTACTACACAGTACACGTCCCAACAACGAACATCAAAATAAGCAAATCAAATCAAATGACGAAATGACTCGAAATTAGTTAGACCAACGCGCTCTCCCGCCAAGTACTAAAAAACAGAAGCGGAAAATGGTTTTCGGTTGCGACGTAAACACACGAATATCAACGAGTTTTAAATTCTAATAAACTAGGTAATTTGTGCTTAGTTCATGACTATTTACTTTACAAATCAATATATTAATGCCACAACTTTAATTATTAGTAGTTAATAAAATGGAATAAATAAAAATGCATATTTGTCAGTAATAATCAGATCTTAACCATTAATACATTTTTGTTAATCATAATATCACGGTTATTTGTACTAGAAAACTTGTGTTAAAAGAAAGTTTTTATTTGGCATTATTAGTGGACTCTATTATTACTTAACAAAAAAATATTTCCTACTAATAAAAAAGTTTCAAATAAAAAGTTTATTTGGTCCATTTTTCTCTGTGTGTAACATATACGTAAATGTTACGTAAACTAAGTTTCACAGAAGTAACGTGCTATGTAAATGTCAGCATCATGTGCATATGATTTTTACATAGTAAAGAGGTAGCACTGTGACCTCACGGTACAGAATATATGTACACAGAGAAAAATTTATATTGCTGGTAAATATTTATATATTGCTCCTTAATAAAAAATTTAGCTAAATATGGGACAAGAACCAAATCTAATAGCGGTTAATAAAAAAAAGGTTTCTGATAGTGTATATTTGGGGTAAATATACAAAGCGGAAAAAAAATTGGTATTACTGACAAATAAACTGTTTAATGAACAAAAATATTAATGAATAATGAACTAAACATTTGTCGCTAATATTTAAGTTATTAGCTATAATCGTGTATATTTTTGTTGTTACTACATTTTTTATTTCTGCTAAATAAGTAAACCAATAACACTAAGAATACTGTGTTTTCGTAACTAATGTTATTGGATATGAACCACTAATACCCAGTTTATTAGCAGCAATTATATAAAAATATTGGCACTACTTTTTAATGTTTACTGTTAATTATATTCATTACTTATGACAAGGAGATTTATTATTTATTATAAACATATTGTTTATTTAGAAGAAAAATATTATTTCTCTCAAATATTTCTTTTAGTAAAGCAGGATATATTTGTAGCAAATAAAAACAGCATTAATAGTAAAAAATATATATTTAAAAAATAAAAATCATCGATGACAAATCACGGCCTCATGAAATAATTTTTAATTTTGTCTTCAAAATAGCACCTAACAGATGACAATAATCTAAATTGTATATTAATTTACATTTACAAAATTCTGGACCATTATCAAAATGCAGAGTATGTATAAACTTATATCGTATCCTGATGGTATACCCATTCTATAGATTTTAGAAAAAATTTTAAAATTCAAAAATACTCTAGAGGTAAGTATACATCAAAAAACATCACAATAACTTAAAGATTATCTTTAAAACTATAAATTCATGCATAAGGACACATTACAGCAATGGCGGCTGATGGATTTTGAAGACACTTGATGGATCTAAATCAAATCATAAGAGGTTTTTATCAAACATTAATATTACAATATTATTTTTATTACACAAACTAATTTTCTATTAGAATCTGTTTGGTTTAAGTTTTATAAACTTGGTGTCAAAAAATTTCAAATGCCCATATTTTTCCAAAAATGTTTTCTCAAATGAAAAAAAACCGGCGTCGCATGTAGGTATATTTTATCTTAGTATGCTGGTATTTTTAAAACAATTAAAACATGTCAATTATTAGTATTTTTTGGCACTTTTTGGGATGAACCCAGGATTTTTCAATTTTTTTCGCAGATTCCTATCGAATTTTTTTTTATCAATATTGTAATTTTAATGTCCGATTAAACCTCTAATGATTTGGTGTAGATCCCATGCCTTTAACCTGAGGTACTGTGTCTTCCACCAGCCACCATTGCGTTGCAAAATATTATATGATTTTAAATGTGAAAAAGAGATCATATAAATACCTACATATAAATAGAAATTCACCAGATCTAAACACTGAGAGAAAGGATCTGGTCAATTTACATGGTCATAAATTTTCATGTGAAATAAAGAAAAAATCTTTCTCTCAATGTTTATCAACAAAATACAACGCATAATAATAAGTAAATAAGGAAATGCCTAAAATCAACTTGGAAACTAATTCAAATTTTACCGCGTCACCACCTTTTCTGTCATTCCATCACTTGTTACAAGCTAATAAAAATGGCGTCATTATGCACTTGCTGTAATTGATACGTATTTTTAATAATAACTAAATATAATAACGATATATTAATGCATAACAATCAATTCGATCCCGCACTGAAGTGCCGTGTATAGTATGACTAATATGAGATACAATTAGTTAGGTCAGCCGGCATGTTCTTGTAAATGCCATTTTTGTAATTTCTATACTTTAAAATTTAAGTGATCATATTTCAATAGAAATTATTTATTACCTAACCTAAATTCTAAACCACACAGCCATACATATATAACTTTATAATTGCATGTACACCGCAGACGAAGACTATTTATTGCACTTAAACACAACAACCACTTATTACTACACAGTACACATCCCAACAACGAACATCAAAATGAGCAAATCAAATCAAAAATCAAATGACGAAATGACTCGAAATTAGTTGGACCAACGCGCTCTCCCACCAAGTACTAAAAAACAAAAGCGGAAAATAGTTTTCGGTTGCGACGTAAACACACGAATATCAACGAGTTTTAAATTCTAATAAACTAGGTAATTTGTGCTTGGTACATGACTATTTACTTTACAAATCAATATATTAATGCCATAACTTTAATTATTAGTAGTTAATAAAATGGAATAAATAAAAATGCATATTTGTCAGTAATAATCATATCTTAACCATTAATACATTTTTGTTAATCATAATATCACGGTTATTTGTACTAGAATACTTGTGTTAAAAGAAAATTTTTATTTGGCATTATTAGTGGACTCTATTATTACTCAACAAAAAAATATTTCCTACTAATAAAAAAGTTTCAAATAAAAAGTTTATTTGGTCCATTTTTCTCTGTGTACATACTTAGTTGATATATATATTTTATATCTCTTTATGTAGCATATATGTATATTCAACCACTTAATAATGACCTTATGGTATGTAAAACATACGTAACTAATATATACACAGAATTTCTCGTTGGGGTAATCCATCCCCGCAAACGGCCAAAAACCATCCCCAAACGGGGTCAAACACGTATTGATAATGTTTTACGGAATCTAACTTATTGATCCCCCGTTTTCGAGCATGCCAATTATGGGGAGAACCCTGGGATTCGTGCCTGACACCCGCCTACCCCCTCAACGGCCAATAACCACCCTCCATAGAGGTGAGAGAGCGCTCTCATCATACCACTGGACAAAAAGGTTTCCCTCCCATTTTTGAGCATGCCGAACATGGAGAGGACCACGAATCGAATGCTTGACGCCCGTTCACCCCCTCAATGGCAAAAAAATACCCCTTCAAAAAAAATTATTATATATAATATGTATATTTATTATAATTAAATAAATCAAATGTTTCAATTATTATATAAACCTATTTTTCCCAAAAAATATGTACAAAAAGTATACATTCATCTTTTTTCAGCTACACAGTAAATTAAGATAACTACTTAATGTTTTTTTCCTGTGTAGCATTGCCTGGGGGTATGCTGAGAACGCACTTTCACTCTTTGGAGGGTTGTCATTGTCCATTTACATTCCACCATCACCACGGTGTTCAGCATCCTCAAAAACGGGAGGTCACCAAGAGTCCCTCAAACAATTATAAAACGCGTTTGACCTCGTTTGGGGGTGGTGATTGGCCGAGAAATTCTGCCAGCATCCTCAAAAACGGAGGGGGGAGAAGTAATCTGGTTGCATCAGATAATAGTCAGGTTTTCGTCCGACTCACACAATCCACTAACAGGTAATATTCCTCGTAAGAATAAAAACAGTGCTCAACTAAATGTCTTCTAACAAGTCTTTTGAATGATGAAAAATTGCTAGCGTCTTTTATAGCTTGTGGGAGCTGGTTATATGATTTAATTCCACTAATAAAGGGACTTTTTTTTTTCTGCTCTAATCTATGAGAGGGTACAAAGATGTTATTTGCATAGCGAGTATTATATTTATTAACATCACCACATTTTAAGAGATTATTAATATTTTTTCTCACAAAACATACAGACTGCAAAATGTATGTACAATAAATAGCTATACCAACGCATGAGAATACCTCATGAATTTGTACCAAGGTGACGTCACAGCGAGATGCGCGTAAGCACACCATGTCTATTTACGTCATGGTCAAGATTGTTCTTTATTATAATTATAATTTTTTTGGAGGTTTTTTCTCATCGTTCTCCTCACAACAGTTTTTCTCGTTTACAGTGTCGTTCCAAGTTCCATTTTTCTTTATTTTGTTTCTAATATTTGCTCAAAGATAAGGCTGTATAATTGAAAGATTAAATGAGGTTCTAGAAAAAATTACTTTTGCAAAGAACGGAACTTCATGTGTGAAATTGTTTTTTTGTTATAGAATCCACAAAGAAGGCAGTTATGGAATGCAGCAATGAATCAACAATTTAGGGATGTTGACTGTGTTTGTGAGTATCATTTTCATCCCTCTGAAGTCAAAAAGGAAGATGTTATCTCGCTCTCTGATGGTTCCATTTTTGTCAATCCACGCGAGAAACGCCGATTGAACCCTAGTGCAGTTCCTACATTAATGCAGGAGAATCTAAAAAATATAGAGCCTCAGGTATATATCATAGATGTGTAAAAAAATATTTCTGGATTTTGTTGAAACTCGTTCTTTTAAATTTTCTAAATCGTCCGCCATTTTGAAACCAGAAGTCATTTTGATTTGGCGCTGCTCGGAAAAAGGGTTGTTTTAATGACAGAAATCAGTATACCAATTTACGAGATTGTTTCACTAATAGCTGTTTCTTTCTGGGTTGCCGCTCTACTATGAGTGCTGGTAAATGATTAAGAATTTGAGTATTTCGAGAGATTTTGGCTTTGCGCTCCTTCTCTTTAAAGTCACAAAGGGGCGTGGCTTACATAATCCTTTATTGGCATTCATACATGTTGGGGAACTATACAAGAATTATCAATATCTGCTGTACCTGAAATGTGAAATAACTTCCTTCTAAAAAATGTTGTAGGAAAAATTGAACGGTAAAATGGTTACACAAAGGATGGAGCATAGTCAGCAACCCAACGACACAATATGTAAACCTCCGGTACAAAACGAAGAGATTCAACAGGAGAAAGATACATGGAATTATACGCAGAATCCACAGGTACACATTCATTAATATATTAATAATAATAAAAGGTATATATCATAAATATTGTGTAAAAAAATATTTCTGGGTTTTGTTGAATGTTTTTATGAGGTTTTTTTTAATAATTCTGGCCATAGTTGAATTGTCGAATATCTTCTTTCTGAAATAAAATGTTGTAGAGAAAATTGAACGACAAGATGGTTACACAAAGCATCGAGCATAGTCAGCAACTCCATGACACAATATTGGATCCTCCAGTACAAAACGAAGAGATTCAACAGGAAAAAGATGCACAGAGTAATATGTGGGATCCACAGGTACACATTAATCAATAATAATAATAGTAATAAATCTTTATTCAGACATATGAAAATAACTGATGACTATACCGGGTCAACGAGATCACTTTCCAGTTGACATTTCTTTATTTTTTTAACGGATCGAGATGATACTAGGCACAATGACATGTCACATATTACCAAAATTATATTTTTTTATCCATCTGTCAAGTTTCTACGACTTCTGGTTTCACCGGAAGTGATCTCTACTTTTGATTTTTAAGTGGAACACTGCGTATTTTTTCTATCAATCAATAAAAATTTATTTAAGGCTAAAATACAAGAATGTGCCTAGCCGGAACCTAGCCCGGAGCCCAGTGAATGTAGGTTTGGGCGTGGCAGGTCCAGTTCAGCTTGAACAGTAATAAATGGTGGAACAGTTGGGACTCCTATCCGTCTGGGGCGGGTTTAAAAACAATAGTGTCGCTAACTACGCTGCCCACGTGGGCTTAAAACTAACTAAGGACTAAAACTGTAAATTATCGTTATTACGCGCACAAGACACCGAGAGAAAATTTTGGTTGTTGCCACGGGAAAAAGCTCAGGTGGTCTCCATGCTGCCAGAAAAGTAGAGTATAAAGAAGTTGTTTTTAAAGGTTGGAAGTTTCAAAGAAGTTATTAGCCGAGAGGTGAATTTTGGTACAAAAAAAAACAAAAAGGGTAAAACAGTATGAACATACAGAAAAGAGATAGAAAGGGGTTGAGGTTACAAAGTTGAGAGATAAAGATAAAGAGAGAGTAAAGGTAACTTGTAGTTTTAGAGAATATAGGCTAAGGGGGAAATTGCTTGAAAATAGGCAATGCCTGGTATGGTAGTGGGTGTTTCAAATTAAATATTATTGCATTATGCTTTCTGATTTGCGCTATGTTAAGGGATAGTGGACTATCGCCCAGTTTGAATTCGTAAAATTTTTGAGAAATCTCTTGGACGTAGCCCACTAGTGGGGTTATATCGTGGCAATGTGCGTATTAGGGTGTAACGAAAAACTTGGAAATTTGAATTTGCAACTTTACAATTTGTTGCTATGTATCTATAACTAATTCTGCTAAATTTTTAGCCAGATCGGTTAAAATTTAGAGGCTCCTCCATGGCCTTGAGAATGAAGGAAAAGGTCAATTTTTTGATTTTTAACATTTTTCAAATTGATGTGTGAATTTTTTTCATGACTCTTTATATTAATGTCTAAATGTGTGTGGCAAAAGTTTTCCCAATAAAATATATTTTAGTTCCAGGGAAATTAGAAATGTTGTGCAAAAAACCTCATTTTCATCAAATTCTACGTCTTAGTGACAAATTTCTAATTTTCATGGAAGTGAAAAATATTTTATTCAGAAAACTCTTGCCACACACTGTTAGATATTAATAAAGAGTCATAAAAAAATTCAAACGTCAATTTGAAAAATGTTAATAATAAAAAAATTGGCCTTTTCAATCTTTTTCAAGGCCCTGGAGGAGCCCCTAAATATTAACCAATTTGGCTAAAAATTTAGCAGAATTAGTTTTAGATATATAGCAACAAATTGCAAACTATACCATTTGCAAATTCAAATTTCCGTGTGCGTGTAAATCTCTGGGGAAAAGAAAGAAATGAGGCGCATAAATTTGTGTTCTAGGACACCAAGATTTTTCGTTGTCGTTGCCAGAAGTTGTACTACATCGGCACCACGTATGTGATGGCCGGGCTGATCACCATCATGTATAACAGTTTTTTGTGATAACTGTCCTAAGATTTACCCACTGGGCTATCCTGTGTTCCTTACTTTGGATGCTAAAAGTGGTATAGTAATGTGTGGGAAATTTCTTTAATGAGATTATCGGTGATAACAAGTCTTTATTATCATGTGAAATTGAATTTCTAATACAACTTTTAACAAACAATTACGCCTTATTTAAAATATGTGAGAATCGTTCCAAGTTCTCTTTATTCTTTTTTTTTATTTGTGTTCCCAAACCTATTTTTTTCCTGTTAGCATTTATATTTACTTATAATTATTTAGAGAACCTATTTAACTCTTTAAATACGGCTCCTTATTTTACCAATCTAAATACCAGACGGCTCCATTTTGAGTGGCGTAGGGACGGTTGCCGTATATATACGGCGTCTTTTTTGTAAGTGCGAATGCATTTAGTGCCATATTTAAATGGCATTTTATAAGTTTGATTTATTATATTACTTTTATTAATTGTCAAAAACAAACACAAAGTAAACAAAGTTTTATTCAACATTCCGAAAATACATGCGCCGTTTATGTACGGCATCTGGTCGCGCAGAAGTGCCGTTTTTATAAGGCATTCGTCTGGTGAAGAAGTTTGAATGAGCCGTTTAACTACGGCAACCGTTCCTCGAGGTTGCAATTTTTAAAGTTAGGTGCATTTAAACGGCGGCCGTCCAGAGAGCAAAAATAACCTTTAACGTATATATACGGCAGTCGGCGGTGGGACAAAGTCAAGAAAGCCGTTAATATACGGCCACCGTCCTTAAAGGGTTAAGTTCTGATAAAAAGACTGTGATACTGTAATCGAACTGTCACCAGAGAAGTACGAGTCATTGTTGAAGAACTCATTTACAGTTTTCGACAATTCAAGATATAATTGGAATTCTCAATAATAATAATAATAAAAGTACTTTATTGAGCAAAAACCCAAATAGCCATTGACCGAGGTCCTTCAGCCTTCAGAACTCACAATTTTGTTCAAAAATTCATTAACATTACATAACTTAGCTGCTATCACAGCTTCAGCATAATTTTTTCATGCATATAATCAAAATTTTACATTTTATTTTTAGGGAAATGCTTTGCAGATACAGCAAGAAGAAGAAGTGCAAGAAGAACAAATCCAAGAAGAAGAAGTACAAGAAGAAGAAAGCTTTGATGCTTGCGGTGTAGAGGTCAACATAGAGAAGGTGTGAATACAATTTTGAACATTAATTTCTTGTTCGAAACATTTTGTATTTTGGTAATCTGCAAAGTTAATATTGTCACGGAAAGATAACTATATTCAATTTTGGAATGGAAAAAATGCGGTGTGAATACATCAATATAGTGTTTTTTTCTGTAACAGCAAGATTAACCAATCTAACAATTTTATTAAAGGTATATTAAGTTCCATCTGTTCTATATTAGAACTATATTTCAGAGTTGTGGTTCATTTGAAGTTCTACGGTCGAGCAACGTTGATTTATCTGACCATGATTATGTAAGTTAATAGATTTACTTGCTAATCAGGAGATTTTGTATAATATTGTAATATGTTCCAGGCAACAGCTTTTAAGGATACAACTTCTATGCAATACGAGGACAGCTTTCCTTTAGAAGAGGAAGAAACCGATGTAGTAGAGGTATTGATATGCAAACTTCTTCCGTATGTATTCAGCAAGCACCAATTTTTGTTATCACTAAATATAAACAGCCCCTGTAAGAATTAAAAATGTAACTACAAACATCTTGATATATTTCAGAGAGTTACGAGGTTTGATGACCACCTCTTGGCATGTAGCGACGATGAGGTAGTGGATAAAGATACAAACAAGAAACATCCGCGACCTCATTTCACCATTGAACAATTGAGAAATCATCTGCAGGAAAAATGCCTACCAAAATCATGGGCTTGGTCGGAAGATCCTGCCGATTATGATAGTTTGCTGTTGCATCAGTTTGATTCTATAAGCCGTCAGACCAAGATGATAATCGAAGTTCATAGCGATCTTTACATAACGGTATGGGTTTCATTTTGCCGCTTTTAATCTTATGTGCACATTTCCTATGCTATTTGGTTATAATTTTGACAATAATTGTTACAGCTCTGTACTAACAACAACGAGGTTAGAGTGCTGATTGATAAACCTGTCGATTCTCTGGATAGATTCAATACAGTTCTCAAGAAGGCGACGAGGGTGATAGCGTGCAGAGGAACGGAGTTTACGAGAGAAAGGTAGCTCAATGTGAACTTTTTGTGTAGTTAAAAAAAACAGCAACATTACCAAAAATATTTTAATTGAAAAGTGTCCATTTTCTTACAGGCGTTCTGTGAATTGTGAGGGATTTATAAGGCCCGATGCTGAGTTTCTTAAACGACAGAGAATTCCGAGATGTCATGCGTGTTTCCAACACAGAAGACGATTGCTATCACGCAATCGTCATAGAGAGAACCCTACCAGACGGAACTTGAAAAAAATGTAATTATGATTTGTCTTGATGGAAATCTAAACAAAGATACACTTGTGCGCAAAAAAGCATGTAACTCTTGAACGTGATTTTGAAGTTTTTTTTCTAGCTATGTAGATAGTTTTACGAATTTGATTAGCCGAAACACGAAAGTTTAATACGATCACATTAACATTAGATTGAAAGGTTGGGGAGCGGTACACACGACTCCTCCAGAAGTTCTGAAGATCCTTCTAGACCTTATGCCCCTTCACGTGGTGATTGAGGCCGAGGCTCGGAAAGCAGCCTACAGGCTGATATGTGGTAATCAGTGGAAGAATAAAGAACTGTTAGGTCACACAAGGTCATTATCTGACCGATGATATGGGCTTGTAGCGTACTCATTTACATATATGTGTGTATATCATCTCTATGGATATAAATAACAAGACATTATTAATTTTCTACTATTACAAAATGTTACCATTTTAAATAAATCCTTTATAATTTGATCCGAAATTATTATAATAGCAAACTAAATATGCTATAATTGGCGATCCCGATTCTTCACGCTTTACAGGCCTCCTGATGGTATAAGAGAGTTAGAGGCAGAAAAAGAAAATTTATAGCCGGGAATTCAAGAGACTTGAGACTTCCCTCTCCTTCTCAAAACCCTTTGAGGTTTTCATCTCCAAACAAACTCGAGGAAAGTGCTAGAGCTTAAGGCCTTTGCATATCAGTTAGGACTAAGTCATATTTCTGGACCTACTTCGAAAACAAAAGGAATCAGTATAATCTACCTACAGTTATGCGCTACGATGATGTATCTGCTATAATACTAATGATATTGTTAATTTGTTTGCATCTTTTTTCTCCTCAGTTTGTGGTATTGAGCAAGTAAATCAAATTCCTAATTACGGCCACTTACAGAATCACATTGACATTACCTGTTACACAGTCATCTTAACTAAAATCATTGATAAACTTCTCCAAGCACCCTATAAATTATCCTTTGGGCCTGATGGTATTCCACTGTACGTTCTAAAAAAATGTGTATTTACATTAGCGATACCACTACATAAAATCTATAACTTGTCACTGCATACCGGCATTTTCTCTGAGTTCTGGAAAAATAGCTTTTTAACACCAATTCACAAATCTGGTCCAAGAGATGATTCAAGAACTATCGAGCCATTTGGATCAAATCTATAGCTTTTTAACACCAATTCACAGATCTGGTCCAAGAGATGATGTCAAGAACTATCGAACCATTTGGATCCAATCTGAGATACCCAAGCTTCTCGATTGCTTGATTACGACAAAAGTATCATGGGATACTGCACATGTTATTAACAATGAGCACCACGGTTTTATGCGTAAAAAGAGCACCTCAACTAATCTACTTCTTTATGAACATTTTATTCTCAATGCTTTTGAACATCAATCACAAGTAGATTCAGTTTACACCTACGATTAAAGAACTTATATCTAGATACATAATGGCATTGATTTATTTGTCGCTGAAAGACTCACAATCTAAGGCACTTCTTCCCATAAGTTGCTGATTGGCCCATCGGCGTATTCGCGGCCGCTCGTGCACGATCGGCTTCAGTTCGATTATCATAATCTCAGTTGACAGTTCGGCCATTAATGTCAATAAATGTTTTTCGTGTTCTCCGACCAAAAACTGGTGAAAAAGTAATTTTATTTTAAGTTGTGATTTGCTTAATACCTAAATAATATTCTCTATTCATATTTACACAGTTTAGTGACAATATATTTTGTGCAAATAAATAGTGAAGTGCTCTGCCGTTTGCAGAAAGCAGTTTAGAAAAGAAGAAAATCGATCGTTCCATAGTCGTAACATGATGAAGTTCAATTTACAGTTATAAAGTAAATAGCAATTAAATTTTAATATCCTTTCAATACATATTTATCTTACTGTTTTATCTTACTGTAATATCGTATGCCTACATCACGTTATATAAAGAGCAGGTAATGCAGGAATTGCAATAATTCATTTTAATGAAAATATTTACCATTCTACACATTTTCTACACACACAACGCCACTGTTGCCTATGGGATGTGATGTTCATCTATCCATTTTAATGGACATATAATGTGACTATGTTAGGAGCAAACAAGGTATATAGTGAAAAGATAGCCTGTTATGTATCTAGATATAAGTTTAATCGGAGGTTTACACTGATTTCACGAAGGCATTTGATCGTGTTGATCACGTGTTACTTATAGCCAAACTACTAACTTTGGGTGTCGAGGGTTGCATGTTTGAATGGATTCATAGTTATTTATATAACCGAAGTCAGTTTGTCAGATGCTGAGGAGCCGTATCATCTTCTATTATAGTTACTTCCGGTGTTCCTCAAGGATCGCATAACGGTCTATTATTATTTGACTTGTTTGTTAATGATATTAGCGAGGTACTCATTAACAATAATTATTTAATGTTTGCTGAGGATTTGAAGGTATTCAAAATCGTTGACAACTCTTATGATGCCTCTCTTTTGCAAAGTGATCTTGATAATTTAGTTCGATGGTGTGACATCAATCTATTGAAACTTAACCCTGGTAGGAGTAATCAAATTTCTTTCACGGGAGGCAATAATCCTGTAATATTCGACTACCAGTGGCGGCTGGTGAAATTTCAATATTTTTTTTCTCGTCTATGGTGCATGGGACCCATACGAAATTTGGGAAATAACATCTAGAGAAGCACTTCTCTAATGACCCCTAAAAAATTTTGAAAAAGCAGTTTGCGAAAAAATTTTTGAAAATTCGTTAGCCTCCCCTGGGTCTAGGAGCTCCTGTTTATTTTTATTTTTTTTTGTCATATGCATTTGACTTTTCATAAAAATACAACAGATTTTGGAGTTTATGAAAATATTTTCATTACTAACTGAAATACAATGAACTGAAATTTTGTAATTTACAATTTAACAAATTACAATATTTCAATTCGTTGTATCTCAGTTAGTAATGAAAATATTTTCATAAACTCCAAAATCTGTTGTTGTATTTTTATGAAAAGTCAAATGCATATGACAAAAAAAAATAAAAATAAACAGGAGCTCCTAGACCCAGGGGAGGCTAACGAATTTTCAAAAATTTTTTCGCAAACTGCTTTTTCGAAATTTTTTAGGGGTCATTAGAGAAATGCTTCTCTAGATGTTATTTCTCAAATTTCGTATGGGTCCCATGCGCCATAGACGAGAAAAAAAATATTGAAATTTCACCAGCCGCCGCTGTCGACTACCATCTCAATAATGTTACCTTAAACAGAGTAAGTTGTATAAAAGATCTAGGTGTAATATTCGATTTCAAAATGACATTCAAACCTCATATATCAAAAATCACATCACAAGCACTGAAAGTGTTAGATAGGGATTCTACCTTTTTTTTTTCTATTAAAATATATAAATTGCTCTACTCTTCTCTGGTAAGAAGTCTACTAGAATGTGGCAGAGTGATATGGAATCCAGCATATAACGTTGATAAAGGATCCATTGAGAATGTCCAATCAAAATTCCTTAGACAATGTGCATTCATGATGGGTCATCCGATAGGCGAATATTCCTACAGTGATATTTTACGCGAACTCAACCTTCTATCACTTGAGCGGAGAAGAGTGCAACTCGATTTATGCTTTTTGCATAAATTAATCAATTATAATATGAACTGTCCAGAGATACTTCAGTAGATTAGCTTTAATTTAAACGATCGCAGAACAAGAAATTCAGAACTCTTTAAAATACCTTTTTGATTTTTATACGTTTAAAATAGTATTGATTGTGATTTCAGAAAAATTTTTTTAAATGTTTATATTTTTGATTTTTATACGTTTAAAATGGTATTTATTGTGATTTCAGAAAAAATAGTATGTGTACTTCGGTGTGAAAGCACATTCCCAGACTTCGATGCTTGCTGGCCTCGACTGGCGCCTCGGCCAACAATTGCATCGTCGTCCGGGAATGTATCGCTTTCACACCTAGATACACAATATACTATTTCATCCAACAAAATGGTCAAAATGAGCCCATAAGCAGATTACTCTGCACAGCAAACTCATTCCATAAAGATATAGAACTCTTTGTCTCATCACTATATTCATTTAAAAACCAAGTTAAATCTTGTATAAGTAATTTAAATTAGGTCTAAAACATGGTGTACCTGAATTTTATTGTATTTATAAAAAAATTTTATTTCACTTGTTTTATTTATTATTCCAAAACTATTATGTAATTATGCTCTTATTATTGAATTGTAAAATGTAAGTACTGCTTCGAAACTGTAAACAGCCTTTTCGTGAACTTGGCTCATTCAACTGGGTCAAACTTCTCTGGGTGCGTAGATACTGTAACATTGAGGGTAATGAACAGGCAGATGCTCTGGCAAGAAGGGGTAACCTTTCATCGCTTTGCTGAAAGAAGAAGAAAAAGACGATCACATCTTCGTTCGTACATAAGCGGGAAGGCCGACAATGTCATAGTCGGGGGAGCCCTCCCTAGCTGTAGTGCACCCCCCCACCGATCCTTGGGGACAATGTTTTTCATAAAGATTAAAGCCTAAGGAACAATTTAAGACATGTCCCCAAAACAAAAACTGGCTGTACTTTCAAAATAGCGGCCATATGTTAAAAAAAACTTGCCAATGTTGTTTTTGTCATTTAACACAAAAACTAAAAAAGATGGACAAAAACTTGTTTCACAAAAAACAACGTGCATAAAATTTTCTACAATTTTGTTCTTATACAATATTTTGATAGGAGTTACCATTTTCCAGATAAATCAATCCAAAATTAAGAAAACATGGAAATTCATATATCGGTAAATCACTTTTTTTTTTTTTTTTTTTTTTTCCGAGGGGAAAAACCTTCAAAAGGTTCAACCTGCACTGGTGTCCAAGCGTGCAGGGATATGTGGGATTCTTACCGCACTAAAAAACCCCCCTCTTCCTCTCCGGAACTGTAGCTAAACATTACTTCGGAGGCTAACGAGTTCTATGGAATTAATATCCGTGTTTCTTCTTCTTTTGCCTTCATGATGCTGCAGCACATGGTGTTGATAGCCCCCCACTTCTCAGCGGCGGTGAGCATGTTTACCATAAAATTTTGTGGCGTGATTATAAGGCCAACGTCTCTGTTTGCCGTGCTCCTCTCGTCATTCCACCTAGGGCAGTGGAACATGGTGTGCTCCGGAGTATCGGGTGCTGGGCAGTAAATGCACGTGTCTGCTTCCCGCTTGCCGATTCTATATAAATAGCCGCCGAAGTTGCCATGGCCACTTAACGTTTGGGTTAGATGGTAATTTAGGTCTCCATGTTTTTGGGCAGTCCAGGCTCTTACGTCTGGGATAAGGCGGTACGTCCATCTGCCGTCTTCAGAGGTGTCCCATCGCTCCTGCCAGCGTTCCATCAGATGGTTCCTGTAGACAATCTTCGCAGCTTTGTCTGCGCCGTGGCCGTATGCACGCTCTTTAGCGAGCAAGTCGGCGGGTGGCACCGCCGATATGACTTGCAGAGCCGAGGCGGAGGTTGTCCGGTAGGCGCAGCACACCCTTATTAGCATGAGACGTTGTGTCTTCAGTAACCGGTTGCGGTTACGCGCGGTCTTTAACGCGTCGACCCACGCCGGAGCGGCATACAATAAGATGGAGTTTGCCACGGAGCTCAAGAGTTTCCTGGCATAGGTCTTGGGCCCTCCAATTCGTGGCATGATCTTGCGGAGGGCCATGGTCGCTTTCTCTGCTCTGTCGGTGGCGTAATCAACATGCCGGTTCCACGACAACTTTTGGTCGATGAAAACCCCTAGGTATTTTATAGCTGGTTTAGCGGTCACCTCCGCATTAAGGACATTGACGCTCATGTTGTTCACACGTTTGTGCCCGGTCAGCGCAACTGCTTCCGATTTCTCAGGGGCAATTTCTAGGCTGTGGTTGTCCATCCACCTGTTCATTGCACGTATGGCGGCTTCGGCCTTGGTCATAGCGCGCTCCTCCGTTTTGTCTATGGCGATAACGATAAGGTCGTCCGCGAATGCAATGAGTCGACAGTCATCAGGGATGTCGGGGCTTTTTAGTGCGAGGATGCCATCGTACAAAACATTCCACAGGAGTGGTCCCAGGACCGACCCCTGCGGAACGCCGCACGTGACATCGCGGACGTGGTCGTCGATGATTAAAGATCTTTCCGTGAAGTAGCTCTTCACAAGTTGTACCAAGTACGCTGGTACCCCTTTGAGTTCTAGCGCTTCAACAATTGGGCCCCAGGGGGCCGTGTTGAAGGCATTCTTCACGTCGAGCGCCACAGCTAAGCAGATCTCTCTTTGCCTCCAGTTGCCCGCATTCGCGGTGCGTGCTACTCTTATGACCTCCTGGATAGCGTCGGTCGTGGAGAAACCCTCTCTAAAGCCAAATTGGCTGTCAGAGAGGCCCCCTCTCGCGTCGAGTTCCGCGGTGAGGCGAGTCGCAATGACGCGTTCCAGGACTTTCGCCGTAGTGTCGATCAAGCAGATAGGCCTGGGTGCCGTACCCGGCGGCTTGCCCGGTTTGGGAACAAGCACTAATACTGCTCTTTTCCACCTGTGGGGGATTTCTCCGTTTACAAAGATGCCATTAAAGACGTTCTCGAAGTAGGCTGTGTGGTGGGTGGCCGCTAGTTTAACCACCTCGGGGGGTATTCCATCAGGCCCCGGGGCCTTATTGGATTTTAGCTTAACAGCCGCGTTGCTAATTTCCTCCACTGTAACTGGGGGTGGTGGGGGGGCCCCGATTGCCCTTATCCAGTTCGTTGTTGGGCGTACTGGGAAGAGCTCACTCGCTAGTTCCAATTTACGGTCCGTACTGAGTACTAGTTTTTCGCGGACGCCAGTTCTTTTGCATGCAATTCTGTAGCCGTCTCCCCAGATATCGTTATCGACGCTCTCGATGATTTCATTCCAGCATCTGCGCTTGGACGCTTTGATGCTGGCACGTAGGTCGTTTCTGGCCTCTCGGTAGGCCGTATAGTTCCTGGCGGTTACGTCGACGAAACGCGCTGTTTTGGATCTAGTCCAGATCCTTTTTAGTTTGAGACATTTTTGGCGTAGTTGCGCAATTTCGCGGTTCCACCAGTATGCTGGTTTACCGCGTGGATGGCCCACGGCCGGCAACGCGGCCTTGCAGGCCCTAGTTAGGGCCTCGATTACGTTGTCGGCGTTTGGGTCGTGGGGTTGACCCAGCTCGTGCCGTAGTTTCTCAGTGACCGCCTCCTCCTTGTCGGGCTTATAGCGCCACCTAGTTCCCTTGGTGGGGGGTTCCCGTGTTGGTGCGTTTAGCGGATGCTCCTCAAGGAGTCGAAAGGTGATAAGTTGGTGGTCACTGAGAGTTTCATCTTCCAGTACGCGCCAATCGCGAATTTTTCCCGCCAGCTCGGCGTTGGCGAGCGTGATGTCGATTACGCTCTCGCTATCACCCCTTCTGAATGTGGCCTCGTTGCCTACGTTTGCCACAATGAGGTCGTGGCCCGCCAGCCATTCGGCCAGCATTTGACCTCTTGCATCTTGTATGACAGAACCCCACAACGGATTTTTTGCATTGAAATCACCCGTGATAATGACTCCCCGTGTGTGCCCAAGGGCCCTGACGCACGTCGTGAGTTCATCTAGGAAGTTCGCGAATTCCTCGATGGTACAGTTCGGGGTCTTATAGCAGGAGAAAATCCCAACACCGTCGACGATGCACCAAGAGATGCCGTCGGCGCCGCCGGGATTGCAGACGCTGCTGTTGTAGACTCGTATTGCCGTATCCACTCTGTTGTCTTTAATCCATCTGCCATCGTCGCTGACGTGCCTTTTATTGGGCTCGGTAGTCAGTAGGACATCTGCCTTATGGACCTCCTTAGCATGGTAGAGGAGGTCCTGAGCTTCACGGCTCCTATTCAAGTAGACCTGCAGGAAGCAGGTCGGCTTTCTCACTATTGCGGTTTTCTGCGGGGGTTCTACCGCTTGTGGTCCCTCCGGCGTTCCGAAAGGGCTTAAGTTTCCTTCGTGCCAGTGTTAGCGCTTGCCTGAATGCAGGGCATTTACCGTCTCCGGCTTTATGCCCCTCTTCGGAGCACGTGGGGCAACGTTCAGGGTTGGGACAGTTTTTAGAGAGGTGTCCATCTGAGCCGCATTTGTAGCACATGCCAGACCTGTCTGGGCCCTTGCAGTCCGCGACTGCATGGTCATAGGCCCAGCATTTATGGCACCTGGTTAGCGCCACCCTCTTCTCGACTGAGCATTTGACGTACCCGATCCTTATATGTTTGCTGGCAAGTAGTTTTGCCGCGTCGCTCTTATTGATTCGGAGAGTCACTGCCTGGGTGTCACGCGCGTTGGCTCTAAGCTCGCTAAGTTTGTACCTTATTTTGTCCAGGCTACCGACCTTACACTCGATCGCGTTAATAACTTCGTCCCTCGCGGTGGCCGCGTCCATGCCCCTTATATGGAGTGTCTCCATGTCCTCATCCAGCCCCATGGTGTGTAGGCTAACCTCTTCGTTCGGAGTCTTGATTGCTTTCTGGATCTAGTTGAGAGCTTCCTCATTTTTGTCCAGTGTTATCACAAGCTTACCATCTTTGGTACTCTTGATGCCTCTGATGCTGTTAGTAGCAGCGTTTCCTTTTATGCAGTCCTTGACGTTGCTTAGGACCTCTTTGTATTCTTTTCCTTTTTGTTCTACGATGAGCGCATACGTGCTCCGATTCCTCTTTTGGTCTTTGCTACCTCTTTGCGATTTTTTAGTCGGATAGATTTCTGCTTTGGTGTCTGTGTTATGAAATGTCGCTTCTACAAGTTTTCGGAAGCTCTTTGGGCCTATCGCGTTAATATGGTGTAATGCCACCCATTCGTCTCTGTTAGTTTCTGCCTTGATCAGTTGTAACTTCTCCCAGGTGTCCTCGATTGTGCCATCGAGGGCTACCCTGATCACTTTCCTATTAGCGCATTGCGTTTGGGACCGTACTTTAGTGCGTTGCTCGATCACCTCGAACTTCTCCTCTATTCCGACTAGGTCCGGGAATCTATCTCTATATTCCCTTTGTACGCCTTTGTCCATTGTGGTGTCGTCTGGTTCGACCAGAACCACTTTAACTACATTGTCCTTGGTGTCCAGTGGGCTGCCTGATTTCTCCTCGGTGTTGGTAAACACTTCTTCGCTCCAGTCCTTCTTATCAGCCTCTTTCCATGCTTCTAGTGTGTCGATCCCTTCAAGGGATGACAACACCGATTTTGCACCATGCCATGGTGTCGTCTGTGTCCCGGCCTCTTTGGTTGAAGGCTTTGTTGGCAGCCTCGTGTCTGTCATGAATGCCTCAGTGGTAATCACTTTATGTTTGTCAATCCATGCCTTGATAACGGTACCCCCTAGTGTGGCTGTTCCATTTCTCAGTTTTGCTGCAATGTCCTTGATCTCCCTTTTAGTGTTGGGGTTCTCCGTTATTTTCTGGTCGAGGTATTGACTGCAGCTCCTTACCGACTTGATTACTTCTTCGAGGATGGTTGCCACAGGGTCCACTGTGCCCACATCATGTTCGACGGTCTTGTCGAATTTCCTCTTTTTATAACTGGCAGAGTTGGATCTTTGTAATTGGCCGAATACGTTAATCCTACTATGGCGGGGGGCCACTTTCGCGCTGTTGTCGTCATTGGTTCCATCCGTTGCAATCACCTCTGGTCTGTCTACCGTACCTGTTGAGGAGCATCTGCTCCTCGTCGGGCTATGTTGGAGTGAGCTCCTTCTCGCGAAGACCTCGTTCTCGTCCATGCTAACAAAGTCAATAAGAATATCATTGTTCGTGCCTGTATCCGTCGTGGTGTTTCCGTCCGTTTTAGGTATATTGGTAGATTCCATATATGTCCCACGAGTAGGGTCGAACTAAAGGTCGACTCCCGGGTGACGCCCATCCCGAAAGCAAGGCATTTATACTGTGGGGTGCGCCAGGTGCCCCACAGGTTTTTACGACTTCGCTGTCGGTTGTTTTATAGAGGTTGCCTCCTCGCAAGCCGGCCGGTTAAGGCAAGCTCCCCAGTCTCAGTTACCACGCGACATTTCCCTGCGGTGCCGGTAAATCACTTAGAGGAAATCACTATGACAATTATTGTAAGGCGTATAATATAACTTTATATTATTAACATAACAAAAAATAAAATAAACTGAAAAAAATTAATAATCGTAATAATATTATAATTTGCGGACATTTATCTCGAAAACGGCAACAATGGTATCTGGAAAATGGTAACTCCTATCCAAATATTGTATAGGAACAAAATTGTAGGAAATTTTATGCACTTTGTTTTTTGTGTCGAAAGTTTTTCTCCATCTTTTTTAGTTTTCGTGTTAAATGACAAAAACAATATTTGCAATTTTTTTTTAAACGGACGCCATTTTGAAAGTAGAGCCAGTTTTTTTTTTGGGGGACATGTCTTAAATTGTTCCTCAGGCTTTAATCTTTATGAAAAACATTGTCCCCAAGGATCTGGGGGTGCACGGACACTTAGGGTGGGCTCCCGTAGTATCAGTATTAAAAGAGGATTGCATTTTATGTGCATCGTATTGCATTGTTGCAATTTAAAAATTGAGAGGGAATTTTTTGAAGTTTCGCAAAATTCGACATCGTATGAAGTGAGTAAGTCGGTGTTCGCCATTCTCAAATTAGAGTATAGTTGCTATGGAAGTGAAGTCTGACTTATGCAGGCAAATAGTAGAGTCTGCTTTTTTGCGCACAAGTGTACATAACCATAATTTCCATCTTTTGATTGAATACTGATATTTTTTTTAAACCCATCTAAATTTGATTGGGGTGTTTTTCAAGAATCAGCTCGTAAAGATTGTAAAAGATGCCTGTTTGTGTGCGTGAGTGTGTTGCAAATTTTAATTTGATCTTGATATAAAAAAAACTGAAAAGTTTTGGTTAAAAGTATTGTTGACACAAATCTATTTCTTTTCAGACCGACGCAATTCATAAGCAGACTGAAATATCAAAAGAAAAATGCGCTGATATAACAGAAGAGGTATTGGAGAACACTATTGCCACTTTGCCTCAATTGTAGGGAAAAGCTGTGAGGGCTTGTTTTAACTCCGCTAAAGTGGCCAGATCCAACCACGCAGCACACTTCTGAATGGTCTGTGGAATGAAGTGCGTGCTAATCCGCACTAAAAACGGCAAGCTGTATGACTATTTGAGAAATAGAAAAATTCCTCTACTTCCTTGCCATGACACTTTGAATAATACACGTCTTCTGGATAAAATCAAATATTTGCTAGACAAAAAAACAAGAACTGAAGAAATATAGGCATTAGTCAACCGTTGCCTAAACAATTTCTACTGGGCATTTCTACTTGTTTCCTATAGTACTCTGTTTAAAACACACAGGGCATAATCTAGCACAACACGCACACCGACAAATACACAGTGAAGATAGAAAAGCGTGGCTTTATACTAGAGTAAAAAGGCATGTGAGCTTGGAGATGATATCGAAATATTTATGGAAAAGCACGACTTCAGAAATGAATGATTCCAAGAGAAAGAAATACCTAGTCATTCTAACACGGTAAAGTGTTTTGTGGTTCCAGTAGGATTACTTTCAAGAAAAAACAAGCTTTACAAACTTCAATTTTGGCTTGCAAGTGAATCAAAAAGTTTGACTTTGAAATACTAGTTCTTGAAACAGGGTGAAGATTTTTTTTATAACTACCCTAAAGAATGCCCGACTTGGAAAAACTGATAATGTAGTAGCCAAAATTCTGTAGCTATAATAATGCTTCTAGAAGATTGCATTCTGATATAACTCAATTGTACAAATTTCTCGATTTTTCATCTGAATAATCAATGCCTCTGAAACAAGAAGATGGAATTTGAGACCCAAGACCACATACAATGGCATATGTTTTCAAAATATTTTTATAGTGTGCAACAATTTTTATGTGAATAATCCTCGTATGTACCTGGACATTTATTTGTGTGTATTTTTGTTTAATCTACTTCTATATATTCATTTTTTTATATCATCTTAAAGAATTGTCAGTAAATTTTATTTATTTATTTTTACTTTAACTAATAAAGATTATTATTATTATTAATTATTGTCGTAGAATTTAATATTACCATTTTAGTAGAGTTGATAGGTAGATTCTTAGTCTGAATAAGTGTGGGAGTTTTGAAACTTTGGAAATTTGTAGAGTTCGATGCCCTGAACAAAATAAGAAAAAATGCAAAATGTGATCTCAGTCGCCGGCGCCGCCATATTGAAAAAATGGCGCACAAAAACAGTTTCTTTTAAATATCTCGCTACGGGTACCTCATATGGCAAAAAATGTTCCTATGAAAATAACAGAACATTAAATTTTCTACAAAATATGTCCTATACATTTTTCGTTAAACTGAATAGTTTCGGTGCAGCAGCCGATCGGAGTAAAGCATTCTTTAGAAAATTATGATGTTTTGTAATTTCTCAATTTAGTCACGGTGTATTAAATAGGTGGTCCGACGTACGGCACTTTCCTATTATAATAATGGCTTCATGAATGTATGGTTTCTACTTATTTCAGTAGATGGCGCGAGCAATAATACAATTACCTGGGTATGTGCATCATATGACTAACATAACCTCAAATTTTAAGGTTTTTTTTCGTTTATTCTCATTTTTAATGTTTGTACAGGCATTTTTAGCTTGGAGCCATACTGGCTCCAAGCAAATATTTAAAAATTTACGCAAATAATTTTTCAATATTGTTGATTAATAAAAATAGACTGCCAATTATAGGTTAGATTCCTAACCTGCAAAAAGTGTCTTATTTTATTGTGACAAACTATTTAAAACTTCATACACATTGCTTTGAACTTGATTTTGGTTGAAAGTACAGGAACCAGGCAGAAATTTTAATAAGAGCTACGTAATACTTGTAAATCTTAAGAAATATATATTTTTGAGGTTAGCTGTGGCGACACGTGCAATGCTGCGTGTTAGTGTTGCATATATTCTTTCAATGTTTTAATTTAGCTATTTAATGTCAGATGTCACTGGACTCTTGTTTCACTAAACAAAAAGAAAAGGCCGGGAATGTATGCAACACTGTATGCACAGAACCTGTAAAATTATCTATCTATGCGTAAGTAATGAGAGAATTTATTGGTCCTGCCATCTATTACATTATATACAAAGTAAGCACTTATGAAGCCACTGTGAGCGTTGTCGTCGCATCACCTATTTAATACACCCTGATTTAGTGTGACATATAAGGAGTATTTTTGAGTTGAGACAAAATTTGTTTTGGTACCTGAAAATCCTCAAATATAGTTGATTTTACTTATCTGCTATGCATAACTTAATGTTCAATACTCGTTTCCACACCACTTTGAGGTAGAGTATATGGTGCTTTTTTTTACGTGGTTGTCCCCTATAGCATTCATTAAGGACATATTATCAAGTTCAGGAATGGCAGGGGGTCAGGGACCGAAACCAAAATTATTTTGGCTCGGTTATGGTTAACTGACGTACCATTTTCGGTTACGGTTTCGGTTTTTAGAGCAGCGTTAATTTGGTCTTCGGTTTCGGTTTTCGGTTACAATTACGGTTTTCCAGAATCTCACATTCCGGTTTTCGGTTACGGTTAGGAAGAATTCGTCTTTACGGTACGGTTTTCGGTTAAAATTAAATTAATGCTTGCAGGGGCCGAAAACGGGATTTATTTCGGCTTGGTTTCTGTTACAGTTACCTAACGTACACCATTTTCAATTTTCTTTTACGGTTTCGATTTTCAGAGTAGCGTTAATTTGGTTTTCGGTTTCGCTTTCGGTTTTCAAAGCAGCACCAATCCGGTTTTCAGTTACGGTTTCGGTTTTCCAGAATCTCTCATTTCGGTTTCGGTTATAAAAAAATCGTAAATACGGTGCGGTTTTTGTTTACGGTTTCGGTTCGGTTACGGTCCCTGCAGGAGGTTCTTAAAAATGTTGAAGAAAGGGGCTGGAAACAGAGCAAAGCTGGGCTTACACCACTAACAATGCTGAAAGATCCTGCTTCTGAAAATCTACTTAAATTTCTTTCCTGTAAATGCAAGAAATGGTGCAGTGCAGCATGTGGTTGTAGAAAGGCAGGGTTAAAATGTTCTGTAAATTGCAAATTTTGTAACTGACAAAGCTGCGACAATGCACCAGCGACAGTCGACAAGCTTCATGACGACGAAGAAGTCGACTCTCCAGTCGAAACATTTCTCGCAAGCATGGAGAACAATCAATATCTAGAATCAATGGAAAGCGCAACGGAAGCAATTTCTGAAGAAAGTATTGTTGAAGACTACAACGAACATGAACCTTCGACATCAAGCACCTAAAACGCCTCAAAAAGCTGGCTAGTCATGGATTAGGCCTATAGGGGACAACCACATAAAAAAAGGGGCCATATATTCTACCTCAAGGTGGTGCGGAAACGAATATTGAACATTGAGCTATGCATAGCAGACAAGTAAAATCAACTATATTTTAGAATTTTCAGATATGAAAACAAATTTTGTCTCAACACAAAAACACTCCTTCATAAAAGTCGCACTAAATTGAGAAATTACAAAAAATCGTAATTTTATCAAGAATGCTTGACTTCGATTGGCTGCTGCACAGAAACTATTCAGTTTAACGAAAAAATGTAGAAGACATATTTTGTAGAAAATCTAATGCTCTAATATTTTCATAAGTTTTTGCCGTATGAGGCACTGGAAGCGAGATATTTAAAAGAAACTATTTTTGTGCGCCATTTTTTCAATATGGCGACGCTGGCGGCTGAGATCACATTTTGCATTTTTTCTTATTTGATTCAGGGCATCGAAATCTACAAATTACCAAAGTTTCAAAACTCCCGCACTTATTTGGACTAAGAATCTACCTATCGACTGTACTTTTAACTAATAAAGATTATTATTATTAATTGTTGTAGAATTTAATATTACTATCTAATATGTTATTGCATTGAGTTACACTAAATATTTCTCAAAGCTTTGCACAAGGCTAGATAGGGTCTTTTATGCACAGCTTTGAGGAATGCCATTGAAAATACATTTTCTGCTATGTGAATTCATAAGGCTAACTAGGCTATAGCCTAGGGGCGACAATGCATGAAGGGGTGCGCGTTACGGCATGACAGGTGTCGTGGGCTCTTTGTACACTCTGCTTATTAAAAAAATAATTTTGACCTCTCCCCGCTAACTAATTTTCGTTTTCGAGAAAAATTTTTTGAATTTGGACAAAAAATGTTTTTTTTCAGATTTGTCCCACCGAGCTCATCAAATTTTTTTTTTCCCATTATGAATAAGAGGCAAATATATGATTAGCCTAGGGGCGCGCCAATCCTTAATCCGGCGCTGTGTGAATTGCTGTAATAAACACCCGTCAAATATCTACCTTGGCAATGCATTATAATTATCTGTCAAATTCAATACATTTGATGTTTTAAAAGTGGTGGAAAAATTGTATCTGCTAAAAATGAATGTGTTATTACAAAGGCACTGTGCAAGATATATATATGTAGTTCCAGAAGGTTTGCGTGAACTTATGAGCGATATTTCTAGAGAAGTAAGTATATTTTTCCACATTCATTAATGTTCAAACATTTTATAATATTTCTCTCGTTCAAGGTCATTAGAAGTCACCCAAAAAATATGTATTTATTTATAGCCGATTATTTAGATGCTCTCATGATAACCAGAGAAAATGCAAGAGGTATGTATATATAAAATGTCTTTTGTAAATTGTAAATTCTGAGACTTTGCAAAAATTTACTTTTTGGGTGGACCGTTAATAATCCCAAGCAACACAATAGTATATTTATGGTGTAATATACGTATTTAAGGTATATTTTTGGTACAATGGTATATTTGGTATACAGTGTGTCCCAGGATAGATGTAACAAGAGGTGTAATGAACCAAAAATTTTGGAATTTCGGAATGGTATTTGGGGATTGAGTCCTGCTTGTTGTAAAACTAAAGTATACCAAAAATGACTTGATTTGGTGTTCTACAGGGTGTTTTATAAGCAAAGTTGTAAAAATCACTACTAATAAAGTACCTTTATTTTTCAAAATATGAAAAAATTCCACTAAGAAAAGTTATTTGGAATGCCATTTTATACCTCTGTACCAAATTTCAGGAATATAAAATTATTTTTTTTACACTTCCCATTTTTTCAATAAATTAGTGTTTTATTTTGAACCATTCAATTAAAACTGCATAGAAATTATTTTTTGTGAATTAATATTTAAAGTTATGTAGAAGCTAAAAGTAGGCTATGAGAAAAGCAGTGGATACACATTTATCATTTATTATTGACATATCTGTCAAAAGTAGTCAATATTATCCTTAATTTCTGTTTCAAATTAACGAACCAAGCATTACAAATTAAGTGAAAATGGTACTCACAGTGCGTGAAAAAATTTATACTGTGCAATGCTACGGAATTGGCGGTGAAAACTCGCTCAGAGAAGTGGTAAGCCAATTTAATTTGAAATTTCCAAACACTGCTATGTCACGTACTCAGGCTATGAGAATAAATAAAAAGTTTCTGGCTACTGGTAGTGGTCTTAACATGAAAAGAAAAATAAAAGCATATGATGAAGACAATGTTGGGGCTATTATAGCTCTGTTATAGAAAATCCTAGGATGCCACTAAGAGAGAGATCAGCTCTTATTAATATTAGCAAGTCCAAAGAATTTACAAGGCAAAGAAAATTAGGGCATATAAAGCAAATTAACATACAGCAAACATACGCTTGAAGAGGGAGATGACGGCCGTAGGTTGGATTTTTGTTTGACCACTGGAGAAAAAATCATGGAAGAGAGATTTTTTTCATCATTTCATAATTTTCTCAGATAAATCCACATTCACAACCAATGGTGTTGTTTCATCTCAGAATTGTCGGTTTTGGGCTTCTGAAAATCCAAATTTTAGAATTCATTGTAGAAGACAATATTATAAAAAAGTGAATGTGTGGTGTGCCGTTTCTTATCACGTTGGAGTTATTGGACCTTATTTCATTGAGGGAAGGTTAAACCAGCACACTTATTTACAGCTTCTTGAAAGATTTTCTGAAGAACATTTAAATACCCTGGCCACTCCACAGAAATGGTTAATCAGTGGTTGAATTTAAATTTTGGAGAAAATTGGATTGCCAGGAATGGACCGATCAAGTGGCCGGCGAGATCCCCAGACCTATCAATATTGGATTTCTTTTTATGGGGTGCCTCAAGCAGTTGGTTTACGCTGAACCACTTCCTAACGATGTAGCAGTATTGAAGCAGAGAATTACAAATGCCGTAAACTCCATACCATTAGATCATATTCGAAACAGTTTTAAGGGCTTCAGGCGAAGGATCGAAATGTGTGTGGATGTGGGTGGTAGTTACGTCGAATAATAAAAAAGTTGTAAACATTGTTTTGTATTGGTCAATAATTAATTTGTTTGTGAATCTGTTATGTTTTTGACATTTATTACTTGTTATAATTTTTAAACCTCATTAATCTTCTGTTAGTAATTGTTTCTTGTTTTACAATTAGTTCAATTAACATTATACCTTCTTACATCTCGTATATTCAATTTTTTATTTACCAATAGCCTCCTTTTTGAGATGATTAACATTTGCTTCCTACACAACTTTAAATATGAATTCAACTCTTAATTCGCAAAAAATGGGAAGTTTCAAAAAATAATTTTTTCTTCAAGCGTATTAAAATGTTTAAATTATGTCACCAAAAACAGAAGTAGAAGTAGGACATTGTTTTACTAGTAACAAAATGTTAGTACCGTACGCCACCGTAGTGGACATTGTTTTACTAGTAACATAATGTTAGTTCCGAAAGCGCCGCCGTAGTGGGTATTGTTTTACTAGTAACATAATGTTAATACCGAAAGCCACCGGTGGCGCGATATCCACTAGCCACTTGTCATATTGTGTCAACATGTAAGACTGTAGTATGAATATTTGTATATTTATGATAAATAAATGAATTTTTGCATTTTAATACGCTTGAAGAAAAAATAGTATATATTACACGGAGTAGAACGGCTTTTTTTGTGTTTCGCCCAGTTTGTGGCTTCGGCTTCGCCTCAGCCGCAAATCCTGGGCTCAACACAAAAAAAGAGTGCGTTCTACTCCTAGTAATATAATATACTATTGTATTCCTGAAATTTGGTATAGAGGTATAAAATTGCATTCTAAATAACTTTTCTTAGTGGAATTTTTTCATATTTTGAAAAATAAAGGTACTTTATTAGTGGTGATTTTTACAACTTTGCTTATAAAACACCCTGTAGAACACTAAATCAAGTCATTTTTGGTATACTTTAGTTTTACAACAAGCAGGATTCAATCCCCAAATACCATTCCAAAATTTTTGGTCCATTCACCTCGTGTTACATCTATCCTGGGACACACTGTATATAATCAATATTTTTATACGTAATGTTTATCACGTCCTTAAACCTTAATTGAAAATTTGTTACATCTATCCTGGGACACACTGTATATAATCAATATTTTTATACACTGAAAATTTGTTACATCTATCCTGGGACACACTGTATATAATCAATATTTTTATACGTAATGTTTATCACGTCCTTAAACCTTAATTGAAAATTTACAATTTTGCTGATTTTAAATAAAGAAACCTATAGTTTTGGTATTTAATTCTTGTTTATTACAAGGCTTTCAATTAATTTTAAAAGATTGTTACATGACGTTTCCATTTAACGTTTAATATACATTATATTGTTATTTAAAAAACCTTGCATTCAATGTTACAATATAACTACCTAACATTTCAAATATAATTTTTATACACTTTCTTTTACGCCAAATGAATTTTTTAATTGATTTTCACAGTTTAAATTTTTTAAAATTGTTAAGAGTTTATCATATACCGGCAATATACGTTTATCGCGCGGACATTTTCATGTACATATAACTTATATTCAGAAAACCGGAACGATTTTAATACATTTTATTATACCAAACTGTGTTGCTTGGAATATGCCATAGTTCAAGAATAGATTGTTTGGATCAAAATATGAGGATATAACCAAACGTGCTTTAGTAAATTGTTGCTGTGTAGAAAGATTCAGGGTGTCAAAATTGTGATTTTTTTTAAAATTTTTTCAACTACCTCTTGACCGATCTTCTCCCAATTTGGTAAGGAAACATTTTTAAAGGCTAAAAAACAATAATTTATGTATCACATCACGCTAGCCTATGGAGGGCGCCTCATGAGCTACACCTGATGATGCATATTTTTTCTTTTTTTTACGAAACGTTGTGGCACTTTTGACTAGAAAATCTCATGCAGGAGTCATTTCTACATAAGAAAGATACACTTGATAGAACTTAATAATTCCAATCGTTTTCGAGAAAACTGCCTCATAGATCTCAAGAATTCGTTGAAAATAACGAACAAATTTTATTTATTGAAAAGTGTGCTTTGGTGACGTCTTAGTTCTGTCAAAATGTCGAAACTAATGAAATTGTACGTAAATGACAGAACTATGGCCTGTTATTAATGGTCCACCCGGTATAAGCAAAGCGGTGACCATTGGGACTTTACCTGATCACCCATCAGGACGAAATATATTAAAATCAATAACATAGTAATATATGAACGCGGTGCCTAAGGATGTTTTAAACTGTCATGGTCGGAATTGCAAATAATAGGCTACTTCCGATGGGATTTTTTCTTTATATGAAGAAATATCCAAATCACATTTATATAGAAAGATAGTTCCGTACCGTAATTTCCCAACATACCACCATGAAAAAGTAGTTTTTAGTTTATTTATGGACGTCATTCTCTATCCAACTATATGTGAGAGATCCAGCTGGTCGTGAATTTAGAAACAATTTCACTTTTAACACGGAATATATAAATGCTAAAATGCTAGAGCAAGTATGATGGCATATGATGATTGATTGATTTACCAGTGTGTGGTAGGCATTGCTGCCACTCCCAGGATATACCGCTGGGTTGGATTTGAGTCATGCTTGTTGTCAGCAGCGATGAGAACCACATGGCGCAAGGTACAGGAGTGTGGGATAGGCAGTGTAGGTGTTCGTGAAATGGGTTGCTGCATTGTGTCGTGATATAAAGTGGGTATGCTTCTCTTTTTGGGTTTCTACGTCTACAAATCTTCTTCTTCTTCTTCTGGTAGAGCATTTATATCGGTGTGATTTCTTTATGGTATTCATTTTTTTTTCCTCGCTATTTTTTCCTAGTATGCTTGGTCGTTTCTTAGTTTGTTCGTGATTGTCTCTGTTGTTCTCTGTAGCATACATATAAATGGTCACCATATTTTTAGTTTGTTGCTCTTCAGTACTAGCGCTTTCTTCAGTAGATGTGTTGGGTCTCTTCTTTGGCCATGTCTCTAGTACTTCATTTCGTACATTTCTATCCTTTTTGTAATCGTTTTCCATCTAGTAATGTTGATGTTTTATGTCGTTGCTCGAGTCTTATAGTTTTTGCGAGTAGTTGGATGATGTCCCTTTTTGATCTCCTCAGGTTTTTTCTGTTGGCTTTTGTCATTACCTCTATATTTCATCGTTGGCAGTATAGTGCTACATATGTTCTCTTGATCAGACCCCGTAGTGATTTTTTTTCTCGGTAAACAATATAATTGCCCTCGTAACTCTGGATGTCATTTTAATTCTCTCATTTGCAGTTTCTCTCCACTTTAGTTAATTCATTAGATATGTCCCTAGGTATTTCAATGTGTTCGTGGTTGTTTTATACATAGTCCGCTACTTGTTTCCATAAATTCTTCATGGCATTGGTGTATGGCTGGGTTATGTTTTCTCCTTCTAGCTGAAGGTTTAGTGCCCCAAGGTAATTCCCGTCACCGTCAATTTTTTACACCAGTGGTGTGTCTTCGTTCCTGTGTTCTTTTATAGATCCAGTGCTACTAGATCATTGACGAATATTATAAAAGTAATGGACCCAATACACTACCTTGTGATACCCCTGTTAACACATTAACAGCATCTGAAAAACATTCCACCCCCTCTTGATTAATTTTAATGGTCTGTGTTCTCTCCAATAAATAGGACTCATATTGCAAATTGCAAATTTAACGCTATCTGATAAATTTAAAAATGTCGTTTTTTTCAAAAACTACCAACTTCTAGATGCCTATGAGAAGACTCACAAAGAACAACATCCACAAAAAAAATTAGCGAGGCCAATTTTATACTGTTGCCTGGCTATAGCCTTTCGACTTATGCGGATGTGCACTATTGCATTTACACCTTTTTCTTAACGTATTGTGCCCAAGTCCTGTTCTCACTTTACATAATCTCTTCTCTAGGACGAAATGTGAACAAAAATGCCTTTCTTAATTTCATCTACTAATTTTTTTTTCAAATAGTTGCTGCAAGATTGGTGCAGAGCATAACTGAAATAACGACCACAACTGTAGAATTTCTCGAAGAAACTGGTATGGACAGAAGCGAAGCTGACCATATTGTTAGAATCATTCAAAAAGCATTCAAGAAACTTACTTCCTCACAGCCCAGTGATTCCCTAGAGATGCAATCAGGTATGCTTTTGTAGACACCGCCACGGCATTTTTGACCTGAAGAGTATTTACTGCCCTTGTCCTTTTATTATAAAGATAAATACATCGGTAGAGCAAACGAGACAACTCAGGTTGAGCAAATAAAATGTGCTTACGATATTATATTTTTACAATTTATCAAAATGCAAAGTACACAATGGAAGACAGACATACGTATAAATCAACTAATAACGGTAATTCATAAAAATGTAATATAAGAAATGTTGGGCAACTCAGATTATTATACCCCGAATTTAATTAAATTATTATTAACAAACTAACGGTTCATCCGTTTTATTAAAACTATAAACAAATTATTTTGAATAAGTCAACAGGTATTGCTAATGATCGGGAATCAAAGGCATACTAATGAACTTAACTAAAATGTACAAAAACCATGTGCTTATGCATCGATTAACATTTTACATGTGTTACACAAGAAAATATCTACCCAAGTTTTTTTGAGAAAAGTATGATGCACTCGAGAAAACAATTCTGTGTATCTGTTTAAGCAGAAAATAGTTAAAAAAGTTATAACAAGCCACAGGTAATTGTGACTCAAAATCAAAAAACCGCACTACACAATAGGTGAAAAACGCTGCGACGCCATCAAAACAACCAGGATGCATGAAGGAAATCAAGGGAATATAGCCCCTATAAACTGCAATTCGCCGTTGGTCACAATGGAAGAATATAAATGTTTATGAAATTACAGTAAATGGAGGAAATCAACGTATGTATTCTGATGTTTACAGAAACAAATTTCATAAATCGGTATCAAGTTTATAGTGATGTCAAATGCAAATTTATATCATTTGTAGGTAAACTAAACACCATTACCATGATAACTTATTTTATCGTTAAAATGCACTCACAGAAGCAATAACCACCATCAAATTCTACATGTAGTTACTCCACGTCTCTACTAGACAAGTGCTTGTATTGGAATTTAAATGCACTGCAATTTTATAACTATGTAAACAAATTCTAATGGTAGTTATTCAGGTACCTATTCATTTTAGAGAGTCAAATTCACTTTACATTTTTATTATCTTCAAATCTCTAAAGTTGGGACCACTCTAAAACGGCCTTGACAGCTCGCCTTAGGTGTAGGTGAAATTTATAAGGGTGTAAAAATTGTATAGAATATATCGCTTAGTACATTTGAAATTTTATTCAAAGTTATATATACATGTCGTTCAACTTGTCATATAACGTAAACATAAACTTGTAATAATTAGAAGACAGTTATACGCCAGTGTTTTCTCTTATCCAGTCTCTGAAACTAGTGATTCTGGTATAAACGACTGGTTTAAAATAGAAACAGTAGTCATAACCAAATGAAACAATACCAATCTGTACTCCGTCTACCATCAGGGCACCACCCGAGTCTCCATGGCAACTACCAATGGCGCCGGCAGTAGATTGGCATATATGACTATCTTTAACAAGTATCTTATATACGGGATCATCTTTGACACACTGATGATTGGATAGTACAACATTTTCTGCGTATCGTAAGATAGGTTCAATTGTAGTTTGTGCTCCCCATCGAACACCCCAACCGGCCACAGTTGCCACTTCGCCAGCATATGTGTCATTCCCTTCAGCAAGCCTTATAGGTTGAATATATTTATTGAATTCCACGGACTGAGGAAGTTTTATCAAAGCAAGATCTAGATCATTTGTACCACTGACGTATTTTTCAGGAACGATGAAGTGTTTACTGCTTAGCCTAACTTGCGATGGTTCGGTAATATTGATTTGAAGACCACCAAGAATCACATCTATTTCTTCGGCGCTGAAAAAAAATGTCATTAATATTACAGGCTCACAAAAAAAAATTCAAAGCCGAAGGTCAGAATCTTATATCTGTATTGTAGAGACAAGAAATTAAAAATAATGTCTTTTTTGTATAAAATGCATAGAATCACAACAAGACTGCAATTATTGAACTCATTTCAAGCCCCTTTATACCTTCTGATACTAAAACCACCCTTAAAGCAGGTGGGATAAGGGCATAACTTAGTTCAAAATTTAAACTGGGATTTTATTAATGATGAAAGCCTTGATGTTAATACGAAATTCACCTTATTCAATGAGTAAATAAAAAAGCATCCGAAGTAGCATTTCCAGAAAAAACAATTTTCACAAATAACACAAAAACTAAAATAAATTGGTTTAATGATAATCTTCATGAAATGCGCGAGACTCTCATCTTTATGCATGAGGCTGCAAATA
Source organism: Rutpela maculata (assembly GCA_936432065.2). NCBI lineage: Eukaryota > Metazoa > Arthropoda > Insecta > Coleoptera > Cerambycidae > Rutpela > Rutpela maculata. The sequence continues at coordinate 138,365,249 of OW386291.2, read as the reverse complement.
TGTCAAATTCTACGGAGTTAAAGCAACAGATTAAAGAGTACAGGCAGAGATATCGACAGGCAATAGATCAAGCTAAAATTGTAGCCCATGACAATTTTATAAAAAATTCAAATAATGCCCAAAAATCAATGTGGCAAATCATTAATAAGAACAGGAATCATACAGAAAGTGAACATGCAACAGAGTTAGCTAGTGAGGACTTTAAAGCCTTTTTTGTGAATGTGGTGCAAACCATTCTCAATGATCTCCCCAGTACTGACCTGAGCAGTGATAAATTTCTTACAGACATAAATATCAAAATATTCCTCTCTTTGAAATTAGGAAGGTTACTATAAATGAGGTGAGAGATGAAATATTTAAATTAAACAACAAAAATAGTAAGGACATATATGGACTTAACACAAAAATTTTAAAGTGCATTGGTAATTTAATAGCAGTGCCATTGACCAAACTTTTTAATTTATGTATTGCAGAGGGCATATTTCCTCTAGTTCTAAAAATATCTCGAGTTATTCCCATTTATAAAAAAGGCAATGTTAATGACGTGTCAAATTTTAGGCCAATATCCTTGATACCCATATTAGCAAAGTTATTTGAAAAACTATTAAAAACAAGAATTTATGAACATTTTGAGAGTAATAATCTTTTCAATAGGCAGCAATTTGGATTTAGAAACTCAATATCAACTACAGCTGCTATTAATAAATTAATTTCACTCATAAATGAATGGTACGAAGAAGGCAGCCACACTGCTGCGCTCTTTTGCGATCTAACCAAAGCCTTCGATTGTGTGTCGGCTAGTATATTGATTAATAAACTAAAATATTATAATTTCTCGAGGAACAGTATTCAGCTTATCGAATCTTATATAAAAGACCGACAACAACTTGTGTCCTTCAAAGGAAAAAACTCAAATCTTAGATCCGTTACTTATGAAGTACCTCAAGGATCAGTGCTGGGTCCTTTGTTATTCTTAATCTATATTAATGATATATCTACTGACAGCACTGACTTCATCATGTTTGCAGATGATACTACTGTGATCAACAAAAATAAAAATGTAAACACATTAAAAATATCACTAGCAGATGCACAATCAAAAGTCAGAAATTGGTTCCATGCCAATCAATTATGTCCAACCACTCTAAAACGAAAACAATGTACTTTTCTTTACGTGACACATCATCAATAAACAATCCCCAAAGTGTAAAATTTCTTGGAATTTATTTAGATCAAAGGCTGACTTGGTATAATCATGTAGATATTGTTTGCAATCATCATCCATATATGTACTTCGTAATCTATCAAAAATAGTGTCCAGACCTGTTTTAGTAACAGCATTTCATGCCCTAATTCAATCAAAAATATCTTATGCAATATTGGCATGGGGTCATGCGTCCTGTGTCAGTAGAGTTTTTGCATTACAAAGAAAAGCTGTTAGAATATTAAGTGGTCTCAGCTATAGAGATTCCTGTGTAGACAGTTATATTCAAATGCGAATACTTACAGTTCCATCTATATATATTTTGTCTCACACATGTAAAGCAAAATTTAAATAATTATAATTCTCACATCGAAATACATGATTATAATACACGTAATAGAACAAATATATATATCGATTATCACAGGTTAACAAGATCAAAAGCGGGAATAACTTATTACGGTCCTAAAATGTTTAATCTTTTGCCTCCTACCATGAAGGAATTGTCACAAATAAAATTTAAAACTGTGATGAAAAATTATTTAATTGATAAGTGTTTTTATTCTATTGATGATTATTTTAATAACAATTTTAGTAATATATGTATTTAAACATGTTTTTAATTTGTATTGTATAGATTTATAATGTTTTTTTAATCTGTCCTGTATTGACTTGTGTAAACCAATGGTAATAGCACCAATAAACTTACTTACTTACTTACTTATTAATGGGCAAAACTCGCAAGAAACATGTTTATTACATTACAGATGATTCCAGGGCGTAAAATATAACGGGGATCGAAATAGGCAACAGAGAAGTGCAGTATTTCCTAATTTTATCAATTTTATACAAAAAAAATCTCTTATTGACTATATTCCGTGCGAGTTTTGCCCACAATAGCCCTTATCACCATGACTTTAGGGGGTGGTTTTAGTGTCAGAGGATGTAATAAAAGGACTTGAAATGTGTTTAATAATTGCAGTTTTATTATTATTATTATTATTAATATTATTATTATTTTGTTGTGGTTCTATGCATTTTATACATATAATTTCTTAATTCATGCTCTTACTACCCTTAGAAAGAGTAGCTTCGGCTAGACTTCGCCCTCATCTTCATAATAAGTATTGTATATTACGATACTACAAAATAAAGTCTCTTTATTGTTATTATATTATAAAACCCCTACTTTGGGAATAATATCGTAATTTAACCAAAATTCCGCCATCTAACATAAATTCTGACATGAAATTAGGATTCAGCGCATCAAAACACATGCAGGTATAGGGGTTTGAATTTTTCTTGTGTGCTACACAGGCACATTTTCATTGGAAAAAAGTTAAGCCCTCTGAGTCATGTCTTGACCCAGTAGGCCATCAATCGTTCTAGATTTTTAAGTAATTTTAGTGACTTACATAACAACACAATGGGCTGCAGTTAAAACATAATCTTTTGAAATGAGAGATCCACCACAAAAGTTGTTTTTTCCTGTTTCTTTCATAGTGATGTTAAGTGCAACTTGATAAGGAAATTGGCCAGAGCGAGCTTCATAACCGCCAATTATTCTTCCACCAATCTGTTAACAAATAAAAAGTTTTAAATTTATGTTTTATGACAAATAATTTCAACATTCTCAAAATCTTTTTAGTAGGATTTTCTTGTATTTTTAAGAAAGGCAATTTTAAGACAATTTCTCTGTAATGAAATATTTTTGGATAGACAACAGAATTTTATGGGACACACCATCAAAGGCCTTACTAAGATCTGTGGTATTTAATTTACGTACTTAATTTACCCCTAAATCCAGACGGGGAATTATTTAATAATCGATGTTTCTCAGGATAACTGTCAATTTGTAATTTTAGCACTTTTTCGAAAATTTTTGAAAAAATAGGCAATACAGAAAAAGATTTTATTGTCCTTATAGTGGAGCGCCTGGAGCGTTAAAAACATGAAAACCTCGGATTTCAGTTACAGTGAATGAAATTTAAAAATTCAAAATGAAATGTTTAGCTAATAATATATATAAAAATAATATATATAAAAAAGTAAAAGTAAATTAAGGAAAATTAAATAAAAAAGAAAATTATTAATAAAATATTTGTTTATTTAAACAATTTACATTTTTGTCCATATCAAATATTTTCTTCGACTTCATTTATTTGAATGATAAGTGGAGTATTAAAACAACTATTTTCACTGCACTGTAGACATGCTACACTACAATATAAGCCACTCTTCCGACATCCACAAGCAGCTCCACATCCCTTTTTGCAATTACAAAATAACATTTGCAATAGATTATCCGGAGCCGGCAATTGATTCATTGTTATTGGGATGAATATGTTATTGGAATACTTCCATCCCCAATTTTCAATATCTACGTCATTTCCTAGCTATATGCTGCATCAGTTGTAGGAGGTAATGACGACAAAAGAACACTTGTATTTTTGGCCGTTGCTTTTATGAAAGAATTGAACCCCAACATATTCAAATCTTTAATTTGTGCAGGATTGTTATTGGCCATTTGCAACGATGTAACAACATGCCTCCATCAATGACGTAATGAACATTGTCTAGACTTTTTAAATTAATGGAAATTTCCGGGAATAACTCTTAAAAAGTTGATTTTTTTGTCTTTCGCAGTTCGCCATTTTCAAATAGAGCAAGCGGATATGGTGCGAGTTCATAATTCGTATAATTTTTAAGCTCTTCATCGGTTTTTTTAAAATACAAATACGTTGAAACAGCAGCAATAAATCAACAGGAGTCACATCGTCATGAATTTTAATTTTGTTATTTTTCGCCAATAAAGGATTTATTATATCTTTCGTTGATAATTTCAATTCGCGAAAATGTTTTCCCCTCTGTTTTCTTCATTACATTTAAATCTTTTTCAAAAGCATCGTAACAATTTGTATCTTTATCTCCAGTAAATCCGGTAGCAATGGACATAACAGCATCTGTATCAGGAAAAGGGCTGTGTTGCTTGAAGAAGTCCACCAATCTTTTTACATCGACATCATCCCTTTCTATTCTAGCATCTGTCGAATCACTATGTTGATGACTTTTCTTGAACGATATATCACAAAAATGTTCTATGCCTTTTTATAGTTTTTTGTTCAAATAATGATAAAATTAAAAGCACAAAAAAATTTTCGGTAAACTTTGAAATTTATAGTATAAAAAACAAAATCCCACCTCGACGATATAAATTTATTCACTGTAACAGAAGTCCGAGGTCAAAACCCCCAGGCGCTCCACTGTTAAAAATATTTAAAAAATGAAAGGTTAAACTGTCATAAAAAGTTATTGAGGATGTTCGATCACGTCGATGCCTAACCAGATAAGTTGTAACAGAGTTTTAACAAAAGAGTTGTATAGTTGGTCACTTATTTCAATAACGCTGTATAGTTAGATGTATAGTTTAAATAAATGAAAATTACTTACCTGCGGTTTAGCACCTGTCCCAATAGTTAGGACACTAAGAATGAACACTACGCTCAAATTCTGCAACATTATTATTTTGCTTTATTCTTCACAAATGCACTCACATATAACTTATATAGGAAATTTATATCATGAAATTTTAAAGGCAAAGTACATCGTCAGTAGCATAAGTGCTCACTGATTATTTTTTGTAGGCAATAGTATCGGAGGTTTGAATTGAACTGGTTGATGTATATTATCAATGTAATAAGTGCTTATTAATTTTTTTAGTAAACAATAGTATCAGAGGTTTGAATTGAATTGGTTAATTTTTATTTACATAAGAACTTTGTTGCCATGATAATATAAATAGTGCAAATTTTCGTAAAAAACCACGTGACGTAAGTCGGGCGTTAAAAATGACAACGAAGTTTGGATATAACTAAAAACTTATCTGATAAAATTGGAACCTTCGACTTAAAAATAATATACGTGCATAATATCAGATGTGGTTATCACTTTTTTGTTAAAAGTGTATGTGATATTTTGTATGTACGAAACTCTTCAGAAATTTTCTGTTTTTATAAAACTATTAGCTTTTTTCAAAACTATTATGTTATGTACACTAGAAAATATTTTTTTATTACAAAAATTTTAAAAAATGGTAAATGTAAAAAAATTAAATATTGTTCTAAATGACTGCCTTCCTGAGCTCTCGTCGTTTACAGGAAATATGGCAGCTAAATGCAGAGAGCCGATATGCGTAAAAAAAATCAAAACAACTGTTAAGTAACTATACAGGGTGGCCACTTTCTGGAAAACCGGGAAAAATCAGTGAATTTAATAGGGAAATGTTAGGGAATCTTGGTGAAAGTCAGGGATTTTTGTGAAAATCCAGGCAATGCCGAATGCCGTTTGTTCTTTTTGATAATATGTACCTTTTCTATTCATATATACTTTTAAAATATGGGTAAAAAGACTGACTTTCATTTAACACTGCTGAAGTCAATGGGATAAATCATACAACTAATCACGTTCACTTAACGAGCAGTTGTAAAGAAAATAACATACGACAAAATGGAATGACAATAGTCAGGGAAAAAACTAAAAAATCGCCTGGAAAATCGGGAAAAGTCAGAGAAATTTGTTGTGGAGAAAAAGTGGCCACCCTGCTATATCCGTTCGCTTTATGCATTAATGTTTAAAATTTTGGAAACAAAAGAGGTCAATGGCATAAAGAATTTTTTTTAACGTTTAGCTGCCAAAAGGCATTTTTAAGTCTTAAAGTATATATTGTGTCCCCAGATGGGGTACCGCACTCTTGTAAACTTTCTTATTTTTGATTTGCTCAGAAAAAGTCATTCTTTGTAAAAAGTTAAGCTTGTCTTAGGAAGTCAAACAGTTGTAAAACTTCAGATAAATTATACAAAGGATTTTAAAAATTAGAAAATAATAAATCGACTTTAAGAAAACTATCTTTTTTTTTACATTTTTATTAATAATTTTATTTAACAAAGTTTCTTCAATTATGAGGAAAAGCTTAAATACAGAGTTTAGTTGCTATCTATCCGGGGACACTTTGTAGAAAATAACCAAGAGTCACTACTATTTGTTCCAGCCACTCAGCTGGCCAGAAATATTGGTCCCTTCAAATTAGTCAAAAAATCGCTGTTTTATGGAAAATCTTCCCACAGTTATGAGACTTGTAAAATGTGAAGTATTTGGGTTGTCTAAACATGATCCCCCCCTCCCCTATCAGTTCTAAAAAGGGTGGTTTTTGAGAAATATATACATATATATGAATTTTAGCGTTTTTTCATCTTTTTATCTATTTTGAGGAAAAACTATGGATTTTGGTGAAAAATATCAAGAGAGCAGAGTTGTAGAGCATAAAATTTCCTACAAATTTTGTCGCTACTTTTTTTTTCTTTTTTTTAGTTTCGCCGCTAGAGGGCTCGAAAGAAATATACATATAGACTTTTGCGCCTTTTTTTAGATTTTGAGCCAAAATTATGCATTTTTATGAAAGATTACATAAAAAAAATTATTATAATATTATTATTCTACACAGGAATAGAATGTTCTTTTTTTGCCAAAATTTAATTACGCATCTATAATAATAATTATCATAATAATTATAGATTAAAAATAAATTTATATATAGCTTTTTATTATCTAATATATAAAAATCTCGTGTCACACTGTTTGTTATCGAACTCCTCCGAAACGGCTTGACCGATTTTTATGAAATTTTTGGTGTATATTTGGTAGGTCTGAGAATAAGTCGTAGGCTATTTTTTTTACCTCTAGGTGATAAGGGTGGCCCTATCCAGAAATTTTCTTTTTATTTTTTGGACAAAAATTTATAATTTATATGGCAAAACAACGTTTGCCGGGTCAGCTAGTAACAACAGTAAATTTTGTTATGCTCATGCATGCATTAATTTTAAATTTAATAAATAAACCAAAACTTTCCACTAAATTTAATTACCCTGATTTAATTATACTCAATAACATATTTATATATATTTTTATGAAATATGTTATTGAGCATAATTAAATTTAGTCGAAAGTTTTGGTTTATTTATTAAATTTAAAGTTAATGCATGATAGATAGATAGATAGATAGATACATTTATTTACACAGGTCTTAATAAATAGTATATAATATATGATCAAAATATTGATCAACGTAATGACATAATATTTATATCATTGGTCATTTAACATAGATAAAAATATAGACAAATGAATTAATAACATGACTACATACATATAAAAGAAATAAATATATACAAGAAATACTTATAAAGAACAATTACGAATAAAAAACAAAAACAAATTATGGCTCACTATTGTTAGAGGTGTAATTTAAATACTCCTCATATGAATAAAATGCCTTTCTTATTAAAAGGCTCTTGACATTATTCTTGAACTGACTAGAGGGCAACAATTTATATTTAGTGGGCAACACATTATAAAATTTTAAGGCAATGAAATTCAGGTTTTTTTGGCTTTTGGACAGTCTGCAGTATTTTGGAATTAACATATTGTTATTACGTGTATTATAATTATGTATGTCACTATGGGCAGAGAATTTTTCCAAATTATTCTTAACATACATTACACATCCAAGTATAAACATACAGGGAAAAGTTAGTAATCCATTATTGACAAAGGAGATCTTACAGTCTTCTCTGTATCCAATTCCATCTATAATTATCACAGCTTTACGCTGTAGCCTCAAGATCCGGTGCCATGAGGATGAATAACCCCATGCCAAGATGGCATATGACATCACGGAGTGGCACAGAGCATAATAAGCCGTTTTTAGGATAGGTTTAGAGACACAGTCACCTAATAGTCTTAGCAGATAGATATTACTAGACAGTTTCCCTGCCACTGAATCAACGTGATAATTCCAACTAAGACTGGGGTCAATGGTTACTCCCAGAAATTTAACAGATGCAGGATTATCAAAGTTATTATATCTTAGGGGACAGAACCATTGTTTGAGTTTTAGACATATTTAAACTAAGCCCATTATGAGAAAACCATTGCTCGGCCCTTGACTGTGCAACAAGACCCTTGTCAATGACCTCATTCAGTACTTTGCCTGTATTAGACATTGTGGTGTCATCTGCAAAAAATATAAAATCAGTGAGTGGTACATTGACTGATAAGTCATTAACATAGATTAGGAAGAGTAAGGGACCCAGAACTGACCCTTGTGGCACTCCTATGTCTATGTACATTTCTTGGGATATATTATTGCCACATTTAACTTTTTGTGTTCTTCCTTCTAAGTAGGATTTAATTAATTTAATACTATTTAAGTCAAAATTGTACTTCCTAAGCTTCCTAATTAATAGATTGTGCTGGACACAGTCAAAGGCTTTGCTAAGATCACAAAAGGTGGTCATCAGGTACTCTCCTTTTTCGAAACATTCCAGGGCCTTCTCAGTAAAATCCAATATTGCATCGATGGTACTCCTATTGGATGAGCATAACAAAAGCATAACAAATGAGCATAACAAAATTTACTGTTATGATAAAAAGCTACATATGAATTTATTTTGAATCTATAATTATTATGATAATTATTATTATAATGCGTAATTAAATTTTGGCAAAAAAGTACATTCTATTCCCGTGTAGAATAATAATATAATAATACTTTTTTTTTATGCATAAAAATGTATATTTTGGTTCAAAATCTAAAAAAAGGCGCAAAAGTCTATATGTAGTTTTTTTCGCGCCCTCTAGCGGCGAAACTAAAAAAAAAAAAAGTAGAGACAAAGATTATAGGAAATTTTATGCTCTACAACTTTGCTCTCTTGATATTTTTCACCAAATTGCATAGTTTTTCCTTAAAATAGATAAAAAGGCGAAAATTCATATATATGTATATATTTCTCAAAAACCACCCTTTTTTAGAACTGCGGGGGGGGGGGGGGGCGAAAATTATATTTAGACAAACCAAATACTTCACTTTTTACAAATCTCATAACTGTGGGAAAGTTTTCTTTAATTTTTCTTAATTTGAAGGGACTATATCGTTAATAACACAGGCCCACAAAAAAAAAGTTGTCTGCGCCAGGGTATTGACCATACCTATCCCTTGTATTTTGACCCGCTGAACACGAATCTGACCTTAGTTTTTCTCCTATACGTCAGGTTTTTTTTTTAAAGCAAAAAAGTCTAATATTTATATATTTATTTGCTATTAAAAGAAAAACCTGACGTGCTGGAGAAAAACTAAGATCATATTCGTGTTCAGCGGCTTAAAATACAAGGGATAGATGTGGTGAGTACCCCCGCGCAGATGACTTTTTTTTGGGGGGATTGTGCCACACCGAGTGTGGCACAGTGGCAACCAAAAAAAGTGGTCTGCGCGGGGGTACTGACTCCCTTGTATTTTGAGCCGCTGAACATGAATCTGACCTTAGTTTTTCCCCTACACGCCTGGTTTTTTTTTAACAGCAAAAAAAAGCCTGTTGAATCGTGATATTTATATATTTATTTGCTGTTAAAAGAAAACTTGACGTATAGGGGAAAAACTAAGGTCAGATTCGTGTTCAGCGGCTCAAAATACAAGGTATAAGTATGGTCAGTACCCCGACGCAGACAACTTTTTTTTTTGTGGGCCTGTGTAATTATAAATCTGCTTCGTATCAACCTGATTTATTTATCAAATAATTTAAATATTGAATTACAATTAATAGAGGAAGTACAAGAAGCAAACATTATATCTGACATAATAAATGAGGCAAACATTGGTCCAGAAGAAGGAGAGGAAGCTGCCATAATTATACAGCGTGCTTTCCGACAATTCAAATTAAGAAAGCAAAAGGTAAGTAGAAGAGTTTACTTACCTCATTTAAATGTAGAATTAATTGAAAAATAAATCTCAAATGACTTGTAATACATGAAATCGGCAACTTTCGAAGTTAAACTTCATCATCAGCAGAACACGGATAATGGGAATGTTCCACTGCATTCAAAGTTAGATTTTTTATTTATATGGATATAATTGTACGTTATATATTGTACCATTATCAAATTGGTTAATTTTGAAATATTTCAAAATCACAAAAACAAATTATTTATATCAAAATAGCTTAAATTTGCCACCACCAGTAAACAACCAAATCACGCTATTTGGGAGCTGAAACCATGATCCAAACATAAGAGCAGAAGCGGTACTTTCATATTTTCTGTATTATGTGTACTCGTATCCGACAGTTTTATTATTTAATATAAGCCAGAAAATACCCAAATATTATATTGTTATACAAGTAATAAGACACAAAACAACAGGACAACAAAATTTAAAAGACAAAGTGTCGACTAGCGGTCTACATACTCTATACCTTTTCTGCTTTTCTCAAATGTGCTAAAATCTGTGGTTCATTTCACCTACTACAACCTCAATCTGGAAATACCCTGTGTACGTATAATTATACGGGTATCCCGGCACTATGGGGCAATATTTCGGGAACGTATAGTTTAGGTCAAAATAACACTAAAAGTACCTATAATTTTTTTTCTTGGGGCGCCCCCCTACGGAGATATTACCCTTTAAAGGTTACATATTCAAGAAGGTTTTTTGCCTATTACTTCCAAACCGTTCTATCGATTTTAATAAAATTTGGGCTGTGTACATATTAAATAAGTATCTTTATTCCAGAAATATGGTGCCCTTCGTATCTTGTCTAGGAAGCCAGGGTGTTCCACCCCCTAATGCTTTTTACCCCTAAATTTTAACATAAATTAATTTTTGAAAATTTAGGTCACATTTTTAAATTCCTTAAACACCTTTCTAAAAAAATATATTCTTGTTTGACATCGATAAAGCGATCCGTTTTTGAGAAAAAATAATTTTACTGATAAGGGACAAAGACTGACATTTCGTCAACACATAACTATATACAGGGTGTCCCGAAATTCCCGCCTTTCCCTTTAGGTGCTAATTCTCCATGCAAAAATAGTAAGAATAGTTCCTATAAACATGTGTCCGGAAATGATTCCTAAGGGAGCTACGGCCCTCTAAGGATGGCACAAAAATAGGTGTACTAATTGTCTCGGAAATGATTTGGGACAACTTTATGAAACTTGGTTAACTTTTTTCGACTAATAAAAGTTATTGTTTTACGCCTACTTTAAAAAATAAATAATGCGCATTTAGCAAACGAATACGCAATATTTCGTTTAGACCGCTTTTACTCGAAAACGGCTTGCCATATAGCTAATTGTAAAGAGGCCTTTTTTTATGCAGAATTAACCAGGGAATCATAATCAGGGATTAAAGTACTAAAAATGTCAAATGGAAAATTAATATGTAGAAACAAAGAACACCGACCTCTCGTTTCTCCGCCCCTGGATAAAATTAATTTTGGCTAATACTGTAAAACAATAACCTTTAATAATCAAAAAAACGTAACCAAGTTTCATAAAGTTGTCCCAAATCATTTCCGAGATAATTAGTAAAAACACCTATTTTTGCGCCATCCTTAGAGGGCCGTAGCTCCCTTAGGAAGCATTTCCGGACACATGTTTATAGGAACTTTTCTTACTATTTTTGCATGGAGAATTAGCACCTAAAGGGGAAGGCGGGAGTTTCGGGACACTCTGTATATACAACTACAATACACACATAACCACAATAACTACATAACTAAAATAAAAGTTCGATGTGAGCACCCTGTACAAGAATACATTCTCGTAAGCGAAATAAGTTGGATCGCTGACCCTGAAATAGCATTCCAGAGTTGTTCCGAATGGCTTCACATTGGGTAGTGATTCTTTGAAACATCTCTTTCCCTTGTTTGTACCGGTGTTTTATACACTAAATTTTTGAGATGACCCCAAAAGAAAAAATCTAATGGGTTGAGATCAGGAGAACGAGGAGGCCATGGTACTGGACCTCCTTAATTTAATTGATTTAATTTAATTTAATTTAAAACCACCTTTACCTCATCGGTTCGGTTCCACGCTCCCTAAAAATTAATAGGATTATTTTTTTAAATAGTTATTTATTCTTTACTTTTTATTATTTTGTTTTTTTTATTGCTAAGATGGATATCTACCTGTTTCTCGTACTTGACAGTTTACCCGTTCAAAAGTTTTCCTGTTTGGAATAACTTTGTTAGGAAAGTGCTTCCCATAAAGCCGTCCGGCTTCCGAACCATTACCGGCGGTAAGTCCGTACATAAGTTGCATGTCGGCATATTCACCAGATGAAAAATTTGCCATGTCAATAAACTACTATCACAGAACTACTTACAACTTACTTATTACTTGCTACTCAAATTTGATGTTTAAATTTATTCAATTGTTTTCTCATGTGATAGTTTATATTACTAGTATTCCTTAGTCCATTATCAGTAAAATTATTTTTTCTCAGAATTGGATCGCTTTATCGATGTCAAACAAGAGTATCTTTTTTTAGAAAATTGTTTAAGGAATTTAAAAATGTTACCTTAATTTTCATAAATTAATTTGTCAAAATTTAGGGGTAAAAAGCATTAGGCTGGCTTCCTAGACAAGATACAAAGAGCGGCATATTTCTGGAATAAAAGATACTTATTTAATATGTCAAAATTTAGGGGTAAAAAGCATTAAAAGCATAAAAAGCATAAAAAGCATTAGGCTAGACAAGATACGAAGAGCGGCATATTTCTGGAATAAAAGATACTTATTTAATATGTACACAGTTCAAATATTATTAAAATCGATAGAAGCAAAAAAACCTCCGTAGGGGGGGCGCCCTAAAAAAAAAAATTATAGGTACTTTTAGTGTTATTTTGACCCAAACTATACGTTCCCGAAGTATTGCCCCGTAATCCCGGGTCACCCTGTATAACAAAATAACTTTTTTTTATAACAACTAGATTTTCAAGCAGCATAAAATATATAATATATAATCATCTGTGTGAATTCCATTGATTTTACGAATTTCTTCAGAAAGTAAAAATATTAATTGTGACATTCCAAGCGCATTGGGAAAACTGTAAGTAAGGAAGGAATGTTAAGAACCAAATTTTTCATAATAACCTCCACCTTGGAGCACCTTTCCCAAAATTATGTGGTTTATTTTGTGGATTTACGTCCAAATAATAAATGATTCAGTGATTTTTAAAACTATTTAAAATATTTATACTTCTTTTCTACCGATCCCTGTACTTTGTGAATGTGATGGTATATATTCTATTATATTTCCTAGCTAATACCCGTCACATTAGTGAAAACCACATTCAAATCGGACTAGCAGTTTTGAAGGTCTAAGATCACATACAGGCTGTTCATTTTAACATAGTTCTCGAGAATATCTAACTTAATATCGGTTGTGCAAAAAAATTGTTTCTATGAAAATTGTGCCTATTTTTATAAGCTACAAAATGGTTTAAAGACATTTGAAATCTATGGCCTACTTTAAGAGTTATGATGGAAAATATAAAAAATACAGAATATGTCTAAGCAAAATACCTCCGTTATTTGAAAAGGTACGACTAAAATTCTAAGGCGACAATTTTTGGCAAAACAGTGTCTTTCAATGAGGTTTTATCTGAACTATTTTGAGATTTACTGTTCAGGGTGTTTTTTTTTAAACAGGCGGGAAATAGCGGCATTAAATAGAGTATTTTCCTCCCTTTTCAACGATATATCACATGCCATATTTATTCGCTGGAACTAAGCAAGTAATTATAAAAACATTTTTTAAACCAATGTTTTTTTTTAACTAGCATCATACTTGCCGTGGGGAAGTATGATTAAATAAAACGATTAAAAAATTCAGTAAGTTCTTCAAATCTTTACTATAATCAAACATTAACGCAATTATATATAATAAAGTAAATTAAAACAGGCCATGGATTTCAAATGTCTAAACTATTTTGTAGCTTATAAAAATCGACACAATTTTTATAGTAGAAACAATTTTTTTGCACGACCGATATTAAATGATATATTCTCGAGGGCCCTGATAAAATGGACAGCCTGTATATACATACACACACAACCGAACTGAGACACTCTCTTTGAAGTAGGTTAAAAATAAGAAATCATTGGTAGATGAAAGATATGATACGTAAATAAAGGTAGGTGGGGTAGAAGAAAAAAGTTAGTAAGTTAAAATTTTCTTTTGCAAATTATTGTTAAATAACATTTTGTGCAACATGTGTGCGTTTAGAGTATGATCTTATTTGTTTGTGTGTTTCCTAATACCTTTAAAACGAGTGTACCGATTTTGATGCAGTTTTCTGTAAAAGTTAGATAACTCTTAGATACTGATCATCGAACTGAAACACGAAGGATACATCACCGGAAGTTTCTAAGTTTTAAAGTTATTTTCATTCTAGAATAAGAAACTCCAGCACCACTACACCTTTATTTGTTACTGTTGTTTCAAGCCGTTCATCATTTATCCCTTTTAGTAAAAAACGTGTACCTTTCTAAGCAACAAATATTACAAAACCGTTTATATTTATTTAAGTTTGATTCTATTTTCACTAGGAAAAGGAGATGTTAAGTGGAATGATTGACTGGAGAGCAGCAGCAAGGAGTGCCATCCATTTATACCGGCACACCGGAGTAACCGTTGAGGAGGCAAACAGAGCTGCCACATTGATAAAGGTGATGTATTGAATCGCATTATATTATGTTAAAGTATCATGTGTTGCTTGCTTAGTGTTATTTTCTTTGTGTATGTGGTCTAAATGTAAAAATTCCCCCACCCCCCCAAAAAAAAAACAGAAGGAAACTAATGACGTTGCTTTAAGAATTGTAAAAATTAAAAAAAAAATTGTAAAACATAATGTAGATTTACAGGGTGTGGGCAATAGTGTGTCTGACTTCGATATCTCAAGTTCTACGATAGCTAGAAATTAAAAGAAAAATACAAGTAAACTAGAATAAAAAAGTCTGTAACCTGAAATTATTTTCGAATATACAGGGCGAGCCAAGACGAAATTACAGGATCAAGTGCTTTTCTTTTTTAAGTAGAATGCTATGTATATCAGTATATTTTTTTAAGCTTCTTTCTAGACTCCATTCATTCCTATATTATTATTGACTATCTCGCAGTTGAAATAATGCCATCTGCAGCTGCATATCAAAAAAATCACCAAACTCACAATTACAGGTTTAAGGGAAAAACTTATGTGAATTCTAGTTACAAGACATCTAATTAGTGTTTTTGAATCATTTTTACTTCCTCAAAATGTACAGGGTGGTCAAAAATTATTTTTCAATTAAAAACATTTTAAATTGAATTTTCTCAATTTTTTCAAATGGACCTATATATTTTTCAACGATGTGATGAAGATATGAAAAACGAACATTTTTTGTAAATACTTCCCTATGGCTAATTGCAACCATTTTCGTTTTACTGAGCAATAAGTACTAAATTGGAGAATAAACTTAAAAAATAGATGTTTCTTCAAATAATTCATTAGAAAATGCGCTCCACATGTTGCCCATTTTGATCGTCATACATCTCTATGCGCTCTCGAAATGAGGTTTCTACTGTTCCTAAAATTGCCGGTGTGATAGATCTAAAAGCAGTTATTATCCTTTCCTACATATTTTGTACTGTTGTTGGTGTGTCTTTGTAAACAATTTCCTTCACGTATCTCCATAAAAAGAAATCCATTTTTGTAAGATCTGGGGATCTAGCAGGCCATTTAGTGGGTCCATTTCTTCCAATCCATTGAAGTGGGTAGGTATTATTTAAATGGTCTCTAACTGCATTTAAATAATGTGGTAGAGCACCATCTTGCTGAAACCACATCCTATTTCGAATCCTTTCAGGAAGATTCACCAATAATTGCGGCAGATAGTTTTCCAGAAAATGAAGATAACTCCAGTCAATGTACCATCAAGAAAATGCGGCCCTCTGCAATAATTCCTCCCCAAACGTTTATAGACCATCTGCGCTGGTTATCAACTTGCCTAAAAAAGTGAGGATTTTCCGAAGCATAATGGAAATTGTGTCTATTAGCAAATCCATTTTTATGAAAAGTTGCCCCATCAGTGAATAAAACATTATGAAAGAAGGTGCATTTTATGTCTGGCCCAATTACAAAACTGTAGACACCTTTGAAAATCGTCATCAGATAATTCCTGATGCATTTGAATATGATATGCATGAAACTTATTTGTTTTTAAGATTCGACCAACAGACCGTCTACTTATTCCTACTAACGAGGTCACTTCTCTACTAATATGGGGATTTTCAATTGTTGCCAGTACCACAGAAAATTCATTTTCTTCATTCACAACACGTTTTATTCTTTCACTTTTTTTATATTCAACATTTCCAGTTTCCACAAATCTATTGAAGGCTTTGGAAGCTGCTAACATCAGGCAGCCTTCTTTCAGGATACCTTTGCTTATAGCAAGCAAACAATTTCTATCCGACTTGCCCAAAACAAAAGTAATGTCTACAAGTTTTGCTTTATTAAAATTCATTTTGTAAAACTCAAACTATTTTCAATTTAATACAAATGATAACTAACGATCGATAAGTGCGATAAATGTTCATTTGTACAAGACAATTTATACCAAACTGAGGTCTTATTGCTTGTCGAATAAAGAAAACAGCAAAAAAATTTACAAAAAAACTATTACAGTAAAGGACCAGTGAAATACTATTTACCCACTTCAATGGATTGGAAGAAATGGTCCCACTAAATGGCCTCATTTCAAAATTGTATAAAGACGTCTCTCAATCAAAATGGGCGACATATAATTTTTTCTAATGAATTTAAAAATAATTTTTTGCTACCCTGTACATTTTTAGGAGGTGAAAATGATTCAAGAACATTATAGTGCAGGCGCTGGAAGTAGTTGAGTATGCAAAATGTGAGGACCGGCGAGTGTTCAAATTCTTATACTTAAGACCCTATATAATGGAAAAACCTATCTTGCCGGCTGCTGCGGTGGTCCCTTCTAGTTCCCTGCGTATAGCCGTTCAGTGTGTTTCTGTGTCAATCGACACAAAAATGTTCCTTTGAAGGCTCGCCTTTGTCATGTATACCTAATATATTTTAAATCATTCAACAAAAATTTCTGTTGATTGTAAAGCTTTCTTTTCAAGCACTCAAAATAAATTACAACTTGTTCAATATCTTTGCACTACTGCTCCAAAATATGGACAAGTAAAAGAAGCTTGCGAGATGTACATTTGTGGAGGATTCGATGATCCAACACAATATTTCAAGCTACAAGGGTCTTCATTTTGTGAGGTACTTGAATTAAAATCAAACCACTTAGAAGCTGATTTAAGGATGTTTTGTCACATATTTCACGCAGTAAGAATTCACTCTGCCCATGTTATTAACCTCAGCACTGATACAAATGTATTCATCTTGGCGATTTAGTACTGGAAAGAACTAGCAAATATTGGTTGTCTAGGTCTATGGTTCGACGGTTCTTATGAAAAGAAACATCTTCTAGGATGCCATTTAGCTGCTGAATCCCTCGGTGAAAGCATATATAATATTTTGCCAGCATTACATTTCGTAAGTGGTTGCGATACTACCAATAAATTAGGCAGTAAAATAGAATGTTTGAAAGCTGCAACGGAGGAATTTGTACAAACAGCCCTTGTATCTTTGGGAAGTCTTGACCTAAATGCTGAACAATTAAAATAGTTAGAAACAGTTTGCAAATTGAATTTGCTTTCAAAGAATTCTTGAAATATTTGCGGCAGTTTTCTCTATCAAGTGTACTTTTTTACGTAGAAATGACTCCTGCATGAGATTTTCTAGTCAAAAGTGCCATTACGTATTACTCGCCTGTTTGGGAGTCACAGGAGCAATACGCACAACCCCCACAGCAGCTCTGGAGGTCCTTCTGGACCTAGTGCCCCTTCACTTGGTGATTGAGGCCGAGGCTCGGTAAGCGGCCTACAGGCTGAGGTGCGGTGGTCAGTGGAAGGCCGGAGGAGAACAATGAGGACACACTAGAGCCCTTTCCAACGCGATAGGGACTCACTCACTTCTGGAGACCAGGAGTGATGATATGGTGCCTTCCTTCTCCTTCTCAGAACCCTTTGAGGTTGTCATCCCCCAAAGGGAAGACTGGAACCCACTCGAGGACATACTCAGGCCCGCCGATACCGTCTGGTTCACAGATGGATCGAGGTTTGAGGAAAGTGCTGGAGCAGGGATATACGGTGAAAGGCCCAGGGCTGAAGCTTCTTATGCCTTGGGCAAATTCGCCACGGTATTCCAGACCGAAATTTTGGTCTGCGCACAGGAGAATATCCGAAGGAAATATTCCAACAGGCACATATATATATATAGCGACAGTCAAGCGGCCCTCAAGGTCCTTGCATCAGTCCGGACCAAGTCAATCCTGGTTCAAAACTGTAGACAGGCTCTCTGTGAACTTGGCTCATCCAACTGGGTCAAGCTTCTCTGGGTGCCAGGACACAGCAACATCGAGGGTAACGAGCGGGCAGACGCTCTGGCCAGAGGGGGCTCTCAGAGGCCCCTACTGGGTCCGGAGCTGGCTCTCGGTTACCCTAGATCCAATGCCAAGAAATCAATAGAAGACTGGACACGGTCCCAGTTCTTTGACTTCTGGGCTTCCTACCCAGGACTCCGGCAAGCGAGGCTCCTGATCTCGGGGCCCTTGCCGAAGCGAGCAGAACAAATCCTGCGACTAAACAGGAAACAGGTCAGAACCGTGGTAGGTCTTTTGACTGGACACGGCTCTTTCAGAAAACACCTGCACACTATGGGGGTGGTTGACAACCCCGACTGCAGGTTCTGCGGAGACGAGGAGGAAACTTCCGTCCACGACCTTACTTCCTGCCCTAGTCTTATGAACTTGAGGCACAAACACTTCGGCATTGGTTTTCCGGTGCCCGAGGAAATAAGGAATGCCCCTATAGGAAGGGTTTTGGCCTTTGGGTTAGAATCCTGCCTGGATGGGGGAATTCAATAAATTCGTAGCGGTAGCACAATGGACCACAAGGCCTGAGTGCGGCGACTCTCAGTCGCCCCGCTAAAAGAAGAAGAAGAAGAAGCCACTACGTTTCGTAAAAAAAAAAGAGACAAATATTCATCATCAGGCATAGCTCATGAGTCGCCCTCCATGGGCTAGCGTGATGTGATACATAAATTATTGTTTCCTAGCTTAAAAAATGTTTCCTTACCAAATTGGGAGAAGATCGGTCAAGAGGTAGTTAAGATATTGCAAAAGAAAAGAAAAAAAATTACAATTTTGACAACCTGTATCTTTTTATTTATTTATTTATTTATTCAATACATTTGTCAACAGTATAAAAGAACCAATTACAGGACAAGAAAGCGACAAAAAAAATACATAGCTACATACATACATATAAGTGACAAACAATATAAAATTAATTACAAGTGCCCTACATGTTTATATTATTTTAACATTAACATTATGGGACGCTGCAATTCTTAAGAGAAGTATGAATTGTATTGACCGTGCAGTTGAATATATCACAAGTATCACAAATTGAAATGTAGTTAGTGCAAATAACGAATATAGGTGACTTCAGCATTATATTGGTTCGTGGCGGTTGACAATAAAATGTGAGAGGGTTGCGACTGGCGGCTCTTGGAACCAAAAAGTTCAACTGGTTTATGCAGGAGGGCAGTCAACCCTGTTGTGTATGAGCAAATACAGGAATTTTACAGCATAAAATTGCCTTCTAAATTGTAATGAGTCGAAGTTAAATATTTAACAGATAAGTCTGGTCGCAGCCTCTGTTTGGATATCTACCATCAGTGCGGAAGCAGAGTAGTTTTAAGAATTTTCTAAGAATGGACTCGATTAATTTGACTTGATAATCATAGATAGGGCTCCAAATAAGTGAGCAGTACTCAAGTTTAGACCGAATATAGCAATAAAATAGTTTGATTGAGACGCCATTGTCCCGGAAGACTTGACTTAGTCTTAAAATAAACCCGAAGGTTTTCATAGACGAGGAAACCGTTAACTCGATATGCTTGGCAAATGATAATTTGTTATCAAACAATACTCCTAGATCTCTGGTTGAGTCGGTACGGGACAAAGATTGTGTGTCGATATGATAGTCGTATTCAATGAGTTCATCTTTTCGTGAGTAAGTTACAACCTTGCATTTGGTTATATTTAGAGCAAGGGAGTTTAAATGACACCACTGTGCTACTTTATTAAGTTCCCTTTGTAGCATATGACAGTCGTCTATGGAGTTTATTGACGCAAAGATTTTTAGGTCATCTGCGAAAAAAAGCTTTTTGCAGCAAAGAGTGTCATTGAGATCATTGACAAAAAGAGCAAAATATAGCGGACCTAAATTGGAACCTTGTGGTACCCCTGATGTTACAGTATACAGTATATGAGTTAGAAGTAAAACCATTATAAGCGACATAATTAAGGCGGTTTGTCGGGTATGAAGAGAAGAACTGAACAAGAGTGGTAGAGCAGCCATACAGTCAAAGTTTGGATAGTAATAGGCAATGATCAATGCGATCAAATGCCTTGGAGAAGTCCGTATATATCCACAGCAACAATTTATTAAAGCATGTTTGGTTACATCCTCATATTTTGATTCAGAGAATCTACCCTTGAACTTATTAATGGTCCACCCTATGTAGATAAGAGGAGAAAAAAAAAATTGGACCAAAATATGGAAGGCAAGATCCGGATTATTAATCTTTGAACTATTCTCAGCTATTATTCATTGATAAAATGCGGTCCTCACATTTTGCACACTCACTTCCTTCTAGCGCCTGCTCTATTAATTAGATGTCTCGTAACTAGTATTCACATAAGTTTTTCTTAAAACCCATAATAGGCCCCGCTTAGCATTTTTTTTTATTTTTGAAATCGAAAATAGAACATTTTTTAAGTCAATTTCGAAATTTTTAGGTTTTTATTAGGACGTTTAAGCCTTTAAATAAACTACCAAAGTTGGGCCGCGCGAAAACAGGGCGGAGCTTCACGTGACGTCACTTTGCAGATACTGATCAGGCGACAGTCGAAATTTTTTTTTTTAATAATAAAAAGAAGGGATAACCCCTCATGGGCTTCCAATGAAGCGTCAGACTCTTACTGACCAAAGCTCCCTTCTCCCGGACTCGCCTGTATACTACAGTCGAGATTTAATGTGACTTCACAGCTTACCTCAAAAATATATATTTCTTAAGATTTACAAGTATTACGTAGCTATTATTAAGATTTCTGCCCGGTTCCTGTACTTTCAACCAAAATCTAGTTCAATGTAATGCTTATGTATGAAGTTTTAAATAGTTTGTCACAATTAGGCAATCCAACGACCTGTCAAAATTATTTTTCAATATGGCGCTGAGGGCAAACATGGGGTTTATTTTAATTAACTCGCGGAAACGTAGCCAAGGCAACCGAAAAAAAACTGATTTAACGAATGAAAATAAAGGATTGCCGGATGTTTGCCCTCAACGCCATGTTAAAAGTCACGTGGTTTGGATTGCTTAATAAAATAAGACACTTTTTGCAGGTTAGGAATCTAACCTATAATTAGCAGTCTATTTGTATTAAGGCTGTGTTACCAATGTCAAAATATCGCGTTCATTATCGTCATTTTCGTCGTCATTTTCTAATTCTTTCGCGAGGTTGTTCTTAAAAACGAACCGACAGAATTCAGATTTGATTTAATTATTATAACTAATTAACTTAAGTATGTTATGTATTATAATTTATATTTGAATACTAAATGAAATTAAGTTTTCAAAGTTTGGATTATTAAACGTGAACGTACCTCTCAATCGGCCGTAATAATCTATAATTATTTTATTTTCTTTAATGGGACTCAAATGTTCAAATAAAATAAAATACATACTAGAATAAATATATTTAACGTGAAAAAAAGTTAAAAATCTGCATAATATCTGCTCCTATAAAAGATTAACCTCTCAGAAAAAATTGCTCATTTATGCTAATATTAGTTTGACGTTTTACTACTAGATGGCGGGACAGAAGTTGTTCGAAGTGGTAACACTGCTGAAATAACACTAGAAAGACAGTGAAAGCAGGGTCGGACTTATTTTTTAATTTCTCTAGTGTTGGAAATGGTGTTTAAAAGAATTTTAATTTACTTGCCGATTGAATTGTCCACATTCTGTAGTACTGATTACATATTTTTTTGTATCATTTATTTTTATTTATGATTGACCGGGCTTGATCTCTTAATTACATACTACACTACAATACAAAGAGAATTGCCTATGGCTATTTATGCAGGGCTTTTTTCTCAGATTATAAGGAGAAACAAAGTAGCCATTACGATTCTTTACGATTAAAATTTTTTAATAATAAAATTGATACGCTAAGTTGTATTCTTTATATTAGAGCATATTTCACCCTTATTGCACAATTCCAGAGCTTGTTTTCATAAAAGCTAATTTTTGTACTCTTTTTTTTCAGAAGTCCTATACATTTCTTGTTTATTGTTAATGTTGCTAATAAATTATTAGTATGTCTAACAAAATATCATTACTAAAAAAAGCGATTAAGATTAGGATAACTATTTTTAATTCCGACTGTGAATAATCGATGTCATGGAGAGATACAAAAGAACTTGTGGTATACAGACAAACTCTCTTTGCACACTCTAATAGCATATATATATAATCAACAATTATTTTAAAAGAGTCTTTTACTTCTCGAAGGAGAGTTCAAATTCTCTCTGGAAGTAATAAAGGCGCGTTTGCACTCATCCAGTAATTTAGTCGAGTCGTTTAGTAATTTAGTACTCGACCAATGCGGACAGCACTTTCCACTAAGTCACTCAACTTAAACACGCTGTCCGCATTGGTCGAGTACTAAATTTCTAAATGACTCGACTAAATTAATGGATGTGTGCAAACACGCCTTAAGTGACACTTTAGTCTTTGAAAATGATTATTAAACTTGCAGTACAAAAATATAAAAGTATAAAACTTATACTGTCAGGTTGGAGTTGGAAATTCAAATGCCTACTGCCACGAACCGATAACCGATTTGGTATTCGAGTTGGTAGCAATGTCAACGCAGTATTTTTTTGAGTGAATACCAGTGTAAGAGGCTCGGGCAGGGTGTATTAATTACATTCAATGTAAAGAATCCACGAGCAATTCACGCAACCCGTAATACTTTGACGTGTTCGGTGGGTAATCTAAAAATAATTTACATTATTAGTTTGTTAGATATTATAGTGCGCAGTGCGCGATAGTTTAATTATTATTTACGAACATCAAATCTTATTTCAAAAGTTACAAGATAGAACAGGAGCTGAATAATTCGTTAATTCATTGTTATAAATCTAGTCGACTATTTTCAACAACGTTGATCACTTTGCAATACCTCCGTACGGCCCTGCAACACTTCTGTTGCCAACAACAGATAAGCAAATCTCAACTCTTAACTAGGCAATTGTATGAATCCTGTTTTACCGGCAGAACCATTAGTTCGCTACTTCTATACAAGAATTGACTATGGCGTGCAAACGCAGCCTTAATCAACAATATTGAAAAATTATTTGCGTGAATTTTTAAATATTTGCTTGGAGCCAGTTTGGCTCCACACTAAAAATGAGTATACAAACATTAAAAATGAGAATAAACCTAAAAAACAACAATTGAGGTTATGTTAGTTATATGATGCACATGCCCCAAGCGTGTGGCGGGTGTTATTGTTTTTCTCTATGGAAACAGCGTTTGATTGTTGAATTATATCTGTTTTATCTTCTTGCTGGTTTCAAATGAGTAGAATGACGTCACACGAGTCGGCGAAGCGCTTTGTACTGGAACTCAATCTTTAACATTGAATATCTAATGATATACTTATGAAGCTGAAATTTTAACAGCTTATCGAGATGCTCGAATTCTATTGAATGCCATAAAAGAATAATGAAAAAATAATTATCGGTAACAAGCCCATTGTGATTTTTATACTCTTCGCAAAAACGAAGAGTATATTGTATTTGATTCGCACATTTCTAAATCAGTAAATATCGCTCGTAGAGAAAAAAATTTCATATCACTATGTTACTGAACGAATTCTGAACAATTTTCAAAATGTCCGTCTGTCCGTCCGCCCGTCACGTTTCTTGTAAGCACGATAACTTAAGAAAGAAAAGTCCGATTGTATTGAAATTTAGAAAGTAAGTTAGCGTTAGCTAGGGGAAGAACCCTATTGTTTTTGAAAAAAATCAATCAATAAATAAAAAAGTTATTAATCATTTAAATAAAAATAAAATTTTTTCCATAATTTCTGTCATTTGTATTTAAATAGAAATCTTGCGAAATGTTATTCGCTATAATTTTTTTTTGTTTTTATATTTTACCAATATATATATTTCATAATAATGTATCTAATCCGTTGAAATATAATTCTTGAACGATATTCATTCAAGTTTTGTGGTAAGATGAGATAGCCCAATGGCTAAAGCATTTGCCTTTTTTAGCATAATGCACCTTTTCGCATAAAACACAAATTACCATACCAGGCGTTGCCCATCTTTCGGCAACATCACTAGCCACACCGTCTTTCTCTATCTATCTATAAAAACTCTCAAACATAATTTCTGATCTTTACTCGTTTCTTTGTTTTTCTTTGTTGTTTTTGTTTGTTTTGTCTCTCTAAATTATTTCTTCCCAATCACAATTTATTTTTGAATTTCAAAATCTTTAGAAAACCAAATATTTGAAACCATAAATTGCGCGGTCTTGCATTACCGTTCGCTTTGACTGCATTGCTTAGAACAGGTTTTTTGGTTAGTAATTTTCCCGTGAAGACCAGCCATATATATCTGATATTTTATTTACACCAGCCTCTTTTGTATTGTATATATCAATTATTTTAAGTTTATTTTTTACATCCTGCGAAAGGATATTGTGTTTATATTTTCATTTTATTTTTATCCAATCCGGCCTCGCTCCGTCCAGTCAATCAATTACCATGGCGATTCGCACCGTGGATGTATGGCTGGCTCCGGATGAGTGCGCGGGGAGGACAATATGTATTCTTAATTTAAAATAAATTTGTTCTTGCTTGCTTGCTTTGCCTTTCCATCCAAAGGTCTCATGTTCGATCCCTCACATGGCGATTTTTTTTTCATATTTTTTTTTTTCACAACAAAGTTGGTATCACAAAATTTAGAATGTCCAAAAACTAACATTATTTACAAGAAAAATGCAAAGAGTATCCTATAGAATGTGTAACAATTATATAAAAAGCTCAGTAAATCTGCGAAGAGTATAATGCTTCCACTAGTTTCAATATGCATCTGCAGATGGCATTGTTTCAACAAAAATTCATTACATCCAAGTGGTTGGGAGATAGTCAATATTAATATAGAAATGAATAGTCTAGAAAGAGGATTCAAAAAATATACTAGTATGCATAGCATTCCTTTATTAGAAAAAAGGCACTTGATCCTGTAATTTCGTCTTGGCTCGCCCTGTATATTCGAAAATAATTTCCGGTTGCACTTTTCTATCTAATTTACTTGAATTTTTTTTAATTTCTAGCTATCATAGAACTCGAGATATTGAAGTCCGACGCACTATTAATATAATGTGTATATATTTTAGATTTCCGAATTTATCTATGTATAAGTTTTTTTTGCTATATTGTGTATGGATACAGGGGCGGACTAACCGGGTGCGGGGCCCTGGGCTATTAATTGCTTTGGACATTTTTTTGAGATCATGTCAGATCACGCACCACCAAGACAAGTTTCACTATGTTTTGGCTAAATACCTAACTAAACTATGATAGTAATAGCGAGTAGCGAGTAGTTGCATTACACTGGGCCTTGGTTGGGACTGATCAAATCCAGATGCGTACAGTGGCACAAAGACTGTGGATTGCGATGCGGAAGCAGACAAGAGCAAAAAATGTTATATATACTTTTATATTTATTATTTATGCTGTCAATGAGATCACCAGTACAGAGCATGGTCATAATCATATCGTATTTGGTCCGTTTTCAGTATTCGGGGGCCCCTTCTGTATCCGGGGCCCTGGGCTTAAGCCCCTAAAGCCCCCCCTTTAGTCCGCCCCTGTATGGATATATTGAATATTGTCATTGTTTGTTTGTATTTTAGCTTTTGCTAATAAATAAATATTATTATTATTATTAATTTGTGCACTCTAGAATATATATTTTATTTTCATTTAGGCAGCATATAAGGGTTACTATACACGTCGCCTTATAAAGAAATTAGCCGAAGAGGGTAAATTATTAGATCAAGCATGCCGATCAATGGAAGATGAAGAGGAAGGAGATTCCAGCGAGAAGTTGTCGTTGTATGTATAAAGATATTTTTATCATTCATCATCATCATTATTTTATTGAATTGTTTAGCAAAGCAGTCACAATAAACTACGAAACTGTAATACCACATGTCGACTTTGATGAAACGAAAGTTTTAAGCGAGTCTACGGTTACGGATCAAGCTTCTATGACCAAGACGGATACAACTAGCAGTGGTGCTGTAGTAATGTCTACTTTAGAATCAATTTTGGAAGCAGCTTTTCAACAGAGCGAAGCGAAAGGTATAAATATCAGTTCGACCAAAATATGTGTAATTTATAATTAATTATCCCGTGTTTTAATGGTTATCAAATATCAGAAAAATATTTGAAAAGATTATTTACAGCAAACTCACATGCTTCTTTGATCCCTTTAATGTTTTATCCCCATCACAAAATGGATTCAGAAAAAAGTAGATAGATAGATACCTTTATTTGTTCTTTGTATAACAAAAACTCAAGTGGGTGTAGAACATGTCAATAGAATGATAAAAAAAGAAGCTGTACACACTAGAAACAAAAAAAGCCTTGTGTAAAATCCCCTAATATCACACGATGTCCGCCGGACGTCCGTTTTATGTCCATTTAATGTACTGACGTCCAATTTTAAAAAATTATGGTATTATTTAGACACTTAAACAAAAGCCACTAAAATTATTTCGCTTCGTGGAGACCTTATGTCAACTATACTTTATGGGATTATGACATTACGATGCTTTTAATTGTTGTAGTCTATTTGTTATTAAATATTTAACCTAACAAAAAACTAAAAAATGAAAAAGAGAGGTTGAAATTTTTTTTTTATTAATTTTAATTATTATTACTGTTTTTATATTCAAAAATACTATAAGATTACATAAACTTAAAATTTTTATTGCTATTTAAACAAATTTTATAAACAAATAGATAAATTACGTATTTTTGAAAAATTTTTTTGCCATTTTATTTGTTATGTAATTATTATTAAAAATAAAAAAAAAATTAAGAAAAAAATTTATTTTTAAAATGTACCTATTATTTGCAATTCTCTACAAGCTGGAAAAAATATTTTTTTTTTGTTGTTAATTTATTTGTTTAATTAATAAACAATTTGTTATTAACAATCGCCGAATGTGTTTATATTTTTTTTTATATAGAAAAAAAATAACAAAAACAACCGTATACATAAACATGTCAAAAAAATTTTAATATTTTTTACAGAATTTTAAATTAAATTTTTTTTGGCATATTTATGCATACGGTTGTTTTTGTTATTCTTTTTTCTGTCTAAAAAAAATATAAACACATTCAGCGATTATTAATAACAAATAATTCTTTTCTCCAGCTTATAGAGAATTGCAAATAATATATTTCAAGAATAAAATTTTTTCTTAATAATTTGCTTATACAGGGTGTCCCGAAACTCCCGCCTTTTCCTTTAGGTGATAATTCTCCATGCAAAAATAGTAAGAAAAGTTCCTATAAACATGTGTCCGGAAATGCTTCCTAAGGGAGCTACGGCCCTCTAAGGATGGCACAAAAATAGGTTTTTTACTAATTATCTCGGAAATGATTTGGGACAACTTTATGAAACTTGGTTAACTTTTTTCGATTAATAAAGGTTATTGTTTTACGCCTACTTTGAAAAATAAATAATGCGCATTTAGCAAACGAATACGCAATATTTCGTTTAGACCGCTTTTACTCGAAAACGGCTTGCCATATGGCTAATTGTAAAGAGGCCCTTTTTTATGCAGAATTAACCAGGAAATCATAATCAGGGTTTAAAGTACTAAAAATGTCAAATGGAAAAATTAATATGTAGAAACAAAGAACACCGACCCCTCGTTTCTCCGCCCCTGGATAAAATTAATTTTGGCTAATACTGTAATAACCTTTAATAATCGAAAAAAATGTAACCAAGTTTCATAAAGTTGTCCCAAATCATTTCCGAGATAATTAGTAAAAACACCTATTTTTGCGCCATCCTTACAGGGCCGTAGCTCCCTTAGAAAGCATTTCCGGGCACATGTTTATAGGAACTTTTCTTACGATTTTTGCATGGAGAATTGGCACCTAAAGGGGAAGGCGGGAGTTTCGGGACACCCTGTATAATGAAAAAAGGAAAAAAACGATTATAAACAATTTAAAAAAATTTTTAAGAATTTTTTAAAATTTTTAATCATATTTTATAACAAATAAAATGGCAAATTTTTTTTCAAAAATACGCAATTTATCTATTTGTTTAAACAAATAGCAATGAAAATTTATAGTTTATGTAATCTTGTTTATGTATTTTTGAATATAAAAACAGTAATAACAATTAAAATTTCATTTTTTAGTTTCTTGTTAGGTTAAATAATTAATAACTAATAGACTATAACAATTAAAAGCATTGCAATGTCATAATCCCATAAAGTATAGTTGACATAAAGTTTCCACGAAGCGAAATAATTTTAGTGGCTTTTGTTTAACAATTATCCGACTTGAAATATAAACGCAAACTCTAAAAGAATTTGTTAATTGACAATAGGCTCATTTTATGAAAAATCGGTGAAAATTTTTTTTTCAATGGGATATTAAAATATAAAATACAAAAATAATAAATAAATAAAACCTTAGCTTTTTCCAAATTATTTTTAATATAAATTTTAACTTGTTCATAATACGTAACTATTTTTTTATATTATTCTAACTATTAATTTTACTTATGTATGTATATTAGTATTTCTTTTAAATTGTATTCTTATTTTTTGACGTGTCCACACCCTTTGGGTATTGTAAATTTTCTTACATGAATTAATAAAGACGTATCTATCTATCTATTGTTCCTTTAAATGTCTAAATAATACCATAATTTTTAAAAAATTTTAAATTAATATTTAATAACATAAAAAAATAATTTTACTTATTACAGCCGGTTTCAGAGCATCGTAACGGCTTAGTGTTCGCCGCGCGGAGCTCTATTTTCAACATTAAATTAAAATTATTAATAATAGAGATTAGAGTTTCGGGAGTCAGGACTTTTTTAATGGAAATTTCTTCCTCTTTAAGAATCGCTCTTTAAAATTTCTTAAATATTAATAGTTTTCGAGTTATCTGCAAAAAACGAAACTCGTTATTTTTTCAATCTTAATTTGTTTATAACTTTTGCAATTGTTTATGTGCAGGTTTGAAACTTTTGTACATTTTTCTAGATGTCATTCCGAATCCAATACTCATACTTTTATGAGCTTTATCAAGAATTAACGCGGCTTTGAACTTGTAAACTAGTCTACTACTTGCAACTATACAGTCTTTAAGCAAGTACTAGTGTACAAGATTAGTGGCCGAGTAAGTTAAAGCGTTGACTTACAAATCATGAGATCGGCGGTTCGATCCCCAATCATTCCGTTTTTTTTGTTCAAATAATATAATAATTGGGATGTACAAATATTGTTCAATGTTGTGACATTTGGACGTCCCTTGGCTGTCTGTCGGATGTACTTTGAACCAAAAATGAACGTCCATCGAATGACCTGTATGTCCGACGAGGAGGTCCTTCAGATATCCATAGGACAATGTTGTGCTATTAGGGTCATTAATTCACAAGCTAAATTTTTAATGTGTCTGGATCTGTCAAAAATGAAATGGGGTACAGCAAGTGGTTGAATGAGATAGGAATGGAGAATTAATAAGATCAAGATCATAACTGTTAAAAAGGGCATTCGTCAAGGTTTTGTACTGGGCTCGCTTCTTTATCTTATCTACAGCAACAATCTCTCCTGCAATATCATTGAGGATGTAATTCAGTTTGCCGATAATACTTCTTTAATTGTTAGAGGCCCATCAACCATAAACCTTAATACAAACATTTTTTCTATACTAGAAAATTGGTTTGCTGCAAATAATCTTTTGCTCAACACAAATAAAACTCAATTAATAAAATCTTATTATAGTCTACACAACAATGAGTTATTAGTTGCTAATGAAAATAAACAGATCACTACTGTAAACAATGTGAAATTCAAATTGATTCTTGCCTAGATTGGCGAGGCTATGTTGAAATACTTGCAAGCTTCAAGACCAGTGGGAATAGTTTTATTGTGCGAAATGTTGTTTACCCGCAATGCTTCATT
Source organism: Rutpela maculata (assembly GCA_936432065.2). Taxonomy (NCBI): domain Eukaryota; kingdom Metazoa; phylum Arthropoda; class Insecta; order Coleoptera; family Cerambycidae; genus Rutpela; species Rutpela maculata. The sequence goes on along the minus strand of OW386291.2, from coordinate 138,334,718 downwards.
TACGAGTTATTTTGCAAATAAAGTGAAAAATTGACAATTTTTGAATTTTAAAGTGAGTTGCCCCACCTGTCACGCGTGCGGATAGTTGGCATATGTTTGTGACATCCCAAACTATAGGTAAACGACATTTCGTAAAATGATCCCTTTTCCATCTATTCCGATTTGCCCATTCCTAGCATGTAATTTTTATGCCTTGAGTCATTTCAAGCATGGTTAATGCCAAATTGGCATTAATTGCCCACCACTCCCCAGATAGCACAATATATTCCTAAAATATTCTTGGAATAATCTTTTCGGCATATTGGATTAATCTTAGAAAATGATCTAGATATATACACTCTACAAGGAATATTCTCAGAATATCGAAATGAGAATTTTTTTTGAGTTCTAGGAATATTCCGAGGGAATATTGCAGGAATATCCAGATTATTCCATGTTTAATCCTGAAATATCCATGGGTTCAAAATCGAATTATTCTTAGATTGTTCCCTAAGAATAATCCTGAAATATACCAGTTATTTCAGGATTAATCCTAGGATATCTACAGATTAAAATTTCATTTATTCCTAAATTATTCTTTTGTGCATTATCCAGATCATTCCAGCAATATCCTCAGAATATCTATAGGCTCATTTTTTTCCTGTAAATAGTCCCCTCCATTTACAATTAACTTTTAAATTAGACCCTGTTGGAATAAAAAAACTTGTATTTTTTTTCAACTGATTACTTACTATCAAAAGAAGCATTATTTCAAAGCTGCGTGTTCGTCAAGTAAAAAGCTAAAATTGTAACTCACCTATTTTTTTTACCATCTCCTCCCCTCACAAAATGTAATAGTAGGAGCTTACTTGGTAAGAGTAATTACATTTTTGCAATGTAAACAGAGCAAGAATTTCCCGATTTTACCCAAAAAAAAAGAAACACTTCTAATACAATTTTAATAATATCTATGTAATTAATTGCACATTAAAAAAATTTAACTAGTACTGAATCATCCATCTACAAATTTTTAGCTTTGCCGAAACACCTTACTCGAATTGATCGGTAGCTTTCTTAATATTATCTTAATATATTATTATAAAAGGCGTTATTTTAAAGTTTTGTTTTTATCGGGTGAGAATAACACTAAAATTGCACGTGTTGTTATAGTTCACCTCATACTTACTGACCATTGGGACAGCGAACGTGTTAAATTAAAAAAAAAAAAAAAATTGTAAAATTTTTGTCAAATGTGCACATTTTTGAAATATTTGCACTTGCCTATTTCTTTCCTTATAACTTGATATGTAATTTCTTGGATTTACGGTCAGTTAATAAATAGAATATTATTTTATTACGATTCGGTTTATTAACCATCGCCAAAGAAACTACAATTTTACAAAAAAACAAAAATATTTTATATGTATGGAATTAAGTGCTATTTAAATAATAATAACACTATTTTATTAATGGAAATAAGTTAATTATTTAAAAACATTTGTAATTTTAAAAAGCAAACTTCCTAGAAAAATATAAAATAAATACCTATATTACTTTTGCAAATCTAATAATAACGGAATATAAATTTTTAGCATGTAGTGCATTTCTACTTCTCAACTCTTTTCTTTGCCTCGCTCCTCTCTTTTACGCTTCTCGGGTAACCATTTAACAGCTCTCTGCATCGTTTTCCATAATATACTCACTCGTGGTTGCAGCTAAAATAAACTTAGTTATTATTATTTGAACCAATATTATCAAAAAAATAAAAAGTGGGTAATATAAAAATATAGAAATGATTGAAGTATACAGGTATAACGTATAGTACTCAGTGAATAATAATAATTTACCGAATTGTAAATTAAAATACATACAGTACACTCTGACAAATAGAATTGCAAGATAAAAGATTGTAATAAGTCTCTGAATTTTCATGCAGTCTCTCCACCTGTGTTCTGTCTGATATCGTATCCTATTTTTCATTTAAAAGTGTAATAAAAGTTTAAAATAATTATCTTAAAGTACAATATTTACTTACTTATTTTCATCCACAATTAGTTGCTAGATGGTTTGAGGTTATTAACTAAGTACATTATTTGCAGTCATTCTCAAATTCAATTTCGTCCGGTTTATTATCAGATTTTACAATTCTTTCAAGTGATTCACATTTTCTCTCCAAGCTGACTTCAGTATTCAATTCTTGAGCCAAATTAATTTTATATCGTAGGATTCTCAGCAATTGTGTCCCTTAAAATATGGGAGTGTGAATATAAATCCTCCTTTTTTACCTTCCTTTGGCATTCTGAAAATGTGAAAAAATCGTATTAAATTTTCGAGGTTTCGAACATGACAACATGACACTACTAAGTAATATTAAATCTTCAACCACGATCAGATATTTATCATAACATGAAGTTTAATAGGTTATGTTATATTTTTATATCTGTTTACTTACTTTTTATAGTGTTTATTACTCAAATAAAGCCGAACTAAATGGATAAGACACAAAGGTACAAGTTTAAAATATAGAGTCACTCACAATAATTATTATTTAAATATTTGAGAAATAAAAACTATTAATGCAGATGCTGTGTGTTTAGATCACATCATAGTTTAGATGCTTTGTGTTTAGGGTATTTGCTTTGATCAGTTTGGCCTGTCGGAAATCAAAATGGCGCTTTATTTAAATATATTAAGACCATAATATTAGGGTGCATCTTAAAGAGATTTAGGACTCTTTATCGTATATCCATTTTTATTTGATGTTAATCGATATAGTTAATACCAAAATGGAACCTATTCAGGATAGTCCATTGACATCTATAAAATAATATTCTGGTACGTACCAAAATGGGTTGCCTTGAGGACATCCTAATATAGGAAATCCTAAAAGGTACATCCATTTTTCTATTTATTTCACGAACTGGGATATCCAGGTACATCAATTTGTCATCCTTTATCCCGATTGTGCTATGTGTTCTTTATCGCAAATTCCAAATAAGGATCATATTTGTTTATTGTTGCCTACAACGACATAATGATTAGGTAAACAAGCAAAATTTATCTCATCATAACGATTATTCTTAGAATATGTCTGTAATATGAAATCAAATATATTCCAGTAAGAATAATTCTAAAATATTCCGTGAGAATAACATTATAATATTAAAATATGCATATTCCAGGAATATTCCGCTGGAACCTATATATTTCAGGAATATGATACGATTATTCAGATATATACATGTCAGTGAGGAGATTTACAGAATATTCTATGATTATCTGGTGCTATCTGGGTCATACATACAATCCAGAATAAGATATGGAATTGTCTTCTGGGCCAATTCTCCAGATATATTCCATACCTTTACATTACAAAGAAGATGTGTAAGAAATATCTGTCAATTAGAAAATCATGAATCTTGAAAGTTTCAAGAATGAAATTTTGATAAAAATTAAAGTTTTCAGTAAAATATTTCAATATTTCGAAAGTTCCCAAAGGAAACTTTCCTGGAATTTTGGAAACTTTCCAATATACAAAAATTTTATTGAAACTTTCATTCCGGGAACTTTCAAATTGAGTTTCCTTTACCCATCTCTGAAATATTGTTTTTTCTTTTGCAGAATTAAAATTCATACATCTCGAGGCTGACGTAGAAGAAGAGCACACCGGTCGTGAACGGCTATCTGAGATAAAGGAAGAACAGACAGAGGAAAAAAAAGTATCACTATCGGAAACAGGAGAACACACCACTGAAGTATCAGAAGCTACTGGAATAGATGAATCTGCAGCACCATCTGGTAAGTTTTGTCTTGGAGTTGATTTACTTCATTAATTTTGGAATACGGCACAGAAGTAGTTTCACAAAAACTGAATATTTTACTCGACATCCATTTCGCCAACCAAGTCGGCATCTTCTGGGTACGAATAAAATTCAGCTTCAATGATTAATTATAGTCGAGTCAATGAAGCCTAAAAATCGTCAAAACTCCTTAATTCTCATCAACAGCTCCGATTTTGATAATCTTTTTCTAAATGTGTTTTTTAATATATTCAAAATCAGAAATATCCCAAGTGGTGCAATAATAATAATATTTACAGGAAAAAATATTAAAAAAATTTTTTTTTCGCGATATTTATCAACATTGAGTTGTTCTTATTGAAAATTTAAGTTCAAAAATGTTTCTCACAGTCGGGGTTGATAATTATTTATATTGTTTAAACAATATTAACAACTTTTACAGGAAAAATCTATTTTTTTATGTTTCTGATTTTGAATGATATTAAAAAAAAACACGTTTAAAAAAAATGATCAAAATCGGAGCTGTTGCTGAGAATTAAGAAGTGAAAACCTTCTAACTCGACTACTGGTTTCTTTAGACTTTATAACTTTCGATATATATGACATGGACATTGGAGTTAGACAAGGCTCCATAATGGGCCCTTACTAATTTTATTATTCATTAATGACCTTCCTTCATTTATAAGAGAGGGGGACATCTTCATGTATGCTGGGGATATGTCCGTGGTCATAAATGCCAATATTACTGAAGGCATACTTAATCTTTGATTAATTTAAGGAATGGTGAGATAAAAATTCACTTGTCAATAAAAACTAGACTATGTTCATTCATTTTTCCATTTTAGCACCAAAAACTATTCCTAATAAGCTATGTTGAAACAAGCAACAAAACGAAGTTATTAGGAACCATCATAGAATCGACATTTATATAGTTGAGGTTTTTGATGATTTTGAGCAATTTTTTGAGGTTGGAAAAAAATTTTGATTTGCTAGAACAATTCTTATTCTACGGCTTAAAATACATGGGAATATCATGTTTTCATGTTTTGCACTGAATTTTTTTGTGGAGTTGTGTTGTTGTACTTATATGCTGCTCGCTTTTACTTTTTGTATGTAAGCAACGTACAGTAATATACATAATATAATAAAATATCCAGCGGGACAACACTATCGTGCTAAAAGTGTGTTCTCCTGCTATTAAATATTTCTCGCCCAGCAGTCTGACAAAGTAAAGTATATCAGAACGATATCATCGAATATATGTCACATTTGGCCGACTATAGGATTAAAGAGAATAAGTATTAATTTCCTATTAGCGAAAAAACCATATAGTGGAGTCAATAGAATGAATGAATGAATGAATGAATGCTTTATTCAGCCTGAAGCTGTTTACCTTACAAATACCTAAATGTACAATATTAAAAACAAAACAAAAAAAGACGGTAACATTATTATAGAGGCTGAAAATATGCATTATTTCGGAATAATTACGGGAAGTTTTGATTTTCCTAAAACCTTTTGATATCACTTTTACATAGCTTAAAATAAAATGATATAAACATATAATCGTGAGGAAATTGTATTAATTATTTAACCAAAAAGAAACTTTTTTTTTAATTATTATAAATTGAAAAATTTTAAAGCAATTTAACTCAAATTGACATATAAGGGGGTTTTCGAGGTCACTGAAACAGATTATGATGTCAAAAAAAGGTAATTCAAAATGGCCGATCCAGTATGGCCGACTTCCATCAAGCAATAAAATAATTCAAAACACTATTCAATTAAAAACACAATTTAAATATTCACATAAAACCCCACTAGCGGACTATGTCCAAGAAATTTCACAAAAATACCATCAATTCAAACTGAGCGATAGTCCGCTAACCCGCAACATAACACGAATCAGACAGCATAATGCAATACTTTTCGATATCAGACACCCCAGGGAGTTGCCTATTTTCCGGCAACTCCCTTAGCCAAACTTTTCTCTACCATAACTTATATCTTTATCTTTCCTCAACTTTACAATCCCCTCTTCTTTATTTATATTTGTTCAATTTTGTCCTTGTCCTTTTTGTTTCCAAATTCTGTCTAGGCCGAAAAATTCCCTAAAAATCAAAATATTTTAAACCACACCTTTTATCCACCACACTTTACTGGCAGGAAGACGACCAAGGTGGAATTGCTTTGAATGGGTTTTTTCGTTGTTCTGTTTTCCCGTGTCAGCAATCAAAATTCCAAAGTGTTCGTCTGTGTGTGAAACCGCTAGTTTTTTAAAGTGCTAATTCTAATTATTTTTTAAGTATTTTTGTGTACTATTATTGATCCAAATTGTTAATTTTAAGCTTTATCCTTAGGCAGGAGTTTTAACTTTTTATATTCAGCTTTAGCCCCGCCCGGCCCAACACCCACCACGGCGCTGAATGTCGTGGTTGACTGGCTGGCTCCGGGCCAGATTCCGGGGAGGCACATACATGTACCTCTAATTTTAATAAACTTGTCATTGCTTGCTTGCTTTTGCCTTGTAATCCAAAGGTCTTGTGTTCGAATCCCTGACAAGGTGGTTGTTTTTTTTTTCATATATTTTTTTTCACAACAAAGTTGGTATAACAAAATTTCAAATGTCCAAAAACTAACATTATTTACAAGAAAAATGCGAAGAGTATCCTTTAGAATGTGAAACAATTATATAAAAAGCTCAGTAAATTGGCGAAGAGTATAATGCTTCCACTAGTTCCTATATATGAAAATATAATAATCCAATAGCTACATGTTTCTTCTTTCATTTAAGCTTTTGTGAGGTCAACTTCATTAATTAGTTCAAAAGTTACAACAAATTTAGTGTAGCGCGTCCGATGCCGCGCGCTCTGCGCGCCCTACTTACGTATATCCGCGTTCCATTTTCATGCGTTACAAAAAAATCTGGAGCCTACATTTTTTGATCGTATAAAAAAACTTCATATACATTTTTGATGTGAAATTTCCCATACTTTCGAATGACGCAATTAATTTTTTAAAGAAAAAAATATTTTGAGATATATTTGACTGGTATTTTGCAACTAATTTGTGTAATAAATTACACTCAAGAACTATTGTTGGTAACTTTTGGTATGTTGTGCCTGACATGTTCAGAGATGTATTCTCATCAAAAGTTACCGCTTTCCGGAATTTTTCCGAAGTGAAAATCTCTATTAACTCCACTAATAATAATAATCTTAAGTAATCTGTTGTAAAACGTACTCCTTTGATTAAAATACCGCTCATTTTCTGCAGTACTGTTCACTTTGTGCTCATAATTTAGTAAATATTTGACTTACCTTTAGTGGAATATTAATATCTTATTATCTTGCAGAAGAGCCTGAAGGAGAGCATGAAGAAGAATCACACAATGAAGAACACACTGATACATCTGCTCCTCAAGAGTAGACAGAAAAAAGCATAAAAGCAAGATAAAGATAGTCAAACATTTTATTCCAAGAAAAAAGAATACAGGAGTGTTAAAATTATTGTATATGGCACAGTACACGTAACTGGTTTCACTTATACCTAATTGTAAACTTCATATTTAAACAGAGAGTAAACCTTTGATAAATAAATTGTCCTTAGATTCTAACTCACTTTTGATATTTTGAAGAGCGTCAGCTAGCTCACTGTCACTCATTTTTTCGATATTCATCGCTTTTACCTTCTTTATTGTCTCCTTTACAAGAGTGTCTCCATCCTAACAAATAGAAATTTAATGTTAAAAATTATATTCCAAAATTTGAAAACAAGTCAATGTTATTTTGGACAAACAACTTGGATAAATAGTGCTATGCAGGGTGATCTGTAAGTAATGGTCCATAGAGCAACAGTGGATTTCTGACGTTAAAAAATTGCGATTTATAATGCAGTCAAATAAGGCGAAATAAAGGCTAAATCTCAGAATGAAAGTAGGAAAGCTGAAAATTTGCATAGATCTTTGTTTTGATGTTCTAAAGTCTCATAACTATTAATCATACGAAAAAATGCATATAACCAAACATGTAGAGAATTTTATGCTCTACAAGTGCAACGAACCTTTTGGGCAATAGCCAAAATTGACAAAATAACAAAAAAAAAATAAGAAATTTTAACAAGGTGATAGTGTTTGGGCTGCAGAGGCTCGCAACATGTGTGCCGAGGGCTAGCTCAGCTCTAGTCGGTGAGAAGGTTAGGTTTAAGTTTGACACTACCAAAAAAAAATATAACATATAAGTATCAGAACTACAAATATATGCATGAAGGACGCCACTAGCAAAAACTGCAACCTAGCTAGAAGGCTCCCAAAATTGTCAAGGGTACCCAATCACTATCTTTTAATTTCAAAATGCAGTAATGAGCTCGGTAATGAGGCATTAAATACAAGGGTAAGTTTTATCAAGGGGCGAATTAAAAGGAAACAGACCTTTTCAATCAAACTATGGGCAATAAGTTAGTTTATTCTGTTAGTTTTGGTGACATATATTCAAGTGGATAGTACTAAGCAGACAGCCGTTAGGCAGTTATTACCTACTGAAATAGTACTATTAAAAGGGTAAATATTAATTAGTTTTTTCTTTACCATACGGTTCACAAATTTTGACCTTATAATAAATAGTAAATGTACATTTAGCCTACCTAACATATCACCCTGCATGTATAACAACCCAGTTAAATAATGATAAAAGACTGGCCCTGTTAATCACAACAAAATATTTTGCCAGTTAAAAGGAAAAACCTGCGGATTGCCTCATAAATTTGATGCTAATATTAATAATTGTTATTAAAAATAACACCCCCCACAATAATAATTTTATTTACAATATAAATCCTAGACGGTATATAAAACTTTAATTACTTTGACGTTCGCAAGGAAAAGGTATTTAAATTTGTAAAGGCCATGGCAGGTTAAGATAAGTGTCCGTGCCTTTGCAATATTTTTGCGTGTGGTTCCTTCCAGTGATATATCTTTGCGTAAGATACTACCACAAAAAGTTTTGACCTCAAAAACTTCATAATATCTGGGGAAAATTTTTTTTTCGAAAATCCGAAAAAAATTTTTATTTCTTAATCAAATGAACCAATTTGTTTGTATTTCACATATATTGTAAATATGCTCAAGACGATTTATTAATGATATTTCCAGGAAATATTTTTATGAAGAAAACAAAAATTGATGCTTTTGAAAAATTTATATACGTACTTACACGTTAGCGACCACCTCCATTTTTTTAGTAATTATACACCATACAATAAGCTATAATATATATTTTTCACATAACTCTATCGGAGGGTAACGCAGTCAAATTGGCAAAGATAATGTTATGTGCTTAGTAAACACCCTGTGTCGTGGGTTCGGAAATTATAACACCAGGGTAACACCAAACAATTTTTTTTATGTATTACCGTTTTGATGGAGCTTTGTAGAAAATATATGTATTGTGAAAAATACATCTCGTTATTTCAAAAAAATACGTAGGCTGCTCCAAAAAATTTTCAATACGTGTAATCCAAGCAGTTGTTCATTTATATATTTATTAATATATCAAGTTTCTAACCAATTTATACTCTTTTTCTTTATTTGTTGTAATTAGTACGTAAGTAAATACATTATTGTTTAGTGTTACCCTGGTGTTATAATTTCCGAACCCACGATACAGGGTGTTTACTAGGGGTGGGGGGTGTAAGCACGTAACATTATCTTTACCAATTTGACTGCGTTACCTCTCCGATAGAGTTTTGTGAAAAATATATGTTATAGTTTATTGTATGGTGTATAATTAGTAAAAAAATGGAGGTGGTCGCTAACGTGTAAGGACGTATATAAGTTTTTCAAAAAATTCAAAGCATCAATTTTTGTTTTCTTCATGATAAGATTTCCTGAAAATATCATTAATAAATTCCTGCACGGAAAATGGTTGGAGCCAAGCATAATTTTTTTAAAGAAAACCCATACCCAAGAGGGTAATGGAATCTTCAATCGACATCGATGGAATAAAGACAATGTAAAATCGAATAAAATAAGGTATAAATTAAATGGAAACAAGGTAAAGTTGAATAGGTAAAAGTGAAAAGGTAAAATTGAAATTTAAATCGAAGTGGAAAAACTGGAATTTAAATTGTAAAGTTGAATAGGTAAAAGTGAGGTAAAATTCAGATTGAAATCGAAATTGAAATTGAAAGCCCAGAAAAAAATACAGGTATATAAGTAGGTACCTAGATAAAAAGAAAAAAAACAAAAATCAACCTTACTACTTACTCAAGAATGAAGGGCAGCTTGAATCGGTGATACAAGATATTGAACCATTTGGATATAATCAAGACAAAATGGCTTTCTACAATATCAGGAAAATACGTTAGTGAAACACGTGTTCCTTAGGTTAAAAAAAAATGCTACTTACAATTTCTTAAAAATTCGCCAAAACGAACATTGTGCGGCTACCAAAATATCCAAAATGCACATACAAATTAGCGAACTTCTAAAATCCCATACACAAATTAAATGGAAAGCCTATAAACAGCAATTAAATAAAAAAATTCACGAGAAAATCAACCACTGTGCTCAGCTAGCCATTTTATGAGATCAACTGCCACTTTTAGCCTTGCCATGTGCCTACCCGGTGACGCGATAAAAGTAAAATTTGACCTTAAGAGCTCTTTACATCAAAGTGAAATGTTTGATGCTTATTCTTGGTAACGTCAATAGTGAAATCCATAAATTGAGTAGACAAACTTGCTTTTGACATGCGACTCATTGGAAGCGAGATATTTGTAAAAAAAAAAACGATTTGACCATCGATATCTTGAATAGTGGAGACGAGATCTTATGAGACTCTTTACTCTGTCTTTAGAACGTGAAAATGAAGGTCTATGCAAATTTGCACCTTTTCAACTTTCATTCTGAGGTTTAATCCTTATCTGACTGGAGTATTAGATAAATCCAGTCCAATCTACACGCGCCTCATGTTCATGTACGTGTTACTGTTTTACTTGTGTGCGAAAATAACTGTACTCTACTATACCTTAGCCAGATATGGAGGATAGTAATAAATGCACGTGATCAGTACGTGCAACAGATCCTATTGGCGTTTAAATTTGGAAATTATTTTTACAAAGGCTTATCAAATCAACATTGCTCAATGACATGTGCCAGTTGGGACAATTGACAGTGTCAATCCATCACTATCCTCCTTTCCTTGGGGTGAATTTTTCAAATCAGTTTATAACAGTTTTTTCCCTTCTTATTGAAACGAGACACAGGTGCGCAAATTTCTACTCACCTCGATTATTTTTCTTTTTACGGTCTGTTCAAAATTGGAAATAAACTTCATTCCGCTCTCATGCTCCAGGTCTTTCTGGTAGCGTATGGCATCCTAAACAAAATAACAATTAACAAAATATAGTAACCAATAATGGAAATATTACTTTTATAACATTCTCGGGAAAGCCGACCATTCGAGCACAGTGGACTCCATAACTTTTGTCGCATTCTCCCCCGCGAACTTGATACAATGGTGTAATCGTTTTGTCAGTTGTGACTGCCGTGACGTGTAGGTTGCTTACGCAAGCATGCCTGTCTGCTAGGCGACTAATTTCGTGGTAATGAGTCGCGAAAAGAGAAAAACACTTTATCTCTTTGGCGAGGTGTCTGAAACATAAAATGGCAAATAGAACTTCATCTACACTCGATCTCATCTGAAGCAGATTGTGACATTCAAACTGTAATGTTTCAGTATCCCAAAAGGTTCTTTCATGAGGAGTTTCGAACTTTTTGATGAGCACAAAAGTATTGATAAAGCGGCCCTTAATGAACAGACAATCCATAATTGTATATAGCTAGTTGATTCGACTATATCTATATTTGAACATGATAAGCAAATATAATATACTTACTCCGCAATGGAATAAGCTATTCCGCATCCATCGTATGTTGATGTGCCTCTCCCTAATTCGTCAATGATAACCAAAGAGTTCTTGGTGGCGCTCTAAACAAAAACATGGGTTAATTTACATAGTTACATTCAAATCGAAAATTCTCAGAATATTTCCATTTATAATCAAAATATTATCTAAATATACATTGAAATATTCTGATATTTCATTTTTAAATCTCTGATATAAAGGTCAATGAAAATGTTTAACCAGTGTATAAAAACAGTAAAAAAATTGTATTTCTACATCTACATCCTCCTAAAAAGACCTAAAGAGGTTGAAAAAGATATAGATAGATATTGAAGTATGGACGCAGAAAAAATAAAATAAAAGATTGATTTCAAGGTGAGTGTTTTTTGCATTTCATTTTGTTTGGTATTTTTAAATAAACTCATTTTAGAGCTCTTTATTTTACCTTTATTATAGTTGATGTTTCTATCATTTCTAACATGAAAGTCGACAGTCCCTTCAACTGACAGTCGTCTGCGCCTACCCTAACCAATATTCCATCGACCAGAGATATTTCCGCTTCTTCGCAAGGAACCAAACTGCCAATTTGGGCCATGAGCACACAAATACCCACACTTCTAATGTATGTACTTTTACCACACATATTTGGTCCGGTAATGACATGCAGAACTTTGTCGCTCTGATCAAAGTTTACATCGTTCGGGATAAACGATACATGGTCTTGAGCTTCTAAACAGGGATGTCGCACCTTCTTCATCTTTAGAACGCCTGCTCCCTCTTTATGGAGCCTTGGTCTGATGTAAGGTATACGGGCAGACACCGCTGCGACGGCGAAAGAAGCAAGAACGTCTACAGTGGCCAGTAGAACGTTTAGGTTCCGAAGAGAGTCGGCGTAGCCAGCTGAGGAAAAACGTTATTGAACACATGAGTACACAGTGCATTACCGAAAGGAAAGGAAAAACCTGGTTGTTTTTACTTTTTGGAAAAAGTTCTACTTGACTAAAAAAATGTAAAGGTATTTGCACAGAACTTCTTTATTTGGCACCATTTATTTATTTATACATAATTATTTTTTTTGCTGGATGACCACCATAACCAAAAATACATCAAGTTTTCTAATAGTGACAACATTTCAAATATTATTATCCTCCGTCATTTCATAATTAATTATTTTTTACAGTGACCACCATGTGTATTTTTCACTACTATATCTAACCAACAGACAACAAATGGTCCACTATAATGACATGAATTCTAGCTTAAGTTCTATCAAATATGGAGTGCCACAAGGGTCAATACTGGGACCGTTCCTGTTTCTCATCTACGTAAACGATATAATAACTGCGTGCCAAATAGTGATCTAGTTTTATATGCAGATGATAGACTACTCTGGATGAACATAACAACTTAGAACAGCTTTTAAATTTAATGAATAAAACGTATATGGGGTCCATTTTTTTTTAGAATAATACTTCTCTGAAAAGTAGAAAATAACGAAGTTTTTCCTTTCCGCATAAAAATTCTGTGACACTATGCAGTGTAGAAAATTTATTTCATATTTCTGGCATGTAAATAAAGTATTATTTCCATTATTAATTAACTACATACTTAGAAGGCATATGAAAACCTTAGCACATAATTTTAATAAAATGAAGTTGTAAAATTATGATATAACGTGTTAACAATCCAACAAAATTTCATGAAACATCAGGTAATAATAATAAGGACATTTAATTTTACATATATTCAAATTATCATAAAGGATTAAAAGTATTTCAAGGAATTATCGATTCATTGCTCTTAAATCGGCTTACGTCTTTACAGCATAATTCTTTAGGGGCAATCCATATATGATGAGGACTTTATTTCGGTATTATTTATACTATTACATTACACCACAATCTTGTCTTTATGCTCACGTGGCACTCGCCAAATTCATGTAATAAGATTAGTCAAAAGGAACGAAATATACGAATATCTCCTTCCAGAAAGACAGTGGCAGACAGATTTTTAAAATTTAGTAAACAAATGTGATTACTTACCTGCAACTTCGAATATTTCAGCAACAACAGTTTTCTGCCTCTCTATATACTCTTCCTTGATGCTTGCGTAATCCTGATTGAGATCTGTTAATTTGCCGTTCGTGAACCTTACCCCACCTTTAATGGCATCGATAATTTTATAATTTTTACTTTTTCTAAGAGCTTTTTCCTCTTTTAGGGTCACCCTAAAGAAATACCCGTGCTGATCATTACATTCCAATTTGATATTTTTTCCTTCATCGAAGCCCAAATCATCAGCAGCATAGCGTAGCAATTTTTGCATTTTTTCAGTGATTTTCTCTTTTTTAAGGTGCAAAGCTACAATGAAATTAATCAAGAATATGTAGGATTATTATTAGACAAATTACGAGAAAAATAAAGCTGTAGGATGTTTCAGAAAATCTTAATTAAAACAGTCTGAGGGAAAATTCTCCTCAGTACAAAAAATGAGTTTTATTTTATCAAAATATCAATAATAGTCAACAAAAGTTGTTATACAAAAGGTTACTAAAGTTATTAGGTAGCATGGTAACTTGAACTGTGTGGAGAGGATTCGGTGCAGGCGACCATTTTGCGCGTCACTGCCTGATGGTGCTTAAAATGTTTAAATGTTCGTATGCATTTGAGATGTAAATATCGCTTATTTCTTGACTTCTTTCGAAAGCTTTATTGTTTTTGTGTTTATTTATCCTGCAATTAAAATTACTAGTGTATTAGTGTCTAGTTGATAAAGATTCATTTATTTATTCTTAATAATTCGTCAATAACCACATTTGCATTTTCTGAAACATCCTAGATAGGCTTAACGTACCATTTAAATCATCATCGAACGAACACTTAACCAAATATTCTCCACGGTCAACCAACTCCAGATCTAAGGTCTCCTCAATCATGCCTTGGTAATTTTGCAAATCTGATATAATATCGCCAATCGGATCAATCAGCATGGCTCTGACGCACCTGTTGTCCGTATTTCTTAAAACTTGTAACAGACTCGGAACACTGCGAATACTCTGATACACGCGGTAGCAGTCCTGCAGTTTGGCTTTCTTGCACGACATTTTCCTAGATAGTGCCATCAGATCGACAATGCGGGGAAGGTTGTCCTTAACAAGCAGCGTTCTTGCCTCTGCATCTTTGACCAGGGCCTCAACTACATCAAGCCTGTCATTGATTAAATTATAATCTTTCAAAGGTTGCTTGATCCACTGCTCCAACAGCCTACGCCCTTGAGCTGTGACGCAATTATCTAAAATTCCCTTTAAGCTGTTGGTTTTAGTTGCATTCGGATTCAGAATAGAGCTTTCTGCAGTCTGTGAACCGGGCTTAGGCAGAACATTCAAAGCGTAAAGAGCAGCATTGTCTAATCTAACAAACCTGCGAGCATCTAAGGTACTGAGTTTATACTGGTTGAAGTTTCTTTCGTCTCCAGTTAAATTTAAGAATCTTATAACAGCCTGGAGGCAACCCATTGCCTCTTTTAGGTTAGTTTCAGAAAACGCACTTGCGCTCCTCTGTTGATTTTCGTGGAAAAACAGCAACCTGTTCAAATCCAGATTTATGTCGTCTTCGGAAAAATCGGATCTTTTTACTTTGGCTACTAAAATTCCATTGCGTTCGAGAACATTCTTTAATGAGACTAATTCTGATGAATCACCAGAAGGTATGATGCACTCCTTTGGACCAATTTGAGCTATGAGACCTTCCAACTCAGAGAAGCATTCGTTGTCATTTATTTCACATACTTCAAATTTCGCTTCGGTGATGTTAACGCAGCTTATGGCCAATAACTAAAAAAAAAAATAATGCGTGTTTTGTTAACCTTTGAAAATCTATCATATATCTTTAACTGAGCATTTTTGAACTTATGGGAAACATGAGAGAATCGACAGACCATTCAGCAACAGGGCGCTTATTCTGAAAACCATAAATCACTCGTACATCGTGGTGTCAATTTATGTATAACAAGGTCGATAGATGACAACTTCAAACTGCCTTTATGAAATTTTCTTAAATCTATATAGGCTCGTGCCAATACCTTTTTGGAAAAAAAAAATATATTAACAGGCAAGGACCAGCCAGAAAATTTAGTTAAGAGGAGACAACGCCAATCACAAAGCTGAAGTGGGGCGAAGGGTAGGCAGTGTGGCTATTATAGGACATCTGCATGTGACGTCACAGCTAACCTCAAAAATATGTGTTTCTTAAGATTTAAGAGTATTATGCAGCTATTATTAAAATTTCTGCCTGGTTCCCGTATTTTCAACTAAAATCTAGTTCGGTGTAATATGTTTATGAAGTTCTAAATACTTTGTCCTAATAAAATAGGATTCTTTTTGTAGGTTGGAAATCTAACCTGTAATTAGCAGTCCATTTTTATTAATCAACAATATTGAAAAATTATTTACGTGGATTTTTAAATATTTGCGTGAAGCCAGTATGGCTCCAAGCTAAAAATGCGTATACAAACATTAAAAATGAGAATAAACTTAAAAAACTTAAAATTTAATGTTATGTTGGTTAAATGATGTAGATGTCCTACTGTAGTGCTGTAGGTGGCACCATCTATTAAAAAGCACTGTAGGTACTAAAAATCTTGACTGGGAAAAAGCAGTTTTTAGCCAAACGGCTGACATTAAGATATTCTTGTAAGTAAATGAAGAAAGTTTTTAGCTAAAATTTGTTTATTGCAAAGATCTTCACATTGGCTCATTGCCGCCTGCTCCTCTCTGATTTGATCGCCTTGCTCCCTCTTAAGTTATAACTAAGAGAAAAACCAAAAATTAACACGAGATAAAGTGAAGTTGTGAAATGGGGATGCTGTTTAGGGGTTGAAAGTGGTTTTTTACGATTTTCGGCGAAACGTGACCTCCCAGCGGAAAATGTCCTTCACAAAAGTTGTAGATAAAAAAAAAATTTAAACCTTCATATAATGCATTTTTCAACATAACCTCAAATTTTCCGAGAAAATGGCGGAAAACCGATTTTTCGGTTTTTTATTTTTCTCTCGTAAAAATAATTCAATTTACATGAAATTTTGTGAAAGTATAATTTTTTTTGCATTGAATAAGCATGATTCTTTGGAATCTGGGAAACAAGTAGTTTCCGAGATATTTATATTTTTCGAAAGAAAAAAAAAACAAAATCTTCCACGGAAAACTTTATTGGTGTTTTTTCGACTTAAATATTCTAACTGGGCTCATTTTAACCATTGAAATGTCTACTTTGATGGTTTATTTTTCACAAAACCGCTTAAAATTGAGAAAAACCAAAAAAATTATTTTTCGATCACGAATTTTTCAATATATATTATTTTCAATATTTTTTTATTATTTATGTAAATAATGGATTAAATTTCAATGACAGAATATACTTTAATGTAATATTACTAAAGTTGAATGAATTCAATTAAAGAAAGTGACAACTAACGAATCTACTTTCAAATTGGAAAAACTTCCCCCAACTGAAGGAGCAGCTGCACAACAGTCCTATAGAGTTTATTACCAATTGCAAACTTGGCTTAGTTATTTGGACAAGCTCGATAAAAAAAAAAGCTAAGCAATGGGGCTGGAATAAGTGTCATTCATACCAAAAAAAATCCAGATTCTCTACAGTCTTCCCTAATTCAAATAAGAACTAAATGGATTATAGCTTTTTCCACGAGTTCATAAACACTCTGTACACCTAAACTATTGAAAAAAATTTTGTTTGATTTTGGTAACGTTTAAGAAATATGAACTCAATGGATCGTCTTTTGAAGTTCTAATTTCATAGTAATATTTTCAAAGATTTCTTTAGAAAATTAGTACCTACCTTACTTTGTACTATTCTAACTCCCATAACACAGTTGGAATAATCGATGTTAGCATTTTCAAAAAGAATGTCCTCGAATTGGGTTAAATTTCCTGGGGATCCTTTGTATTCCAAATTCCAATCATTGCCCTTCTGAGACGCTTTTACATACACTTCAACTCTGTACTGCCTTACGAGCAATAATT
Source organism: Rutpela maculata (assembly GCA_936432065.2). Classification (NCBI taxonomy): domain Eukaryota; kingdom Metazoa; phylum Arthropoda; class Insecta; order Coleoptera; family Cerambycidae; genus Rutpela; species Rutpela maculata. The sequence continues at coordinate 138,316,994 of OW386291.2, read as the reverse complement.
CCCTTAATAACAACTCAAAATTGGATTTATTGAGACAAACATAGCTCAACTTGGGCTTGTCACCCATGAATTTAATTGCTGCTGAGGTGAAATCAGCGCCGATGGTAGCATCTTCGCCGTGGAGAGTGTAGTAATCAGTGCGGTTGAAGAAACGTACGGTGGATGGAGGTTTCTGAAAACAAACCCATTATTAAAAAATTATGTTTTGTTTACTATGGCGGGTAATACTAAATGATAAAAAAAATCTACCCCTAGCCCTAAAAAACACTCCCTAAACATGGTAAAAATAACTTAACGCTCCACAAATAATCTTAAATCTCAATAAATCGAATTAAATATAAACATTCAAGTATATAACGCATAAACCCTACTTTCCATTGAAAATCACCCCCACGAGTGGGTGAAAACTACCCCTTATACAACAGGAAACTTAAAAAAATGCAGAGATTGGAAAAGAAGCTTACGATGCTCAGTTTTTTTTGGAATGAATGAGTAACTGGATTAGGTCTGATGCGATGCTCAAAATCCCCCATAGAGTGGCGGATTAAAATTGCAATGAAAATCGGGGAAAACAGGTAATAACAGAAACAATGAACGCCCCAATAAAGAGCCCAACTTGACGTATACTTAATCCGCATTCAACGCTCATATGCGGTTGTCAATGTGCCAGCTACCGGCTGGTCAAAAAACTATATAGTCCGAAAATTATATAAATGTTTTTTCTGAATTCTTAGACATTCTTTTTAGAGACCATATAAATAAGTAATAGTATTTTCAGAGAATTCTTTTTAGGAGTCATCTAAGCAACTGCAATTTAAATTTGGGGGTGGTTTCCGTCACTCTATGGGGGTAGTTTTTGAGCATCGCATCGAGACTAATGCAGTTACATACTGTTTCTAAAATAACTGGGCATCGTAAGCTTTTTTGCAATCACTGTAGTTTTTTAAATTTCCTGTTGTGTGAGGGGTAGTTTTCACCCACTCATGGGGGTGATTTTCAATGGAAAGTAGTGTTAACTCTGTATTTATGCGTTATATACTTGGATGTTTATATTTAATTCAATTTATTAAGATTCAAGACTATTCGTAGAGCGTTAAGTCAATTTTACCCTGTTTAGGGAGTGTTCTTTAGCGCTAGGGGTTGATTTTGGGGGTGTACAATTTTTTTTTGACCTCGGATTCGGATTCAGCGTCGAAAATTACATAGGAATACAGTTGTCTCGATAGCAGATCAATTTTTTTTTTTTGAGGGGCTTTTTTGGAACTGCTATCGAGACAACTGTTTCCTTATGTAATTTTCGACGCTGAATCCGAATCCGAGGTCAAAGAAAATCGTACACCCCCAAAATCAACCCCTAGCGCTAAAAAACACTCCCTAAACAGGGTAAAAATGACTTAACGCTCCACGAATAATCTTGAATCTCAATAAATCGAATTACATATAAACATTCAAGTATATAACGCATAAATACAGAGTTAACACTACTTTTCATTGAAAATCACCCCCATGAGTGGGTGAAAACTACCCCACACAACAGGAAATTTAAAAAAACTGCAGTGATTGCAAAAAAAGCTTACGATGCCCAGTTATTTTAGAAACAGTATGTAACTGTATTAGTCTCGATGCGTTGCTCAAAAACTACCCCCATAGAGTGGCGGAAACCTAATTTTAAATTGCAGTTGCTTAGATCATATCATATCATATCATTTATTTCACCAATTAAAATACAAAACATATATATATATATATATATATATATATATATATATATATATATATATGGCACGTCAATTAAAAAATATAAAAAATAATATATAAAATATAGGCATAAACCTATAAGTGAACAACATTAACAAAAGTAAAAAAAAAACATCAACACATTATGTTATGTTTTTGTTTTTGTATCCTATACAATACAAAACAAAATATTAAAAGAGAACAGAGAAATACGTAACGAAATACAATATAAAAATAAGTGGCCGTGCAACATTATTGTTGTATGTTCAAACAAGAGCAAGAAACTGAAGGAGCAAGGAAGTGGTGCGTACCACGTCAAATGGATGCCACTAAACCAGCAATGTTTTCGGGGTTTGTCAAAAACGCCACGAACTCTTCAGTAGAATAAAAACCGTGGATTAAAAATAATTTTTTCAATATGCACTTAAAATGGTTATAGGTCAATAATTTTAGTGGATTTGGAAGAAAATTATATAGTCTGAGGTGTGGCGAATTTTTAGACGATCTTGTCAGTCGATGCCTAGCTGGCCTTAGTAAATCAGCTTGTCTAGTGCTGTAATTATGAAAATTTGAATTCCTTTCAAAAGAATTTAAGTTTTTGTGTATATCCAGTAAACTAAGATAAATATATAAAGAAGGTAACGGCATAATGCCCAGTGAAATAAATAGAGGCCTACAGTGGTCTCTATACCCTGCATTGGCAATGATTCTAATTGCTTTCTTTTGTAGACGAAATATTTTTATAGTATGACAAGAATTACCCCATAAAGTGATGCCATCCATAACTAATGTGTGAATGAAACAGTGAAAAATAGCTCGCTTTCAAGGTTTCCAAAACCAAATGCCTTCTAAGCTGGCGGAGCAAAAATATTGTGCTGGCAAGTTTGTGGCTTAGCTGATCAATATGACTAAACCAGTTTAGTTTATCGTCCAGTGTGACACCTAGTAGTTTCACACTGTCACCCTTTGTCACTGTGTTACTCGTGGAAAAGACAAGCTTCTGAGTTTTTTCCTCATTCATTTTCATTTTATTAGTGATGAACCAGGTTTTGGCTTGATCAGAAATTAAAGAAGTCTGTTGATGTAAAACTTGAAGGTTACTATGGGAAGTAAGCAATGTGGTGTCATCAGCGTAAGCAATACACCTATGGGGCAACATAAAATGAAATATATCATTGACATATATAATAAAGAGGAGTGGCCCCAATACAGAGCCCTGAGGCACTCCGTGCTTAACTGGATTAAGATCCAAATTTACATTATTTACACTGACGCACTGTTTTCTGTTACATAAATAGGAGCGTAGTAGTTCCAATGGACTCCCACGAACCTCATAAAATTTCAACTTTTCTATGAGTAATTCATGCGAGACACAGAATCCTAAAAAGAATTCTCTGAAAATACTATTACTTATTTATATGACCTCTAAAAAGAATCGTCTAAAAATTCAGAAAAAACATCTTTATAATTTTCAGACTATATAGTTTTTTGACCAGCCGGTAGGTAGCGCATTGACAACTGCATACAAGTGTTGAATGCGGGATTAAGTATACGTCAAGTTGGGCTCTTTATTGGGGCGTTCATTGTTTCTGTTATTACCTTTTTTCCCCGATTTTCCTTGCAATTTTAATCTGGGGGTGATTTCCGCCACTCTATGGGGGTAGATTTTGAGCATCGCATCGGAACTAATGCAGTTACTCACTCTTTCCAAAAAAACTGGGCATCCTAAGCTTTTTTTACAATCACTGCATTTTTTTAAGTTTCCTGTTGTATGACTCCCACCCACTCATGGGGGTGATTTTCAATGGAAAGTAGTGTATTTATGCGTTATATACTTGAATGTTTATATTTGATTCGGTTTATTGAGATTTAAGACTATTCGTGGAGCATTAAGTCATTTTTACCATGTTTAGTGAGTGTTTTTTAGCGCTAGGGGTTGATTTGGGGGTGTACGATTTTTTTTTACCTCGGATTCGGATTCAGCATCGAAAATTACATAGGGATACAGTTGGATGGCACGGCACTGATATTATGCCAAGTGTGATACGCGATGCGCAAGCCGTGACCTATGTTATCTTTTCTAAGTAATTTCAGTCTACATCTTAATTAGTTTTATATTCATTGCATCGTCCTTATTTAAAAGTACCGGATCCTTAGCCATTTCTTAGAATGCAACGGCTGAGTGAATACCCTATCCGATCAAATTATAGTTAAAAAAATTAAAAAAACACTTTTTGGTGCCATATTGTATTGTCGCCAGAACTACACGTGCTACACCTCAATTGGACGTTGCTAAGTGGTTCAAAATTGATTTGCAAGATTTGACCTAAACATACTAACAACATACAAACCAAGTTAAAAAATAAAAGCTTGTACCTAAAAATAAAGATCTACGATACGTTTTCTTCTATGAAAGATAAACGATGAACTTTAAATAAATTAACCTTTTCGTATTTTGGCGATATTTTAATCTTGTTTATGAAATAATCTAAGCCATTTTTAGAGTTATCAGTTGTTTTATATATCTTCATTAATAATATTAGACGTTTTTACATGAATGAATAAATATTGTTTCTTCTCGTTGGTATGGGGTCTGTGATGATCTAAAATTATTGATATTTCTTGATAATCCGTTTTTAGTTATAGGACTTTCAAGGTCATCAATTATTTTGGCTGTTTCATCAATTCTAATACTCAAAGAAATAGTATGGGTAAATTCAACAAAAAAAAAAATGGTTAACTAACAGTATCGTTAATTTTGTTAAACTAAACTATATTGATGGTATTTTTAAACAAGAGGTGATTGTTATTTTAATTAATAAAAAGTTGTCGTACAACAAAACAAACATTAACTTAAAAAATAGATGAATAAGACTATTATTTTTTTCGTCTGACTATTATTTTGTTGAATTCTGTCAAATTAAACTAGATAATAGTATATTTTATTTTTAACTATTATCGAATTATAATTCTAACCCAGTATTAGTTCGCTGTATTATTGTACTTGGTAGACAAACCAATATTATTGTCGTCTTCTAGAAGTTCTAAAAGAATTACCATAAAATTTGCTTCCTTACCACGTAGTCTATTACAGAAATTATTCTTAGATGATCATACAAATCACTGACAATAATCAATCATGCATTATCTTATACTCTTATGAATTTATAGGAAATTAATAACATGATTGCAATGTTCAAATTCTCTCAGGGATTATCGATATATTTGGATGGATCTTATAAACGATCTCTAATCTTTGGTTTGGGTGGTCTGATGTCTCAATACTGAGATTTTGGCTAACCAAAAAAAACTTCATCATACAATAAAGTGTAGATCAACCTAAAAATTAGTTGGTGAACAAAAAACAAAGTCGTACTATTTAATTGTAGACCAAATTGAAAATGGTTAGTGAACATAAAAAAATGTCATTGTACTATTTAATTTGTTACAAGAAGATATGATTATTAAACTACTATTTGTTTACGAAAACAAATAAAGTGGTATGACTATTCTTTTCTGATTGATTTAACTATGAAACTAGATAGGCGCGATTTCATATGCTCTTTTTGGTTGAATTTACCTATCATTTTCTTTGAGTGAAACAACAAATCCTACAGTCCTACAGTCTGTACAGTGGAGGAATGTTGGGAACCTAAATAGTGGAGTGGCACGTGCTACTGCTCTTTTTTACGGACAACATTACAATGTAAAATGTTAATAAGAAATATACAGGGTGTCAGCTGACGACCTTTCCCCCCCTCTTACCATCAGCTGACTCAATTTTTCGTCAAATACATTATATATATTGTTATATAACAAAATTTGAACCTTGATGAAATTACTGAGATTTAAACTTTTAATCAATGCATGTTTATATGAGCAGCGGACGTATTATCCACCGCCATTTTAAAAGCGATATTTGAATTCTGTAAAAGGTATCTACTAGAATATATACATGACTTTAGTTTTGAGTAAAAATGGTTATTTTACATATTGAGGTATAGATGGCGTTGCGATGCAAATAAATTTTTCGATCCTAGGAACAATGAAATGAGATGGAGAATTATATTCTGAGCAACTTTTATGATACGAACAATTTTCGAAAAATCACTGGTTCTCAGATATTTGAACTTCAATATAATTTTTTTGAATATAAAAGTCGTCATAACTTTTTTAAAATACATTTTAGACGATAAATCCTTTGGGACATTTTTCATAGTGAATCAGGCTCATTTAGATGGTAATGAAACATTTATTTCAAAACAGAATTTTTTTTTTTTCAAGTAAAACAAAGGTGGGGCTGCAACTGCTATTTGGAAATAATTAAAGATCTGACATTTTTGTTTATTGTGTATTGTCTAATTTTTGCGTCATGTTTATGTTGTATGATCTACTAACTATAAATTGTAGACTTATGAAAAAAAATGGGATTTTTGTTACTTGAAAAATTACATTGAAGTTCAAATATCTCGAAAACAGTGATTTTTCGAAAATTGTTCATATTAAAAAAGTTGCTTAGAATATAATTCTCCATCTCATGCATCTCATTTCATCGTTCCTAGGATCGAAAAATGTCTTTGCATCGCAACGCCATCTATACCTGAGTTTTCATGAGTAAAATAACCATTTTTACTCAAAACTGAAGTCATTTATATATTCTAGTAGATACCTTTTACAGAATTCAAATATCGCTTTTGGTTATCGAGAAAATGGCGCCGGGTGTTTTAAGTGGGACACCCTGTATATGGTATGTTTTTATTTCAATAAATTTTTTACGCGTGGGTGACGCCAGCTGACCCCCGTTTCGTGTATGTACATGCAATAAACTACTACATAGGTGATAATCAGCCTTAATGGTATGACGCTGTGTCCCTATCTCCTGGACGCATAATCGTATGTTACAGACTGAAATAGGCGTTCGGGCCACCGAAGTATGACTTGTATGTTACCGACGTATCCTTACTTTACATCGGTAACATAAAATTTTTGCTTTGTCAATTTTTATTAGGTCAAGGTCGTTTAGCGATAGTTATTGTTTGGGCATTTCTAGGAGGGCAAGGATCATTTTTTAATATATTGCAAAACGCCAAAAATATTCCTTGCCTTTCTCGAAAAAAAAAAAAAAAAATAAATAAATAAATTTTGCGCAAAAATTTTATGTTATGGAGGATAGGTACGTCGATGACATAGTAGTTATACTTCGGTGGCCCGAACGCCTATTTCAGTCTGTAACATACGATTATGTCTCCTGGACTATTATGCTTACAAGAAACGTGATGGACAGGCGGACAGAACGAACATTTTGAAAATTATTTAGAATTCGTTCGCAAACAATGTAATTTTTTTAATTTACCAGCGATACTTACGATTTTAGAAATGTGTCGATCGAATCCCTAATAGCACATGATGTCCGCCAGACATCCGTTTTATGTCGACTTAATGTACTAATGTCCATGGACATAAATTGGACGTCTACCGGACGTCTATCATCGGATTTACTTTGAAATTCTACGGAATGGACGTCCTCTGAATGTCTATGTTATGTACGGGAAGTATGTACATTTTATGTTCATGTAGGGAGAGGAGATGGACGTCCATTTCGTGTCCGTTGATTTAAATATATTTTTGTAATAAATGATAATACCTCCATACTGCTTTCTCTCCAACACGTTTCCGAGATATGTATGCATACCAGCGAATACCACACAGAACGTCCAACATTTGTGCTGCAATGACGTCCTTATGTTCGGCAAGTATACACAAACACATTTTAGGTCCCTATAGAGACAGCAGCAGGACGTCTATTTAATATAAAAACAAAAAAAAACGTTAGCAAAACCGGTTTTTCAATTTTACAATGTTTTTGTTTATATTTGACCGATATTTCTGTAAAATCTGTAGTTTATTTTTTATAGTAATTTGTCATTAATAATTTAATTTTAACCTTTTTTGTAAATTACACAGCCCCACAAAAAAAAGTTCAAAGCAGCGAACCAGACCCATGTATTTCTATGTATTTTCGGTCGCTGAATCCGAATCCGGGGTCAAAAAAATTCGCGCCAAAAAACACCCCTGAAATGAGGTAAAAAAATTATTAAGCTACGAGAATAGTTGTTACATCTTAATCAATCGAATTATACAAATCAAGGTTAAACAGCAGCATACATACAATAGATATGAAACAACCCCCAGGGAGGGGCGAAAACTAGCCCCCATATATAAAAAAATGTTCCAAAACAGCATTGACTGCTGAAAAAGCTCAAAATGTCTAAGTTTTGTTAAAGTGATAAGAAACTGCATCAGGTCCGATCTTCATAAACTGCCCCTATAGAGTTGAGAACAACCACCCCCCAAGTTTAAAGGACACGAGAAAAACAAGAAAAAACGTAAAATGCAACAGGATTTCTATTTTCATGGATGCTATGATTGGCTGAAATTGCGTAGTATTCTAAAATAGAACTAGAAACTTACGTACCATCAACATTCTACAGTGTCAACCCTCAGAGGGTGTGAAAACTACCCCCTATGTAAGGTTTGACTATAAAAAGTTACAGTGGCTTCTATAAAAATTCGAAACACCTGGGTTGTGTGGAAGAGAGAAGAAACTAGACTATGTTCGACACTGTGCTTGAAAACCACCCCCAGGGGGTTGAGAGACGCCACCCTATAAAAAAAAACTATGGAAATGAAACGAATAAGCAACAGTATAGCTATTCCTTTCTGTGGATGTTACTTAATAACATTTATAGGACATGAGTTTCAAACTCTAAGTGTGCAACGCGATTTTTGCCAATCTCCATAAAAATGTAAATCAGGTTAGTCTCTCTCTGTTTTTCCAGCATCCTACAGATATAATGGTGGTTTTCAAGCACATCGTAGAACATATAGTCTAGTTTCTTCTCTCTGCCACACAACGCAGGTGTTTCGAATTTCTATAGAACTCAATATAACTTTTTATAGTTAAATCTTACCCTCTGAGGGTTGACAGTGTAGGATGTTTGATGGTACGTAAGTTTCTGGTTCTATTTTAGAGTATTACGCAATTTCAGCCAATCATAGCATCAGTGGCGGCTCGTCAGGGGAGGCTGAGCCTCCCTTTGGAAGAAGCAACATATCTTGCAATCTTCCAAATTAATATCTTTTACTTGTAGAAATTTCTACTTAGGTATATCTCAATTTTCAATATTGTTTATTGTTTATAGTTCATTAATTAATTTTCAGTGTATAAAAAAGTTCTGCATTTCCTTTCCACAAACATGCCTATAACGTCACAGTCCGGATTGTCTTTGTATGCATATTTCCCGGGCGACCGGAATGAACAGAGCGCTTCGCTTGAGGCTTATACGAAATAGCTTCCAACTTCAAGGCATTTAGTTTTAACATAAATGACCTTGCATTACTTTTGCGTTGTCTAGCAACACTTCAAATAAGACAAGCTAGGCCGCTAGCCTCAGTCCTCAGTTCTTTATAGCGCATGTGCAGTTCAGGAGTTCAGGCACAGTATAGAGAAGACAAGTACTTTCACTCGCAGCGGTCCCTTTGATATTTGTTGTACTCGATTTTATTTGGTTCAGGTGATTCACAGGAAAACGAACTGTCAGTGGTAATTTGTCGTTTAGCCGGTTAAGATCAACTTGACATTAAAATACATAAAACATTTGATAGGCGGGCTAGAAATGAGTGCTCTAGGTGAAAATATTCCCAACAACATCTCTTGTTGTCCAGACGTGGTGGATTATTTGTTATTAAATGGATTTTCTACTCTTACTTACGACGAAAAGGTAAGAATTAAAAGAATTGCTAGGCCTACACCAGCAATGCCTTCGTTAGTTTTTAAAAGTGGAAAACAAAACAGAGGGTTTTGTGATAACAATTATAAAAAAATCGAGTGGTTAACGGCATCAACAGTTAGAAACAAATTATATTGTTGGAGATGTTTATTATTCACTAATGATCAATCCTCAATTTGGGGCAGGACCGGGTTTAATAATTTGAAAAATTTGTCGCGAGGTTTACAAAAGCACGAAAAATCCCAGGAGCACATTTCATCTTGCGTTAAATTCGAAATATTTGGTAAACAAAATATTGTAAATTATTTGGAATCTGCACATAAGAGAGAAATAGAAAATTTTAATGAAAAGGTCCGTGAAAATAGGGAAATATTAAAGAGATTAATTGATGCCGTTATATATTTATCTTCGCAAGAAAATTCTTTCCGAGGGCATGACGAAAAACGCGATTCGTGCAATAAAGGAAATTTCAAAGAGCTAATAGATTTTTTAAAAATGTATGATCCAAAATTAGAGAACTTTTTGAATAACGCCACTATTTTTTCCGGAACATCTAAATCAATTCAAAATGATCTAATTGAGAGTGTTAGCTCGATTATTAAAGGCAAAATTTATGAAGAACTATATAATTGCGAATTTTTCTCGTGGCAAATTGACGAAACGACGGACATTACCTGTAAATCTCAACTTTCCGTAATTTTTAGATATGTAATGCACGGCGAAGTTATTGAAAGGTTTGTTGGTTTTCTTGATGTGAGTAGTGGAAGAAACGCGGAGAGTTTATTTAAATTATTAATCGACGAATTTGGTAAATTTGATTTGAAAAATAAATTAATAGCACAAACCTATGACGGCGCTGCAGTTATGTCAGGGCATCTTAATGGACTCCAAACAAAAATAAAAGATATTGCTCCTCAAGCATACTTCATTCACTGTTATGCACACCAATTAAATTTAGTTCTGAGTAAAGCATGTAACGGAATTAAAGAAGTTAGAATATTTTTTTCAAATATTACTGGTTTTTCGTCATTTTTTTCAAAATCTACCAAAAGAACTGATGTTTTAAATACAATTAATATGAAACATAGAATTCCGACAAACGCTCCCACTCGTTGGAATTTTTCATCTAGAGTTGTTTTCACTGTTGACAAATACAGGAAAGAACTTATTGACGTTTTTAATTTTATTTCGGAAAGTGAAGATTTTTTAAATGACGCTCAGACTTTAAGAGCAGCTTACGGATTAAAATCGTTATTGTTGGATAAAAATTTCATATTTTTTCTAAAAGCTTTTAACATGATTTTTGAGCAATCTGATGTTGTTTTCCAAATTTTACAGAATAAACTAACTGATATAACATTCTAAAAATAGACTTAAGTCACTTATATCTAAATTAAAAGAATTTCGCAATAACGAAATACATTTCAATACTTTATACAATATTTTTTTAGAAAATACTGAAAACGTAGATGATGAGCCAGGGCCACAATTTAAAAAAAGAAAGACAACATATAACTTTGACAGGGCAGATATACATTACAAACAAATTTTTATAGAAATTTTAGACACCATTATAGTCCAAATTGAAATTAGATTTTCTGATTTAAATACTTTGCAATGTTACGATTTAGTAAATCCTAATAATTTTACAGCGTTTTCTAAATCATTTCCTACCAGTCTAATGGAGAAATTAATGGACCATTATCCTTTTTTTGACCGTATTTCGTTAAAAAATGAACTATGCGTGTTGTATTCTGACCAGCAACTTTTAGCAAATCCAAAATCATCTCAAGAAATGCTTACTTATATATATAATAATAATTTAAAAAGCTGTCTACCCGAACTGTACAAACTTTTATCATTAGTGTCAACAATTCCGGTAACCTCAGCTTCTGTAGAACGATCATTTTCAGCACTTAAACGCATAAAAACATTTACTAGAAACAAAATAAGTCAAGACCGCCTCTCAAATGTATCGCTTATTTCAATAGAAAAACGTTTTTTGTCAGAATTGAAGAAACACGATTCATTTTATGATGAAGTAATCAACCATTTTGCTAGTTCCGAAAATCGCAGGTTACCACTCATTTATAAAAATATTTAGGCTTTACACCAAAGATTAATATAGTTGTTATTTTAGAAAAAATATTTATTTGCGTTATTTATTTTTTAGGAAATATTTTTTAATTCTTCCGCGGTTATATTTTTTTATATAACTTCTTTCTCAAAGCTATTTTAATTTTTATTAAAAGTTATAATTTTACACTCTGGCAGTGATAATGAATACAATTTTTGTTTGTAGGAAAATACTTTAATTTTTTTTCCAAAACTATTTTGATTTTTATTAAAAGTTATAACTTAATTATAAGTGGGATAGTAGGGCTCCTTTGGATACCGATACTCGAGGCGTAGGAACGGAAATTTCATGAGAATGATTTTTTCGTCTCATTATATTTTCTATTTCCTTTTCTTTCTATTCTTTTATTAGTTCTATTCTCTCAAGTCGTGAATCGGTATCCTGGCGAACAACCCACGACAAAAAAATGTAACGCGCCGTTGTACTACCTCGAGGGTGGTGGGGAAATGTACAAATTGTAATCATATTGCAAGTTAATTGTCTTTCAAAATATCAAGCCTCCTCTGCAGAAAATATCACGAGCCGCCACTGCATAGCATCCGTGAAAATAGAAATCCTGTTGGATTTTACGTTTTTTCTTGTTTTTCTCGTGTCCTTTGAACTTAAAGGTGGTTGTTCTTAACCCTATAGGGGCAGTTTATGAAGATTGCGTCGGACCTGATGTAGTTTCTTAACACTTTAACAAAAAACCGCTGCCCAAGGAATCAGTACTTCCACATCCAGATTCTCTATCCAAGTCACTCACAACGAAAAAAACTTTGTATGTGAAAATAAATTGTTTATGGAACTTTAATAGTATAATATTTGAAATCCTCTATCCCAAAAACCCATAAAACGATACCCCACATCGGTAGTGGGGTGGGGGGTGGTGATAGGAGGTGGTAGTGGGGGTGGATGAAGTAAAAAAATATTTCGAGGTTTCTGGTTCCTGTACATAGGTAGACTAAATCACAATTTTTTTCATCCCCTTTAATAAGGGGGTGGGGGGTGGTAATGGGAGTGGCTAATGCCAAAAATTTTTTTGAGACCTTAGCTTCGCTTGTATATACTAAATACCAATTTTATGGACTCTTACCTGCTTGATTGACCTATTTACCCCAAATTTACCCCAATGTACCCCCCAACCCTTCGATGGAACAAGATGAAAATATAATCTAGTTCTAGATCTCGTTAAAGTACATATGTGTACCAAATTTCAAGTCAATATCTTAAACGGTTCCAGAGTAAACGTGCGCACAAAAAAAAGTTACAGACAGACGGAAGACAGACAGACAGAAATTTTCTTTCGCTCAAAGTTAAAATCTCTACGTTTCATGACATTTTAAGCCTATTTGGACAATAAAAATTTTTTAAAATTTTTTTGTCGTTACTTTACTTCCACTGGACGTGGAAGTAACTTAGACATTTCGAACTTTTTCAGCAGTCATTGCTGTTTTGGATCGATTTTTTTATATATGGGGGCTAGTTTTCGCCCCTCCCTGGGGGTGTGTTTTATATCTATTATATGTACGCTGCTCTTTAACCTTAATTTGTATAATTCGATTGATTAAGAAGTAACAACTATTCTGGTAGCTTAATCTTCTTTTTATCCCATTTCAGGGGTGTTTTTTGGCTCTAGCTAATGATTTTAGGGGTGTACGACTTTTTCTGATCCCGGATTCGGATTCAGCGACCGAAAATACATAGGGGATACATGGGTCTGGTTTGCTGCTTTGAACTTTATTTTTTTTTCGTGGGGCCGTGTTATTAATGATATTATTTGATACTAAACATTGATTAAACATTCAAATAGGTACTTTCTACATTTTGAAATAAATAGCTATATTAGTCTAAGACCTACTTCCAACTATACGGTCTTTAAGTAAGTACTAGTATACAAGATTAGTGGCCTAATGAGTTAAAGCGTTGACTTACACCCTCTACCATAACCTATCTCTACCCTACCCTTTATCTTTAACCCATTTCCCCTCTTTTTTAAGTTTGTACAATTTTGTGCCTTTATCCTTTTTGTTCTTTTTGTGCTCTTTTTGTCTTTCCAAATCCCTTCTAGGCCGATAACATCCTATAAATCTAAACTTTTTAAATTATATAACTTTTAACCTACTCTACCTTCCTCGACGGCGGTCAGACCACGAGGTCGGAGGTCGTCATTTGTTCGAACGGGTTTTTTCGTTTAACTCTGTTTTCCCGCATCAACAATCAAAATTTTCCAAAAGTGCGTTTGCCTAGTGAGTTTTTAGTTATTTGTAGTGTATTTTAATTAGTTCTCGCTAGGTCCATGTGGGCACATATTTTTAATTTTTAATTAGTTCTTAAGTTTGCCCGCGGCAGACAGGAGTTTCTAGCAACAATTTAATTACCGTTAAGCTGAACCGGACTCATCCCCCCCAGCCCCACATTTACCACGACGCTGCACATCGTGTGATTGTCGGACTGGCTCCGGGCCGGGATCCGGCAAGGTGCATTCTTGTACCGTGGAATACCAAATAAATTCGTTGTTGACTTACACCACAAACAACCCTAGGTATGGGTGGTTTGTGACTTACACATCATGAGATCGGCGGTTTCCCTACTCATTCCGCTTTTTTTGGTTAAAATAATTGGGATGTACAAATATTATTCAAGGTTGTGACATTTAGACGTCCCTCGGCTGTCCGTCGGATGTACTTGAACCAAAAACGAATGTCCATCGGATGGCCTGTATGTCCGCCGAGGACGTCCTTCAGATATCCATAGGCCAATTTTGTGCTTATAGGGATATAACATACTCTTTTCGTATTTGTGAAGAGTATAATAAAGAAAGGGATTGGGGAAAAATTTAGCATATAATTAGGCTATAAGGCGCTAATAAAAAAAAAGGAAAACACCCCACGAAAAAAATTTATTTTTAAGTTCTTTAAATTCTTCTCAAAATATGGATATATAAAAATTGGTTGTCATCATCTCTTGGATGTTTTCTAGGAAACCGTCGGGTCCAGAAAGCAGTTTACACTACAAAAATGAATTAATTTTTTGAAGTTGATTAAAAATGGAAAATAAACGTAGTACGTTGTTATTTGTAAGAACTGTTCCAATTTTGTTTGTAAATAGAATTAAAATCTATCAGAAGTGATCTTTGTTTTTATTTACCCATGTACTACATGTGGCGAAGTTCAATAGGTCAAGGATTAAATATGTACTAAATAATCCACATAAACATCATTTCGTTGCACAAATAATGTTTTGGTTATTTCAGTATTTATTGCACCTACCTAAAATGGCACATTTCATTAAATATACCTACTTCATCTCATTAAACCTATTTTCATTTTGTTACCAGTTTGGTCCATAAACAGGGTGTTTCATTAATAATTGGTCATACGTCAACTGAAAAATCCTTAGCCCGAAATATGAAGATTTAACCAAAAAAACTTAGATAAAATGTGTCTCTTTACTGAGATACAGAGTGTTAAAGTTAAAAATTAAAAAATCATTTTCACATATTATTTTAAAATTACTTAATCTTTCTTTACCATATTTGACAGATAGTGTTAGTGGTTCAAAACGCCACTGATATCTGCGAATAATTCAGACAGTTTTACTGACGAAATCTTGCATGATAAATCCATTTGTAAGTAACAGAAAACTAACTTAGTTTTCTGTTACTTATACATGATTTTTTTTTTAAATATTCAAGGTTTCTTGACTACATTCTGAAACTATCAGTAAAACTGTGTGAATTTTTCGCAGAAGATATCATTGTTACAATAAATGAGGTGAGGACAGTGATGAAGACGACTAATATTATCATATATATATTAGCATAACATGTTTTTTTATTATCCGAGAGTTTCTTATCTCACCAGATGAGCCATCAGATGGCATTAGAGATGGTACTTTTCGGAACAGTTCGGACCTGTTGCGAAGAAAATCCACTCAGCACCATCTCTAATGCCATCTGATGGCTTATCTGGTGAGATAAGAAACTCTCGGTATGTATTCTTATTGATAAACATAATTTTTTTTATGTATTACCGTTTCGATGGAGTTTTGTATGTATTATGAAAAATACATCTCGTTATTTCAAAAAAAAAAAAATACGTAGGCTCTGCTCAAAAAAATTTTCAATACCTGTAATCCAAGCAGTTATTGTTCATTTATTATATTTATTAATATATCGAGTTTCTAACCAATTTATACTCTTTTTCTTTATTTGTTGTAATTACTACGTAAGTAAATGTATTATTGTTTAGTGTTACCCTGGTGTTATAATTTCTGAACTCACGATACAAGGTGTTTATTAAGGGAGGGTGTAAGCACGTAACATTATCTTTGCCAATTTGACTGCGTTACCCCCTCGATAGAGTTTTGTGAAAAATGTATGTTATAGCTTATTATATGGTGTATAATTAGTAAAAAAATGGTGGTGGTTGCTAACGTGTAAGTACGTATTTAAATTTTTCAAAAAATTCAAAAGCATCAATTTTTGTTTTCTTCGTGAGAAGATTTCCTGAAATTATCATTAATAAATTGTCTTGAGTAGATTTACAATATATGTGAAACACAAACAAATTGGTTCACTCGATTAAGAAAAAAATTTTTTTTCGGATTTTCAAAAAAAAAAAAATTTCACAGATGTCATGAAGTTTTTGTGGTAGTATCTTACGCAAAGATACGTCACTGGAAGGAACCACACGCAAAATGTTGCAAAGGCACGAACACTTATCTTAACCTGCCATGGCTTTTGATGCATGGCGATTTCAGAATTCTCTGTGATAACGATGATGTCCTTAAAAATTCAAAACGATGGATTTTTTTTATTAAACTGTATTACCTATTTTATCAACATTTAGTATTCTCCTGATGTTTTTTTTAGCATATTAGCATGTTTATAAAGTTTACTAATATTAATGTCGCCAAGAAGTTGAATGCAAGCAGTGCTATCAGCGTAGAGAGTGAGCTAATTAATCATATTATTATGTCAAGAACGTAAATAAAACGATGAGTACAAATTATATTACACATTAAGATAAAAATGTTATGTTTCTTGTAATTTGATAACACATAAAAAATGTTGCATATCGTCATTTACTTGGAAATGCGAATTTATAAAACATAGTTCTGGAAAATATATTATTTAATAAATTAACATAAAAATGAAAAACACTGTCAATTGCAAATACATATATTTGACAACAAATATATTACAATGCCATCAAGTTGATGCTTACAATTAGTCACTCGACGTTTGATGCGGTTTTGGGAATTTGTCAGAAGATAGTATTTTTTTGAAGCGTTGGTTGGTCGACTGTTTTCATTCTCACTATGTAAAACATTGTAAAAAAAAACCGCTGCCCAAGGAATCACTACTTCCACATCCAGATTTTTTATCCAAGTCACTCACAACGAAAAAATTTTGTATGTGGAAATAATTGGTTATGGAACTTTAATAATATAATATTTGAAATCCTCTACCCCAAAAACCCATAAAACGATACCCCACATCGGTAGCGGGGTGGGGGTGGTTATAGGGGGTGGTAGTGGGGGTGGATGAATTAAAAAAATACTTTGAGGTTTCTGGTTCTTGTACACACACTAAATCACATTTTTTTTTTCATCCCCTTTAATAATGGGGTGGGGGTGGTAATGGGGGTGGCTAATGCCAATTTTTTTTTTGAGACCTTAGTTTCTCTTGTATATACTAAATACCAATTTTATGGACTCTTACCTGCTTGATTTACCTATTTACCCCAAATTTACCCCAATTTACCCCCAGATGGAACAAGATGAAAATATAATCTGGTTCTAGATCTCGTTAAACTACATATGTGTACCAAATTTCAAGTCAATATCTCAAACGGTTCCAGAGTAAACGTGCGCACAAAAAAAGTTACAGACAGACCGACAGACAGAAATTTTTTTTTCGCTCAAATTTAAAATCTCGACGTTTCGTGACATGGATGTGGAAGCAATTACAACTTTTTCCTCCAATA
The DNA here is from genome assembly GCA_936432065.2 of Rutpela maculata. Lineage (NCBI taxonomy): Eukaryota > Metazoa > Arthropoda > Insecta > Coleoptera > Cerambycidae > Rutpela > Rutpela maculata. The sequence continues at coordinate 138,299,358 of OW386291.2, read as the reverse complement.
TACTTAGTTCTTGTTCTTTTACGTAAACTGGGAGAGAAACTCGGATTTTTTTCTCGAAAATGAAAATTGATAAGCGTGGAGGAGAAAATCAGATTTTTTTTCCATAAATTCGGCTCTGGAGCCCTTTTGTAAAGACCCACCGGGAAATTCCCTGTATCCCCGTAGGCCAGCACGCGCCTGTATACAAATCCTTAAACTGGAGTCAAAATAATTTTCGAATGGAAGCGATTTTATGGTTTTAATTTGTTTCAGGTGTGACAAGTGCATGAAGAAACTAGTGGAAGCATTATACTCTTCGGCGATTTACTGAGCTTTTTATATAATTGTTACACATTCTATAGGATACTCTTCGCATTTTTCTTGTAAATAATGTTAGTTTTTGGACATTCTAAATTTTGTGATACCAACTTTGTTGTGAAAAAAAAAATATATGAAAAAAAAAATCACGATGTGAGGGATCGAACCCGGGACCCTTGGATTGCGAGATCAAATCAAATCAAAGATATTTATTAATGTTTAAAGACATGAATGCGCCTCAGCTGGGTCCAGTCTAGAGCCGATCACCCCACCGCGGCGTGCAACGTCGCGGTAGGTAGGTGATCGGGTGGAGGGGTTTTGCTTCGGCTGTAACAACAGATGAAATTGGGGCGTTAGGGCTCCTGTTTAACATATATAAAAAACTTAAATCTAACAATTTCGTTGAACAATAATCCGGGAAGATATTAAAATATTATTCTTATTGACGATTTGCACGAAAGAAAGTTTGGTAAAAAGTGTCATGGCGCACAGTATAAACATGTTGACCAACTCGTCTAATTTCCAAACTTTGCAACAATTAAATACCTATAATATAATAATCATAACATTGTTTTCATTATCTTTAATGTTAAACCTACTTCCATTGAATATAAATCATCTTTATTAGGTTGTTTAGTAGTCTACAATATTTAAAAAATGTCGAATTATGCAATTTGTCAATCACTGCTGCCAACTGTTCTAAACTGAGAGTTGGAAACAGTGCTTGACAAATTGCATAATTCGACATTTTTTAAATATTGTAGACTACGAAACAACCTAATAAAGATAATTTATATTCAATGGAAGTAGGTTTAACATTAAAAATAATGAAAACAATGTTATGATTGATTATGATTATAGGTATTTAATTGTTGCAAAGTTTGGAAATTAGACGAGTTGGTCAACATGTGCAGTGAATTACAGTGATACCAATCTCGACACTTTTTACCAAACTTTCTTTCGTGCAAATCGTCAATTGCTAAAATTGTTAATGACTGTAATATATACCATTAGAAAATTTATTGTGATTATTAGGAAACACACATTAGTAAAATGTATTAAAAAAAAATAGTAATAGGAAATAACATTTCGCAAGGTTTCTATTTATTACAAACCATAAAAAAATGTAAAAAATATTTTTTTAAATTTTAAATTACTAATAACTTTTTTATTTACCAATCTATTTTGTTAAAAAATAGGGTTCTTCCTCTAGCTAACACTAAGTTACTCTCCAAATTTCAATACAATCGGATTTTTCTTTCTTGAGTTATCGTGCTTACAAGAAACGTGACGGACGGGCAGACGGACATTTTGAAAGTTGTTCAGAATTCGTTCACTAACATAACGATATAAAAAATGTTCCTCTACGAGCGATATTTACTGATTTAGAAATGTGCCGATCAAATACAATATACTCTTCGTTTTTGCGAAGAGTATAATAATGGATTAAATCTGTCCATGGCTTCCTGTAAAATTTAAACAATGTATGTTGGGAAGTCAAAATATTCTGCTATATTCCTTTTTATCTTTAGTCCTAATAAAATACCAAACTGTTCGTAATAAAATTTCGAATAAAACTAGACCTACAAATAAACTTTCTGATAGTTTGTTAAGTTGTAAAAAAAAACAAAAAACCTTTTTGTTTAATATAAGAAATGTGTCAGTTTTTTGTTTTTCGCTCGTATCTCGGAAACGGTTAGCCATACTCAAAAAGTGACTATATGCAAAATTAAAGCTAAATTTTCTACAATAATGTTTCTATTAATTTTTTTCGTATCTGTTATGGTTCAGTAATGGATTGTATCCTTTAAATGTATTCTAACTTTATTACAAATTTATTGTAAATTGAAAAAAGTTTTTAATAATCATCGTAGAAAAATTTTTTTTGTACAGATATCCGTTTCACAGAAGACTGAACTCAACTACACGCAAAACAATGTTTTGACTCAAGAATATATTGGTTTATATATATGCAAATAAATATATTCTTCATATAAAGCTTTTGATTACTTACCACAAAAGTATTTGTTTTATATGAAGAATTTATTTATTTGTGTATATATAAACCAATATATTCTTGTATCAAAACTTTTTTTCTTTCAGCGTATCGTATAAAAAATGTCTTTGTGTCTGTAAGTGTGTGTGTGCGCGTGTATACCGTTTCTTGTAAACACGATAACTTCTGTTAGACTTAAAATATTTAATTACAATTTGGAACACATGTAAAACAGCATAGTACAATAATCCCCATTGGGCCATATCTGTAATACATGGTGATAACCAGATGGCTACAAACTCCCACTCTTACGTAAAATAGGTTTTTATTTTAATTTCAGAGCAAAATGTTACTAAATGATTAAGCATACAAACATATGAAGATGTATAAGATTTATGAACCACAATATAATGGGTGTATGTTAGGTTCAAACCAACTTTATTATCCTAAAATATGGATCATAGTATTTTTAATAAGATTATCATTAAGTGAAGTTGTTTAAAAGGGCATAATAAGTAAGCACAGAAAACTACACCCTGTTACACCATGTGCGTCCCCTATTTTTAGGGGTTGAAACTTTGAAATTTTACTTATGTGTCCATATGTTTCTCTATTGCCCGTAGGGCTCTTTACCAAGTTACACTTTTTGAAGATTCATCCCTCCTCTACATAATATTTATATTACACATTTGCCGTAGGACAAACGGTTTTGGCTGTACGAGGCCGAAAAGGTCACGCTGTCCGAATTTGGGGGTCTTCTGTACAGGACAAACGGATATTATTTCTAATCTACAATACTACACATACTAATGCCCTTAAGTAGGGATGATGATTTGTAAAAAAACTTTCATCGAATACCGCGCGGTTTCCATGATACTTGATGTTGAAATTTTGTTTTAAAAAAAACTTTTTTTCGCTCATTTTTTTTTCATGTGTGTACGACCCTAATATAAGAAAATTTACGTTGGTTTCATTTTAATACATTCGTTGGTTTAGGAGCTAGACAGCAAAATATGCCAAAAATGGCTATTTTGGTATTGTTGCATTAAAAAAACCAAAACCAGTATAATTCTGGTAAATGTTTTTGTTTATCCTAAAAGTCCAATTCACTGCGCATAGAAAATGTGTTTTTGTATTTAAGTAGGATCAACACTTATTGTGTAATAACGATTTATGCCATGTGTTCTCCAGTCTCCTTTTTCACAATTTTTTGTTTGTATGGTTCATAGTAGGACAGAAAGCATTATACATGTGGACAGGGCATATAATAGGGTGTTAAAATGGTTCTCTTGTTAAAATGCGATAGGACGTACCGTTTTCGAGTAAAACGTACTTGTTTGCAAAAAATTATTTCAGATCACACTTTTCATCGACTGACTAGTAAATACTCACCGCTGACTACGAAAAAATAAAACTATGTGTCGCTTCTTGCGTTTTCTGTTTATGAGGGACATTGCTAATGAAAAAATGAAGGGACTCGGACGGAATGGGGGGTTCTCACTCCCCTATTTGAAGTTTCACGCTTGTCTCGAATCATCATTGCAACTTATTTTGTGTCTATAACAAAATCCAGAGTAATTTTACCTTCCTCGAGAAACAGCTATTATATGTCCATTTCATCGGAAAATGATTTAAAAAACAAACTCCTAAGAAAGAAAACACCAAAATGTAGAATTTATTTATCAGATCACAATTCAGAACACAATGAAAACTCAAAGCAAACATAACCGAACAAGTGCGTTTTACTCGAAAACGGTACGTCCTATCGCATTTTAACACCCTATTATGTGCCATGTCCACGTATCTAATGCTTTCTGCCCTACTATGAACCATAAGGCCGCAAAAAAAAATTGTGAAAAAGGAGACTGGAGAACACATGGCATAAGTCGTTATTACACGATAAGTGTTGATCCTACTTAAATACAAAAACACATTTTCTATGCGCAATGAATTGGACTTTTAGGATAAACAAAAACATTTACCAGAATTATACTGGTTTTGGTTTTTTTAATGCAACAATACCAAAATAGCCATTTTTGGCATATTTTGCTGTCTAGCTCCTAAACCAACGAATGTATTAAAATGAAACCACCGTAAATTTTCTTATATTAGGCTCGTACATACATGAAAAAAAATGAGCGAAAAATAGGTTCACTTTTTTTTTAAAAAGGGGGTTTTCAAAATTTCAACATCCCGTATCATGGAAACCGCGTGGTATTCGATGAAAGTTTTTTCACAAATCATCATCCCTCCTTAAGGGCATTAGTATGTGTAGTATTGTAGATTGGAAATAATAGCCGTTTGTCCTGTACAGAAGACCCCCAAATTCGGACAGCGCGACCTATGCGGCCTCGTACAGCCAAAACCGTTTGTCCTACGGCAAATGTGTGATATATATTATGTAGAGGAGGGATGAATCTTCAAAAAGCGTAACTTGGTAAAGAGCCCTACGGGCAATAGAGAAAAAGATATGGGCACATAAGTAAAATTTCAAAGTTTCAACCCCTAAAAATAGGGGACGCACATGGTGTAGCAGGGTGTAGTTTTCTGTGCTTGCTTTTATGCCCTCTTAAACAACTTCCACAAAAAAAAGTCCGCAGTACGCAAAATTTTTTATTATATCTAATTCGACTGGAGTATTACAGACATGGCCCAATTTCAATGGGGATTATTGTACTATGCCGTTTTACATTTACTTTAAATTGTAATTAAATATTTTAAGTCTAAAAGATGTTATTGTGTTTACAAGAAACGGTATACACACACAAAGACATTTTTTATTCGATATTTGAGTTCAGTCTGCTGTGAAACGAATATCTGTATAAAAATTTTTTTTCTACGATGATTATTAAGTTTTTTTTTTAAGTTAGAATACAGTTAAAAGATATACAATCCATTACTGAACCATAACAGATACGAAAAAAATTAATAGACATTATTGTAGAAAATTTAGTCAGCTTTAATTTTGCATATAGCCACTTTTTGATTAGGGCTAACGGTTTTCGAGATATGAGCGAAAAAACAAAAATCGGGACCTTCTTCGTGCCCTCCTGCACCCCCCCGCACTTCCTACGTTCGGGGACTTTTGGTTACCTCCTAAATAGTCCACGCAAGTCAAAAAATGGCATCTCGGCATTTCCCTCTAGACTTCCTTATTGAACGCTCATTGACAGGGCTAATTCTAAAATACACGCAATTAACTAATATTTTGAAGAAAAAAAAATGCAGCAATGCAATTCCGTATTCACGATTTTTGATGCTTAATTTGACTCCACTAGTAGGAACGATTTGTTCTAAGGCACTTCAATTAAAAAAGTTTGTTTAAAACTAAGAGACAGTTTAGGCTGTTATGTACTTACTCAATGCAAATAGAAAATTCAGTTCTTCATCTTACTTGTATAGAGCTGCAATGTTGGAATTTGAAACACATAAATATTATCTTCAAAACAAAGCAATAAATTTAAAGTAACTAAAATTATACTCCAAGTTAAGGTGAATGGTGAATACGATGTAATTCACAATGTTTTGACAGCCGTTTTTGTTACTCATGTATCTTCTACTTGGCCTTCCTTGGTTGTATGGCACGTTTAACAGATCACGCCATCCGCCGCGGTTGTGCTAGGCGCACGGCTTTCTCTCTTCAGTTAATGTGGGCTTAAAACATGATAGGACTCGGAAGAATACGTTGGAGAGTCGCTTTGTAGGACGCATTTTTTCGATAATTGAGCTGTTGTAATGTGTAACAACTGTCTCCAGACCCACATCTCGAAAGCATCAAAATGATATCCTTAACGGTCCATTTCTCAGAGGCGTAAAGAAAGACGAAGAAATAGGGCGTCTGGAAGTCTCATATTTGTATTGTCGAACTGACTAGTTGTCGATCTTGCTATCTGTATTCTTAGTCGAATTTCATATTTACAGTTGGCGGTATTGTCCACAAGGCTCCCAGGGTACGGAAACAAAAACGATATAATACTCGAAATAGATTCTTCACTAGGGTTTGATTAAATCCTTGTGCTTTTTTCATTCTTTACATTTTCCAGACAGAGGATTCCCAAAATAAAACAATGAATTGGAACATATTTTTTGTAAATTTCAATCTCTTCGTTGGAAAATTTAAGGGTGAATGACTCAATCATGGTATAATATAACCCCAATACAAATTTCCAAGATTTATTATAAAGTTCACAGTGCTATACGGGAATTTAATCTTTTAAATGATGTGCAGAATGAAAACATTATTGGAACTTATAAGTAAGTTGTTTTCCGTTTTAATTAATTTTAAGAAAGAAGATACTAAACGTTAAGAGGGGGTCAATTGATAACTCGTTAAATATAAATGTAAGTTGATAATGCGGACCATTCGTCCAGTGTTGTGCAAAAATCTCCACCGAGTAGTTGTAGAAGCTCGTGTTGACTGATAAGTGCATATAAAGTGAGTATTCTTAGGTGCTAAGATAATTTTAAAATGCAGAATACATTTTTTTTCTAAAGCGTATATACAGTGTGTGTAAATAACATTGAAACGTGACCATAAAATACCTTAAACAGATCGATGTTTATATGCAACTTTTGGTGCTATATTTATAATTTTTAGTTTTACACAGCCATTCAATTTTTTTTTTCAAATAACAATTTATCCTCTGTGATACCTTAGAAAAAAGGTATTTTAATAGACTCTCCAGCGAAATAAAGAAAATCGGAGGGGGTTTCAAAATAAATGCAATCATTTATTTTTTTTAAGGAAAAGAAAAGATTCGTAAAAGCTCTGTTGTTGAAAAAGAACCGTTGCCCAAGGAATCACTACTTCCACATCCAGATGGTCCCGGTTTTTGGATTTTTGCTCATATCTCGAAAACGGTTAGCTATAATCAAAAAGTGGATATATGCAAAATTAAAGCTGACTAAATTTTCTACAACAGTGTTTCTATTAATTTTTGTCGTATCTGTTATGGTTCAGTAATGGATTGTATATCTTTTAACTGTATTCCAAGTTTATTATAAATTTATTATAAATTGAAAACATTTTTTAATAATCATCGTGGAAAAAAAATTGTTGTACAGATATCCGTTTCATAACAGACTGAACTAAAATATCGAATAAAAAATGTCTTTGTGTCTGTCAGTGTGTGTGTGCGTGTATATCTATGTGTGTGTGTATACCGTTGCTTGTAAACACGATAACTTCTGTTAAAATATATTTAATTACAATTTGGAACATATGTAAAACAGCACAGTACCCACAATAACCACTATTGAAATTGGGCCATATCTGTAATACATGGTCATAACCAGAGGCCTACGTAAAATAGTTTTTATTCTAATTTCAGAGCAAAATGCGTTTTTTTTTTATTAAGCATAGGTACAAAAATACGAAGATACATAAGATTTATAAACCACAATATAGCGGGTGTATGTTAGGTTCAAACCAACTTTATTTAAATTAGATGATACATCAATATTATCCTAAAATTTGGAACATGGTGTTTTTGATAGAATTATCATGTTGTGAGAGTTTGTAGGTATCTGGTTATCACCATGTACATATACGTCCCAATTTCAATAGGGTTTATTGTACTATGCTGTTTTACATATGTTCCAAATTGTAATTAAATATTTTAAGTCTAACAGAAGCTATCGTGTTTACAAAAAACGGTATACACACATACATATACACGCATACACTTACAGACACAAAGACATTTTTTATTTGATATTTGAGTTCAGTCTGCTATGAAACGGATATCTGTTCAAAAAGTTTTTTTCCACGATTATTAAAAATTTTTCAATTTATAATAAATTTATAATAAAGTTGGAATACCAGTTAAAAGATATACAATCCATTACTGAATCATAACAGATACGACAAAAATTAATAGAAACATTATTGTAGAAAATTTAGTCAGCTTTAATTTTGCATATAGTCAGTTTTTTATTATGGCTAACCGTTTTCAAGATATGAGCGAAAAACCAAAAACCGGGACCTTCTTCGCGCCCCCCTGCATCTCCCACACCTCCTATGTTCAGGGCCTTTTGGTATGGTTACCTCCTAAATAGTCCAAACGCAGCTTTTAAGTCAAAAATTGTGATCTCGGCATTTTCCTCTAGAAACCATTCATTGACAGGATTAATATGCCACACGGTAGTATGAGTGGATATAATTTTTTTTTGCCTCCTTTACCCTAACGGAGTGGGGGTGGTAGAGAGGGTGGCTAATGCCCAAAAAATTTTTGAGGCATTCGGTTTTTGTATACACAATAAATCACAATTTTATTTTTTCTCGTACATACACTTAATCCCAATTTTATGGATTCTTACTTGTTTACTTTACCCGTTTAGCCCCAACTGTCAATGAAATGAGATCAAAATATAATCCAGTTCCAGATCTCGGTATAATATATAGGTGTACCAAATTTCAAGGCAATATCATAAACCGTTTCTGAGTAATCCTGTGCAGAAAAAAGTTACAGACAGAACGATAGACAGACTTTTCTTTCCTCAAATTCAAAATCTCGACGTTTCATGACCTTCTATTTGAACAAAAAAATTTCAATTTTTTTTTACTACTACTATACTTCCACCTCACTAAGTGTGAAAGTAATTAACAGATTATCTAATAAAATATTCAAACTGTGCTCCGTTAACAACTTGGCATTATGCAAGTCGCTGTTCAAAACTTCTTAAGCAGTTATCGAATGCCGTTTGGGGAATACGACCGATCTCGTATTCTATCCCTCAGATCCTCCAAATTATTTGCTCTATTGTTATAGATACACCCTCGAGAGGTGTCAGATTCAGAGATCTAGATGGCCATTCGACAGACTCTTATCTGTGTACCCATCGGTCCGGAAACACCTCATTCAGGTACTGTGTCTTAAACATTACCTCCGTAGTAGGGAAGATTCCGTTAACGCGAATGCTGTAATTAAACCTTTTTACTACTTCACCATCCACGTATTTTGCCGAAAAATATCAAGGAAATTAAATAATCGTAACAATTTAAAAAACAAAATTCTTTTGGATTGCTCTGTATGTCCATTTAAAGAGCTTACAAATACCTACAATTTGATGTGCGAACACGGCTGTTATTTAAAAATAAAAAAAAAATACGGACCTGGAGAGTTCTAAGATATGGACCATGGAAAGTAGGATGTTGTATACAAATTTTTAAATCGTAATTAACCTTTTAACTGCTCTAAACGTATATATACGCAAATCAAGTAACTGCTCCAGACGTATATAAACGCAGTACATTTTAACTTGTTTAAAGTAATACTAAGGTCTTGTATTTTGTCAATATTATATTTTTAGCATAAAATATATCGATTGGCAGCCATATTTTATAAAAAAAATATTTTATTATATTTTATATGTTGACTGCTCTAGACGTATAAATACGCCGAGAGTTCCCCACCCGCGCATCAGAACCGTATTTGCTAAAAGTGGACATAGGAAAGACACGCGTTACATGTGCAGCGAATGAACTGCGCCACTTTGTATAATTAATTGTTTCGAACGATACCGTAGAGTAAAAAACTACTACTATAGTTGTGTTTCGAAAGTTCCTTTTTTAGTTACCTACATTTATTGCAGTTTTTTTATTTAAGTGTACATTTTTTTGCTTCTTTGTAGTTACTTTTATTTAGTTATAATTTATTTTGTTGGTCTATTTTTTTTTAATTCTGTCAAATAAGAGTAATACTTTATTTTATTATACTAAATATAATATGTAAACGAAAAACCACTGATTGTTTTATTTTGCCAAAAGTAAACAAATCCGGTCCTGAATATATTCGGAAAATCGGCTTGTTTTACGGTTAATTGCTACGGACGTATATATACACTATGGACCTACGCTGCTCCAGACGTATAAAAACGCAGCGCTTAAATTTTGCCGCACACGGGAGAGCCCGCACACCGAAGGCTTAGCAGTTAAAAGGTTAATGTTTGAAAAAGGTTATCACTATAATAGGTGCCTACAGAGGTTAAACAACGATTTCATTCCAATCTAAGCTAATTATATCAGTAATGGTATACGTAATGTAATTGCAAATTTGCATGCCATTATATCCTGATATTATTTTAAAATGTATATAGGTATTTAAAAAACTAATTTTTAATAGTATCTCAGCATGATGATCTTTAGCGAAGAACCTTCCCGGAAAAGTACGGAAGCGTATTGAGATATGTGCATTGTGCATGCATGCAACTTAATAAGTTGAAATTTCAAGATAATAATTAATTAAAGACACAAGTGGATGAAGACATTTTCGAAAAAAACAAGTTTTTTATATGAATGAAGGCTATAAGTACACAGAATTCCCTCAGGTACATTACATTTGTTTCTAATGCAAAAATATCTGATTTGTAAACTATTTCAAAATCTTTGTTGAAAAAAATGAGTTTTTCATACCAATGAAAGCTATAAGTACACAAAATTCCCCCAGGTACATTACATTTGATTCTAATGCAAAAATATCTGATTTATAAATTTATAAAGGATCTATGTACTGTTGAAGTTGGTAGATTGTTAAAAACTTTGAGATCAATTATCTCAAAATCACTTTGTTGTTACATAGACCCTTCATCCACTTGTGTCTTCAATTATGTAATTATTTTCTCGTTATCTCTTCTCATCTAGGATGCTGCAAGACATAAATTTTAAAAAATCATGAATCATTGGTGGGAATAGAAAATATACGAAATACGGATATTTTTTATAAATAACGTTTCTTTATCAATTTAATTACTGACATTGACATTAAAACATATTTATTTATAATAGGTTTATATAACTTATGACCCATATGGATGTTTTTTAGTCTACAAGAGAAAATATTAATTGTTTTTGTCCAGATTATGCAATCGCGTATTACTTTTTTCTGAATGATAATTTTTATGGCAAAAATAATTTAGGTACTTTTCCGTTGTGATAACCACGATATAAATACATTTTATCTACGATCGACAGATAAAGTAGGCTTTTTTGCTCACATTATTTAGGCACCACAAAACTGACTTTTAATGAGGGGCTATGAGTAATATCACTGGTTTCCTATGACAACAAACGTTAATTAGTATATTTGCAACAACCATTTAATGATGGCTATTAAGACACGAGCATGAAAATTATGACATGAGTCGTAGGCGAATGTCACAATGAATGCGAGTGTCTTAATAGCCATTAAATGTGAGTTGCATACACTATTTTTTTCTAGAACCAGTCATAATAAAATAGAAAATTAACACTTTATTTCTGAAGTTTGTTAGTTATAATGTCTAATAAACGAATTAAAGTATGGGAGAAGAAAATTAGTGTTTATATTATTCAACGAGCGTATAATGATGGCTATTACAACTCTCATACGCAAAATAGGTTTTATTTTAATTTCAGAGCAAAATATTACTAAGCATACAAAAATAAGATGTATAAGATTTATAAACCGCGATGTATCGGGTGTATGTTAGGCAAACCAACTTTATTTAAGTTAGATGATATATCAATGTTATCCTAAAATATGGAACATGGTATTTTTAATAAGATTAATATGAAGTGAGAGTTTGTAGGCCTCTGGTTATCACCATGTATTACAGATATGGCTCAATTCCAATAGGGATTATGCTGTTTTACATATGTTCCAAATTGTAATTAAATATTTTAAGTCTAACAGAAGTTACCGTGTTTATAAAACGGTATACACGCACACATACATATACACGCACAAACTTACAGACGCAAAGACATTTTTTATTCGATATTTGAGTTCAGTCTGCTGTGATACGTATATTTGTATAAGAAACTTTTTTCTACGATGATTATTAAATTTTTTTTTCAATTTACAAAGAATTTTTAATAAAGTTAGAATAGGTACAGTCAAAAGATATACATACAATTCATTACTGAACCATAACAGATACGAAAAAAATTAATAGGAAGATTTTTGTAGAAAATTTTAGTCAGCTTTAATTTTGCATAGAGCCACTTTTTGATTATGGCTAACTGTTTTCGAGATATGAGCGAAAAACCAAAAACCGGGACCTTCTACTTGCTCCCCCTGCATCCCCCCCGCCTCCTACGTTCGGGGACTTTTGGTATGTTTACCTCCTAAATAGTCCAAACACAGCACTTAAGTCAAAAATAGTGATCTCGGCATTTCCCTCTAGAAACCATTAATTGACAGAACTAACAGTACTATAGTACTTAATGTAGAGTGAAACAAAGATAAAATGTTCAGCAAATTGAACCATATTTTTACTAATAGCGTATAGTGATTGAACAAAGCTGATTTCTTGCAAAGAAGCTCAAGTAGATGAGTAATCGAACATTGTAGATTGTTCAAGAGGTCGCTTGGCCCTAAATCGGCCTTTCTTTACCTCGACCTAAAAGATCTTTTTTGAATTACCCTACAACCAATTCTTGCCCAGGATTCCAAGTCTTTTTATAAAGCTTGTGCTTTTCCTGGGAGCTAATTTCCTTGTATCTTCAGGTATTAATTCCGCCTGTTCCAGGTACTTTAGCCTAACGCGGATTAATACCTACACTCAAAGAAATTTGACGTTTTGAAAAGCAATATAAATATATTGATGTATTGAATTCAAGTCGTCAAAACTCAACATATCAAGTTTGTATATTTTTACTTTTATATTGATTATTGAACAAATCATTGCTATATACCCTTCAAAATATAGGGAATTTCCTTTCCTTTAATATTTAAAATAACTATTTCACTTGCCTGATTATATTAATAACTCATCAATATAAACAAAAGTTGAACATTTACATTTTGAAGAAACTCATTGGTTTTGTATATACGATAGTTAACATTTTTAAAGAACAGCACAGTTGAAACAAAGTTATATTATTTTTTCTGATAAATTCAATTGAACATTATGCAGTTATTTTAAAAGGGTCAAATATTTAACTCATCATTAGGCACTTTTGTTGTGAAAACGCTTCACAAAACTATATGTTGTCTTTTTGAATTAACTATAAACACTAATGAGGAAAAAATATATTTGATTTATTTTCAATCATTAGTGATTTTTTTAATTTTACAATGTTTTTTCTCTGAGTGTAGCATTCGCAGAGTATATGTTTCGCAGTATCAGTTGCAGCATCGCACTATCTGCATTTATCATCTTCTGCTATACCCATGTTCTTGAGAAGGTATCTTAAGGAGCAATGACCAGTTAGAAGGCCTTAGACTGGACTTTTCGAGTTTGAGAAGCCTTGTGGCCTTCTTTATCGAATAGGTTATACATTTTTCGCTTGTATTTGGCCTGGAGTATTCGTCCAGTAGGAGTTCTTCTGTTCCTTTTCTTATTTTGGACCTCCTCCGTTATGAGTCCCTTAGATGAGCCACAAAACGCTTGTAAGGCTGTCAGCAGTGTCAGCTAATTCATTACCTTCTATTCCCTCATGCCCTGGCTCCCACATCAAGGTAACCTTTTGTTTTTTGCCAGTTGTTTCAGGGATTGCCTGCATTCCCAGGCAATTTTAGACTCGAAGGTATAGGACCTGAGAGCCTTTAGTGCTATCTGGCTATCTGAAAGTATATATCTTTGCCTTTCAAATGCCTTTGTTAAGGAGTTAAGGCATTCCTGGGCACGCAGATCTATAGTATAGATTTCTACCTGGAAGATGATTGTGTGTTGCCAAAGGCTTTAGATATCCTGCACTCAACCTATTTCAATTCAGGTGCCTCTCAAATGTACAGAAGTTTATTACTAAATTATAAAAAAAAAAGTATAAAATTACAGCCGCCGAGCTAAATCTTACAGCCAAACAACCATAAAAAATATACATAGAATTGATACACTTCATATTTTTTAAATCTTTTGAAGTCGGTTAAAAAACGCGGCACTTTGACTGGCATGCTTCATCTCAACTTTTTGAGTCAATTAGGGAAATGTAAACTCGCATATGTTGTTCACAATTTACGTTCATTGATCCACAGATGACAGAGGTTCCAAACTTCTCGAAGGTAAATTGTACAAGTTATTCGTCGAGGACATTGTTTCCAAAGCACCTTTAGATGAAAGAGTTATCCCAAACAGCACGTCCAATTGTAATTACGTCTCTACAAGATATATACATGAGAAACAAAATATGTTAAGGTAGATCTAATTGTTAAACTAGTACTGACGTACACATATGAGATACACTTATGTTTATATTGACAGATTTATGTGATACAACGTTTAATAATTGTATACTGTATGCACTCAAGATTCTAAACATTTTTATATAACGTAAAGAAGGATCATTAGAATGTTGCAATTTGACATCCGTAGAAGATGCCTACAAGGTTTAAGTCATATGTATGTGTGATGCTTTATATAATACTTGTGCCTACTGCATACACCACATAAAAGTGCGATATATATACATGATACAAATAACTATATATACACTTTTTAGTTGTGTCTTGTCGTGTCTACATTCGACTATTCGAGCATGGAACAGTGTGCGCGCGCAAAGCGTCAGCGTGAGCATACCAGCCATGTGTATCTCATGTGTCCTCTTTCCTCTATAAGAGTGGTCATAGCCACACATACAGCAGGCATTTTTGTTTTTTAACAATATCCAAAACAATTTATATTCGAAAGCGTTTGTAAAGATTCGGCAGTTTTAAAGATATCGAGTTCTTTTAATAATAAAATTAGATTAAAATGCATTAAAAAGCAAAATCTAGTCGTTGGGTGTTCTACTATAAAGTCTTTAAGCAGGTATTCAAACAGAAGTCAGTGGTTGAGTGAGTTAAACATTAGGCGGCGAGGCAAGAGGTACGCGGTTCGATCCGTGCTCACTCTGTCTTTTTTTTTTTTTTTGTTAAAATAGTTGCGAAAAAACTTTCAGTTGTTTTTTTCAAGGTAATAATTGCTTATAAAACCGATGTACGAATATACTTCTTTTCAATTTTAGGTCTGTTTTGGACCATTAAATATTCTATTTATGTTTGTAAATGATATATTATACCTGACCGTTTTTTCTCCAACACGTTTCCCAGGTTTGTATAAGTACTTCAACTTAAAACTTTAATTCTTAACTCAGGTGACACTGGTGACAGTTTAATTAAATTAAATAAGTTCTTAATAATTATAAATAAATAAAAATACTAGTAACTCGAAAAATTCAGGTTTGGGAACACGTAAAAAATAGAAAAAAAAAGAGAACTTGAAAGATTTTCATATATTTTAAATAAGGCTAGAAATTCAATTTCACACATAATAAAGACTTCATACACATCATAAATACTGCTTTTAGCATCCGAAATAACAATCACCACGATAGCTCAGTTGGTAGAAGCGTCAGTACTGTAATACGGACAACAGAAACGTGTAGGTTCGATCCCTACCCACCGCAATTGGCAAAGGTAAGTAAAAATGAATTTAATAACTTAATAAACATTATAATTTACAGGCAACCCTTGTGAGAAGAAATTGGAGTGATGGTAAACAATATTAGATAGTTAATGTAAATAAAATATACGGATGGCTAACAAATAAATTCATAGGACAAAACGTATATGCATTAATTACTTTATTTTTATCAAGTAGACTTACTAACTAGTATGTAGTTTTATATGTTCCCATTGCTAAAAACCTGTGGGGGGATTACCAAATATAACCTGAAAAAATTAACGTCTAGCATAAGACGTCATTCGTCTGACACATTAGGAAGTCAATCACTGTGCATCCGATAACACACTGTGGATCAAATTATTTGTGTGTATGTAAATGGTATACTGTGGCTACATTGTGAGGCGGACGTTTAACCTTTGTGCATACGTGTTTGCCTACAATGTGTAAACGTAGCACATTTACATCGTAGAATTGTGTAACCTTGTGTCTGCATCTAGATACATCGTCACAATGCGAACACTTCGTAATCGTTATTTGGTGTGCTGTATGGGATGTAGGTTATTTGATTGATCGCTTTCCATCACAAGTTTTTTTAATGACGTGACATTAATTACCCTGTATGTTTATATTTACGAAAAATTTTTAGGAGTCGTGCTGAATATCCATACAAATATCACAGAGCAAAAAAGTGAAACAAAACTTTTAAAACAAAAATATTTACTTGCGCGCTATTGGTATTTGGTTGACTGTACTGAAATAAAAACCCACAGAAGTTCACGTAAGCAAAACAGATAACGGCAAGGTTTTAAAGACAAGAATCTGACCTAACCACAGCCCAACTAGCAATTGGTATTTTATAAAAGCTGCAGAAATTTTATAAAACATTCGAGACAACACAGGTTCCAGAAACACTTTAAAAACGTTATTACAACCATTACAAAATTCGGTACCGCCAGTATAAAATAGTTTTATTGAAGCTTCATTTAATTGCGTTATAAAGCACTACTTCACTGTTATTGTTGCTATAAAACACCAATAAAATAAAACAATGTCTTAAATGGATTCAAAAAGTCGCATACATATACATAATATGCTGATCTCTATAATACCAAGCTTTACTGGATAATGGATAAGAACTTACTTTTATTTTAGATACGTGTTAACCCATACAGCTTGCAATTTTTGATGCGAAGGAAATTTTACTGTGAATTATGCCATGTGTTTTTGATCAATTTTAAGTGTGCCCCTCATGTTTACTGAAGGTTTCTAATAATTGTTGGAATTTTATAAAAATCGATATCACATTTTAAATTTTTTTATAATGAAATTTAATGCCAATTTCTTTTAATCATCATAATTTTATAATTAGCACGTATTAATTGCCACAAATATTAATAAAAATGTGACTTTTAAACTTTTTATGTCTTATTGTCATATTTACAACCTCGAACGCTGGTCTCATTAAATGGCTTCCTTCTATAAAATACTTTTGTGTTAAATATAAGCATTTTAAGATAATTAAACTATAGGCGATTCTTGGAAACCTTTATAAAATAATGTGTCTTAGAGGTGTCGGTCTTGTGACACGGCCGTATATTAAATGAAGAATATAATACATTTTTTTCACAAATGTCTTATTTTGCATATTTGTTATAACTTATAAGCGAAGAAACATAACTGTAAAAATAACCGGAACAAACAGTTTGATAAAAACTGTAATTCATTGTAACTATTATCTTTAAATTGCGTATTAAGTTTTCATTGTAACCCCCTTCTCGTTTTATGAAAATTTTCACTAGTAATCTCCCTAGTGCTTGAAAAATTTCTGGTAATTAATTAAACCACGTGGGGGATTCGGTAAGAAAATGTCACTCCTAAATTAAATGAAAAAATAAACAAGCTAAAAACGTACTCTTCGCCTGTTCACTGAACTTTTTATATAATTGTTACACATTCTATAGGATACTCTTCGCAGTTGTTTGTAAATAATGTTAGTTTTAGACATTCTTAATTTTATAGTACGAACTTTGTTGGTAAAAGACTAAAAATTAAAAAAACTGTACCATACCCCATTTGGGTTTCGAACCCGAGACCCTTGGATTCCGAGTCAAAAGCGTAAGAACTACTCCACCACTTAACACGTAAAAAAACGTAAATTTTTACATTATAAGAGACGAGCTAAAATTATATTTACACGGTTGTATATTACATTATAAAATGTATATTTGTAAAATATAAAAATATTTAAATATTAAAATGAAATATCATTTCACCAAATTTCTACTCAATTATAAAAACATAAAAAACAAAAAAATTTTTTTTCAAATTTAAATCATTAATAACATTTTTATTTACTAATCGATTTTGTTCAAAAACAATAGGGTTCTTCCTCTAGCCAACACTAACTTACTGTCCAAATTTCAGTACAATCGGATTTTTCTTTCTTGAGTTATCGTGCTTACAAGAAACGTGACGGACGGACGGACGGACAGACGGACATTTTGAAAGTTGTTCAGAATTCGTTCACTAACACAATGATATGAAAATTTTTTCTCTACCAGCGATATTTACGATTTTAGAAATGTACCGATCAAATACAATATACTCTTCGTTTTTGCGAAGAGTATAATAATATAAGAATGACAGCTAGATTAGGTTAGGTTATGTTAGTTAGTAGGCTGTGTACGTGTGTACTACATGGAAAGGTTGGGTTGATCCTTTGAATATAGAGGTAAGGAAGGAGGACAGTTCAAATAAGAAGCGACTGAAATGCATGTAGAATTTCGATTAATGGTTGATCAATATAGCGGATAACCTTGGGATCGGTAACGTTTTTTGTAGTATTGGAATTACTTTTTCTTCATGCAGAACTTTTTATAAAGGATAAAATTTTCTGAAAACTCACTAACGAAAAAATTTCCCATGTGGTGCACACTTTCCGCCAGGCAGACGAATATATTTACTGTTAGAAATTACAGAGATAAAAACGAAATTTAAAATTCGAAAAATTATATGCGTAAGTAAAATCTTCCAATACGGTTCTGCCTATTTAGTTAGAGTCCACTTCATCTCAGAAAACAGCTACAAATTGAGACAGTATTGGCGCAATTTGCATAATTAACCTAAAAAATTAGTTTTTTCCATTCTCCTAAATCTGATATTTTTAATTTCTACTTTAGCACGACGCTCGACACCAGTCCGCTCAGTGTTAGACATAAGTTCTGATGAAATATAAACACACAGCTGACACCGGAAATCAATTGTTTCAAATATATTTTATTGCATAGTTAGCAGCAGCATTTTTATGTTCACGTAAATAATTTTATTTTGTGACTTCTTTATTGGCATTGCCATATTGCAATAGATTGCAACACTATATAATAATTATGTAGCAGACTCTAGAACAACAATTTACTTTCAATAGCAAAACTGTCCCAAATAATGCTTTAATATAATCGTTTTATAAGATAATACGAAACAACTATAAAATAATTTTAATATATATTTAGAACGGTGCTGAAAATACTGCCGGACGTTACTAAAAAAGCACTATAAAATTATTTAGTTTTATAAGCTGAAATGTTTTATAGCTTAGCACGGAAACGTTTCTAAAATATTTTTTTAACTGTTTTATAAGATATTTTATAATTTTGCTGTAAAAACGTTTTAAAATCTATTATTATTATTATTATTATTAATAATAAATTTATAAAACAGTTCAGTTGCAGACAACCAAATAGTGTTTCCTGCAACTCTAATATAACCAATTAGCATTTTAGAAGCATTAATAAAATAACAATAAAACAAAATAACCGTATAACATTTAAATTAGAAAACAAATTTGCTGGTTGAGAGTTGTCCAACTATGGAACTATATACAATAATATCATACCAACTTTAATAATTTAACCTGTATTTATATTATTTATATCTTTTTGCAGAGGGCAATGAGGACTACAGTACTGTGCTTAACAGTACTAGGGTGTGCCCTAGCTGTACCAAATGGCTATTATCATCAAGAGTACAACTACAAAACGTCCGCTTCTGCCTACAAAAACAACGAACTTCAACACAAGACAGACGATCAAGGATACTATAGAAAAGATGGCGATCTTGAAGGGCGAGTGAGACCCAGAGTGGATGCCAACAGCGAGCACTCTGAATATGTCAACCCGAATCTAAGAAACAGCGACTACAATACAGGTGTGATAGGGGCTGCTAACGGAGATCTGTCCTCTTATGGACATCTGAGAGCAGACGTAGGGGCGCATGGTGCTCGCGATCACTCTGAGGGTCTAGCGTACTCTGATCATATTGCAGGCAATAGAGGGGCATATTCCGATTACTCTGCAGGTAAATAAATAAATATACTCTTTATGGTTATAGGTGCCCGTGTACAAAAATGCAATTTATACATATCCTCGTATAACTTCTTGTACGGCATAATTGCGCCTAGTCTATCACTTTTTTCCTCTGCGAAAATTTTCGTAAACGCGACGTTCCTCCTCGCCATGAAAAAGACGATTTCCACACGTCGTACTGGAAAATCGGCAAATATATTTTGTCCGACAAATTGGATTCTACATATTTTTATTAAGCAATCTTGAAAAAATCAGCTGATTATCAATAAATGTTTTAAAGTTATGTTATGTTAAGTTTAGGGTGGTAGACACCCTTAACGTTCCAAAAATTTTTGTCGGAAAGTTTATAGAAATATGTAGAATCCAATATTTCACCCCTTCCGCCTGCTCTGCCGACAGGCAGCAGAGGGACGTCCAAATGTCAGAACTTTGAACAATATTTTAACAAAAAAAAAAAGCGGAAAGAGTGGGGATAGAACCGCCGATCTCATGATTTGTAAGTCAACTCTTTAACTCACTCGGCCACTAACCTTGTTTATTAGTACTTCCTTAAAAACTGTATAGTTGAAATTAGTTCTTAGACTAACTAATATAGATAGCTATTTATTTCAAAGTGTAGAAAGTATTTGAATGTTAATAAATGTTTAGTATCAGATATCATTAATAATTTTTCAAAAAAAGTTAAAGTTAAATTATTAATTACAAATTAAAATAAAAATAAACTACGAATTTTACAGAAAAAAACGGTCAAATATAAACAAAAACATTGTAAAATTGAAAAATCAGTTTTGTTAACGTTTTTTTTGTTTTTATATTAAATAGACATCCTGCCGCTGTCCCTATAGGGACCTAAAATGTGTGTACTTGCCGAACATAAGGACGTCCATTGCGGCACATATGTTGGAATGCATAATCTTCATTACTAAATTGAAACGGCATCTTAAAATTTTTAGTTCTATAACTAGTTTTTTATCACTTATTCTAATAATTACTAAGAGCGAACAGCAATTCTTATTTGTAAAATTACACATTTGACATGCCTACTTGGGATTTTTAACGCAACAATGTCATGTGTTAATCGCATCGTTTTATTACTTATTTTTTATTCGTGAAATAAATGGAATGTGCTTTATTTTGGACGGAAAAAACACTGAATGTCAAAAAACAAATACAACCTCTTCTGCGGGGTATTTAGCTAAAATTAATAAAATAATGATGTTAGCAACTGGATTGTGTTATTTGTAGAATGTCAAATTTGGTCTTTCAATACTTTTGAAAATTTATTGAAGAATAACCATAAACGTGCCATCAAATATTATGACATTATTATATAAACTGGTCCATAGGCTTTTGAAAAGTTTACTAACATTTACCAAAAAATAATATACAGTGTGATGTTAACGACCCTAAGAGTCATATTAAAAAAATGGAGGTCGGTCCTGGAATTTTTTTCAAAATCACTTAAGCTATTCATTAACCTAAAAGAGTATAATATGTAAACCAAATTTTATCTAAATATGTGCAGTCATTTCAAAAATATGGCGGACTAAAGTTCTGGTCAAGAACCATAAAACACCCCATATCTCAAAAACGGTTCGCATTCAACGGTAAGTATAGGGGTGTTTTGAACTCAGCTGAGTGTGCTCTACCTTCCACTAGAGTATGTCCATTTAAATCTGGGACACCCTGTATAAGGTTTTTTTGTTTGTCTGGTCGTTCCCCCACCACCAGTTTTTTAAATGACATTAAACTAATTACACCCTGTCAGAGCTGGGCAAATATGTACTTACAAATACCTCATAAGTATTTAAATACTAGAAAGTATTTAAATACCGAGTATTTAAATACTTCTTGCAACAAGTATTTGTATTTATACTTGCAAATACTTTATCTGAAATATTTACTACTTAGTATTTGTGAAAATGATCCTAAAGTATTTATAAATACTTAAACTATTTAAATACTTCTAAAAAAGTATTTAAATCCTTTTCTGACAGTATTTAAATACTTTCAGAAGTATTTGAATCTCAAAAGTATTTAAATAAATATAACAAATATAATCAAACACACCAGGGAGACAGGCAGATACTCATCAAGAATCAAGACATGTACTGTACTATGTAGTTAATAAATACATTGCATCATTCAGTCTTCAGTCGTTCACGTCTTAATTCCCAGTTGGTTGAGAGCAGACAGTAAGTGTTAACTGTTAATGTATATGTATATATGTATATGTATATGTTTTGTGATTGAGAACAGTTGAACTAGTGCCATAGTCTCTGTGCTTTATTTGGGTATTTGCAGAAGACGCAAAGGTCTAGCTCTACGAATAAGTAAAAGTCCAATACCCAACTAGAACTGATAAGTACAGAGGTATTAAAATAGTGTTGTAGAAGTTCATGAAACCTAAAATTTTGACACCTCAAATAGACAAATAGTATTTAATATAATAATGATAATGATAATAAGTCTTTATTGATTTCTACAAAAATAGAAAATACAATTTGGCGTAGTAGCCCAAACGAAAGAGAATATTTTATAGTGAAACCCACAAAAACCTGCAAACTAAATAATTTTTTTTTAATGAGTTCGTGAAAGTTTATAGAATAATATCCTGAAAAGTTTACATTCTGTTCGGATGCAAAACACAAAAAAAGGGAACGAAAAATTTTTTAAATTAAGTCAGGGTAGAAAAAAACAAAAAATACAGGTAAATAGACCACATATTTCTGAACAAAAAATGTTCTAATAAAACTTATCGCTAAAGACACAGTATTCTTGGAAAAAAATTATGAAGTAACTTTGTCACTCTGCACGGCCAAGCAGCATACGGTTAAATGGAACAGGGTTGGAAAAAACAGTTTTTTTCATTTTAAACAAAAAAACAGTTTTTTTTTGTTTTGAACAGTTTTTTTTGTTTAAAACAGGTTTTTTAAAGTTTTAAATAGTATGTTTAAAACGTTTAAAACTATATTCAACTAAAATTAAATGATGCCAGGGACACTATGTCTGCTACTACTAGTTGATGTCAGATGGCACTCTTAAACGGATTTTTCAGCACTCTGCAAATAAAATGCTCAGTTTAGTGCACGTGACCACTATATCGGAATTATTTATCGGAATGGACCATCATCGGCACTTTTCCTGCTTTTCCACAAACTCCAAAATAATACATTTATTTAAAACATTAGACTGTGTTTTAAACAGTTGTTTAAAACATAGCATTTTGTATTAAATATGTTTTAAATATTTGTTTAAAACACAGTGCGATGTTTTAAACACTTTGTTTGCCAACCCTGCTACGGAACCTCTAAAAATTCTTAGCAGTTCTAACGAATAAAACAAAGCTTTCTTCTCTTTCTGATTATACGTTTTTAACATTTTTCTTAGAGAATAGGAGGATAAATAGTGAGTCTGGAGGGAAAATATATAATTATCAATGCATACACAGACACCATACATAGCCGCTGAATCGCTTGCATGAATTTTTACGTGCCTTTACTGTATTGTATTTATTACAGGTACACCTATCCACATTTCAGCTATATCCAATAGATTCCTTATACATTTGTTAATGTATTGGAAAAGTTCCAAAATTTATATTCAAACAATCAAAGATATTTTCATAGTTATAAGGATAAGATTGTGAAAATTGCAATTTCTTATCATGTTCATATTTTCGAAAAAATGCATACAAGTAAACGAATTTGTGTTTGAACATTCGAAAAATATACATTTTTTTCGAAATAGTGATATTTTATTTTTTCCAGTGGGTCAAGTTCTCGGCAAGTTACAGCCTCCAATATATATATTTCTCAAAAAAATCATCAAGCAAGGAAATTAAAATGATCTGAAATGTACTTTTTTTTAAATCCACGTTACTATAATTTAATAAACCATAATAATCTTGAAGTGTACATACTTTTTAACAGATCTAAATGAAGAAAGAATTTTTTTGAAGGGCTTTTGGGCTTTTACTTTTTTCTATATTTTTTATTGCGACGATTGAGTTCGGGCGTGATAATATATATAGGTATATTTTTCCCATCCATCCTTTGTTTGTATTGTTTAAAACAAAAAAGTATCAGAAAGCTGCAATTTCAATCTTTTAAATGAACCAACACTCATATAGATTGAACAAATTCTGATTTAGTAACATGTAATTCGTGCGTCGGTGTCACAGGCATGCGTATTCAAGCACGCGCACGCATGTATCTCGCTCCGAGTTATAATAGTCCACAGTACGTTGCCCCTTTTTTTTTAATGATTAGTAACAGACTGAATTTTCGTGAGTAGCTCCGTTTTGACGAGACGCCCAACTTTTCTCTCTGCGAAAATTCTCGGTAGTGGTAGCTAATAGCAAAAATTATTTTTTCTATTTCACACGAATTAGACAATTCGACAACCTGTCAAATTATGTTGTTGTGGACAAACACGGGGCTTATTATAATTAACTCGCGCAAACGTAACCAAGGCAATCGAAAACAAACTCTTTAACAAATGTTTAATGAATGAAAAATATATTGCCAAAATAATTTGACAGGTTGTCGAATGGTCTAATTCGTGTCAAATAGAAATTAGTATATTATATTACTAGGAGTAGAACGCACTCTTTTTTGTGTTGAGCCCAGGATTTGCGGCTGAGGCGAAGCCGAAGCCGCAAACTGGACGAAACACAAAAAAGGCGTTCTACTCCGTGTAATATATACTATTTTTTCTGCAAGCGTATTAAAATGCAAAAATTCATTTATTTATCATAAATGTACAAATATTCAAACTACAGTCTTACATGTTGACACAATATGACAAGTGGCTAGTGGATAGCGCGCCACCGGTGGCTTTCGGTATTAACATTATGTTACTAGTAAAACAATACCCACTGCGGTGGCGCTTTCGGAACTAATATTATGTTACTAGTAATACAATGTCCACTACGGTGGCGTTCGGTACTAACATTTTGTTACTAATAAAACAATGTCCTACTTCTACTTCTGTTTTTGGTGACATAATTTAAACATTTTAATACGCTTGAAGAAAATAGTATATTATATTACTAGGAATAGAACGCACTCTTTTTTTGTGTTGAGCCCAGGATTTGCGGCTGAGGCGAAGCCGAAGCCGCAAACTGGGCGAAACACAAAAAAAAGGCGTTCTACTCCGTGTAATATATACTATTTTTTCTTCAAGCGTATGAAAATGCAAAAATTCATTTATTTATCATAAATGTACAAATATTCAAACTACAGTCTTACATGTTGACACAATATGACAAGTGGCTAGTGGATAGCGCGCCACCGGTGGATTTCGGTATTAACATTATGTTACTAGTAAAACAATACCCACTGCGGTGGCGCTTTCGGAACTAACATTTTGTTACTAGTAAAACAATGTCCTATTTCTACTTCTGTTTTTGGTGACATAATTTAAACATTTTAATACGCTTGAAGAAAAAAGTAATTTCTGCTATTAACTTCCACTACCGAGAATTTTCGCAGCGAGAAAAGTTGAGCGTCTTGTCAAAACGAACTAGACACGAAAATTCAGCCTGTTACTAATCATTAAAAAAAAAAGCGCGATGTACTGTGGACTATAACGTTACAGTTGATTATTTCTTTCCATGAAAACCGTGGCTTTAACGGTAAATTTTGTTAGGACATTTTTTGTTCATAAATACGTGATCTAATCATATGTATTTTTTATTTTTTCCTAGCTTGACTTAATTTCAAAATGTTGAAAAAATGGATGAAAAATTTTTTTTTATGTTCTGCATCCGAGCGAAATGTAAACTTTTCAGAATATTATTCTATACGCTTTCATGAACTTATTAAAAAAAAATTATTCAGTTTGCAAATATTTGTAGGTAAATACCTATATCGACTGGGCTAAATTTTAGCCATTATAGGCTATTTTTACACTTAACTATGCTTAAAAATATTTCAGTGTTATCAAAGTATTTAAACATTAGGAAAGTATTTAAATACTAAGTTTAAACTATTTAATTACTTTTGTTATTTATTATTTAAATACTTTTATCTTTTGAAAATACTTAATATTTAAATACTTTCAATTTTCTGAAAGTATTTAGTATTTAATATTTAAATACTTTTTCAAAGTATTTGCCCAGCTCTGCACCCTGTATGTACAGAAATAATCAACTCAATTATTGTTTTCATTTTGATATTTTCAAATGATAGTGGATAAAATTTTGTGTATAATTCCAGCTCAAAGTGCACTGTTGCTCTCGACCGTTTGATTCTGAAATAAAACACCTTTTTTCTTAAAAACTATTTTATTTACTTTAAGTTACATATTACATAATATTAGCCTATGTATATATTAAAACTGATCAAATGAAGGAGAATATTTTTATAAAATGCCAGAACGAAATGATTGTGGAGAGAAAAGTAGTTCTTAATCATTACTGTAGCCTTCTGTATAGACATCCTGAACATGTTTTTCGAATGTGGCTGGTGAATAAACTATTCAAAACCAGCTCTACACCGTATTAAATTTGAAGATGTAAACAAGGATATTATCAATGAAGAGTTTCACTGTTTCACATAATTAACCCTTGCATTGTTTCTCTCACTTTATCCTGATCTCAAAAGTAAACACGATAACGAATCTACATGCTTTATTTATTTATATTTGTGTATGATTTTACAGGTTCATTCATCTTTTTATCAACTTTTAGAAAAGTTTTTGTCAAAATATCAATATTTTTTGTGTGAATAATTGTCCAAAAGAATAAATTATAGGTATTTCATATATAAATTTTGAGTTTTGAATTTCTTAACTCCATTGGTTAACTAGCAGTATACATTTAATTGGCTGTTGAGCTTTAACTCTTTTAACGAATATTTTGAAAGGTTCGTTAAAATTATCATGTTTTTAATTTACTCAACATTGCAATCCTTGTTTTTTCTAATATATTGTAATTAGCTTCAGGTCATTAAAAAAATCTAGTTAATGGGGACCGACTAGACAAACAAAAAGCCTATGACTTTTTCACCTAGGGGCACTTTGAAGAAGTTGACCTAGGTCAAAAATTTGAATGTTGATGATAATAAACCTACCCCAACATTAAAGCAGTTCTCAAACAATGTTACTACAGTTTTCGAAATTTTTGCTTATTTTCTCTCTCCAAAACTATGGGCTTTAGACCCCGTGTTACATAAGGTCTTTTCGTTTGTCTAGTCATAACCCCCACCAGTTTTTTAATTATATGGAACTAATGACACCCTGTATAATTTTAATCAATTTTTTTTTAACTAATCCAACTGCATTATCTGCACGTTAAGTCTCGCCAGCCCACAACATTCCGGCTCTACCTTATTGCACGATTATACAATATTTACTATGGATTTTTTAAACCAATTTTCTTAATCCAGTGTAAAACGCTGCGTTTGCTGCATGAAATGTTATATTTCTCTTTCGATAATTCACGAAACACATTACTAGTTGTAGGAACCTCATTTCTTTCGTACATTTCATCCATTATGCATTTTATGGATTCTCCTATAGAAGTTTGCTTTGTTTTGCCAGAGTCCGATCTTTTCTTTCGTTTGGTAACACCTTCGCGCACTAATTTGTACATTGTGCTTTTCGGAACTTTTGTTAAGAACGACGCCTCTATGACAATAACAGCAGCACCATAATTACTTTTTGCAATATTTCTTTTCTTCATCAGATTTTTATACACGTTCAGGCAAATTTGTTTCGCTTGTGCACTTAAATGTGTCCTTTTTGTATTTCTAGTTTTGCATGGGTATGGCAACTGTCCATCACTTCTATTACATTCGCAAAAGCCCGAGCCACGATCACCTCTGTCACTGGAATCTAAAATTTACATTAATAATTTCACGCAATGATGATTTTATATTCAAAATTAATCTCAAACCTGACCATTTTTTTTCTTTTAGTAAATCTTTTTAAAAGAAAAATTATTTCGAAATTTAATAATCGATTCGAATTTTTCTTTTGAAAAAAAAATTTTGAGAAGAATCCGAAACTACAACTGGATAATTCTTTGGTACTATATTTATAATAAAATTCGATTTTTGCTAATTTAGTTCGGGACTACTTTATATCTAGGTAGTAGATCAATTGAAACATGGAAAATAAATTTAGAAATATTTTTTTATATCAATAATGTTTACAAGTAGCAATAAAACAGGAAAGGGGGTTCAATTATCAAAATACCCGTTGATCTGTTATAGATTTTTTTATATACGGTGTGTTCACGGACGGACGCAACAAGAGGAAAACCTTTGTTTTCAATTTTTTTAAAATTAAGTTAAGTGTTCTTCATAAGAAATTTTGCTTATCTTTACAAGTAAGCTGATATAAATAAAATGTTCAAAAATATGTATTGGGTGCTCAAAAACATGGAAAATGTAAAAGTAACTTAAGAGAGCTGTACTTATTTTTCATTTGAGGTAGAAAAAGTTGTTTGAAATTTAAAATAAGCCTCGATACTAAATTTCATTGTTCTTTTTACATTTTTCAAAAACAAAAGGAATCAGTGAAATTCTGGATCAAAACAAAATTTTACTGATACTCTTCTTTTTTTTTAACTTAAGAAAGTATTAAGGCGTGGGAAGAGAACAATTTTTGTTTGTTAGTTTTAAAGTGTAATATCTATATTATTTTCTCATTTACTTCCACATCCAGTGGAAGTATCTCCGATTAAAGAACTTATATCTAGATACATAACAGGCTATCTTTTCACTATATACCTTGTTTGCTCCTAACATAGTCACATTATATGTCCATTAAAATGGACAGATGAACATCACATCCCATAGGCAACAGTGGCGTTGTGTGTGTAGAAAATGTGTAGAATGGTGAGTATTTTCATTAAAATGAATTATTGCAATTCCTGCATTACCGGCTCTTTATATAACGTGATGTAGGCATACGATATTACAGTAAGATAAATATGTATTGAAAGGATATTAAAATTTAATTGCTATATTTACTTTATAACTGTAAACTGAACTTCATCATGTTACGACTATGGAACGATCGATTTTCTTCTTTTCTAAACTGCTTTCTGCAAACGGCACAGCACTTCACTATTTATTTGCACAAAATATATTGTCACTAAACTGTGTAAATATGAATAGAGAATATTATTTAGGTATTAAGCAAATCACAACTTAAAATAAAATTACTTTTTCACCAGTTTTTGGTCGGAGAACACGAAAAACATTTATTGACATTAATGGCCGAACTGTCAACTGAGATTATGATAATCGAACTGAAGCCGATCGTGTACGAGCGGCCGCGAATACGCCGATGGGCCAATCAGCAACTTATGGGAAGAAGTGCCTTAGAATGGGAGTCTTTCGGGATCATAAAATTCATGCCATTATGTATCTAGATATAAGTTCTTTAATCGGAGGGAAGTATAGTAACGACAAAAAAAAATTGAAAATTTCTATTGTTCAAATAGGCTTAGAATGACATGAAACGTCGAGATTTTAAGTTTGAGCAAAAAAATTCTGTCTGTCGGTCTGTCTGTGTAACTTTTTGTATGCACGATTACTCTGGAACCGTTTACGATATTGACTTGAAATTTGGTACTCGTATGTATTTTAACGAGATCTGGAACTAGATTCTGTTTTTATCTTATTCCGTTGAAGGATTTGGGGGTAAATAGGTAAATCAAGCAGATAAGAGTCCACAACATTGGCATTTAGAATATACAAGAGAAACTAAGGCCTCAAAAATTTTTTTTAATGGCGTTTTAACCTCATCGTAAACTGCATACTCCAAATCAGAAATTAGATCCAGCAGGAACGTACAAAGAAATGACATTTTCTAATGTTTCGCGAAACGCGTTTGACTTTGAGCCCTCTAGATGAGTAAATAGAAGTCTTGGTAAGGGAGTGGGGGAAATATTCTTATCGTGGCAGTGGCGGTTTTGATGACCGAGCGCGCGTATCTTGCGTAATTGTAGGTATATTAACGATTAAAATTTATTATATGCATTCTAAAGTTCTCACACATTAGAGAATAGGCAGTACCAGTTTTAGCTCAAAATAGATATACAGACAATGGACGTACAGTTCCGAATCATAGAAGTTTCTTACTTACTTTTAAAAAGTCATAAAAAAGTGTAAAGATTACCGACTTGTGTCCGCGCGGTCTCAAAGCAAGAAGCGTGACACTTTGATGGGCCCGCTTCATCCGAACTGTTTATACCAATTATGAAAATGCAAATAATTCGTTCTCTTTCTGCAGAGCCGCCAGCACAGGCTGGCCGCAGGGGTTGAAACAAGCCGACCCTTTGTACGTGCTGACGCGAAGAGAATAAAGCTTACCCCAATATTCCAGCAGTTCTTAAACAACATTAGAAAAATTGTCGAAATTTTTGTTTATTTTTCTCTCTCCAAAACCATAGGATTTAGACCCCATGTTATACCAGTTTTTTTTTAATTACATGCAACTAATTACACCTTGTATGTACAGAAATAATGAACTCAATTATTGCTTTCCTTTTGATATATTCAAATGATTGTGCATAAAATTTTGTGTGTAATTCGAGCGCAAAGTGCATTGTTGCTCTCGAGCGTTTAATTCTGAAATAAAAACACCTTTTTTCTTAAAAACTATTTTATTTACAAACTTAAGTTTCAGATCACATAATATTAGCCAATGTAATAATAATAATAATATTTATTGTTCATAAGACCAGTTACAGTGGTATTGAACTTGTCAAGAAAAAAAAACATTTATAATTAAACATTTTAAATCTTTACAATATGGAATCCTTATGTTACATTACATTGACGTCACTAGGTTAAAAGATAAAACAAACAATAATAAAAAAAACCATTAGGTACTTATTTAAAAAACACAGTCCATATATTCACTAGTGTTATAGAAAATATTATCTAATAGAAATAGACGTACTTTGCTCTTGAAATGTTTTACATTATTCAACTCTTTCAAATGTTCCGGTAATTTATTATATAATTTAACACCCATATATTTAGGACTCTTTTCATACAATGATAATGTATGACTTGGAATTATTAAATTATCTTGATGCCGAGTGTCATAACTATCTATGGTTATGATTATTCCTTAAAAATTCATGTATTAGACTTTACGTATGTTACTGTTTCTAAAATATAAATACAAGCCAGTGGTAATATTTGCAATTCTTTGAATATATTTCTACAGGAAGTCAAACGGTTGACTCCTACTATATTACGTAATGCTCTTTTTTTTTGAAATATAAATACTCTTTCACTGTAGTGAGAAGAGCCCCAAAATATGATACCATATGTTAACCTTGAATAAAACTGTTCATAATAATATGACAGTAACACACTCTGATTAGTAATTGGTTTTAACCTATACAACGCAAAACATATAGATGAAAGCTTTTTACACAATACATTAATATGAACTTGCCAATTTAGTGAATTATCAATGTGGATGCCTAAAAATTTTGTGGAATTTACTTGAGCTAAGGACTTGCCTTTAATACTGAGTAGGTAATTTTCATTATAATTTATAATTCTAGGTGTAAAATCAATAAAAACTGTTTTATCTCTGTTTATTAGCAATTTGTCACTATTAAATTTTGCAACAAAACAATCAATTTTTTGCTAGGTATCTGTTCTCAAATCATGAACATTTTCGATAGAATTTAAACAAGAATTATCATCAGCGAACATTACTAAATTACACTCATTGGCAGCTCTTGGAAGGTCGTTCACAAAAAGTACAAACAGTGGCGGACCCAAAACTGAACCTTGGTACATCACAAGTTACATCTAATGTATGAGACATGATACCATTTATTTCTACAGCTTGCTTTCTATTTGACAGATAAGACACCAACCACTCACTTAGCTTCCCTCTGAAACCGTATTTAGATAATTTTTCCATAAGTAAAGCGTGATCTACAAGATCAAACGCTTTACTTAAATTCATGAATAGTCCAAAGCACTTATTATTTTTATCCCAGCTATCATATAAGTTATTCAGGAAACTAAAGTATTGCGGTCGCTGTCGACCTGCCACCTCTAAAGCCATGCTGTTCATCACATAAGATATCGTGCTGTAAAGAGAATACTACTATTCTTTTAAATATCACTCTTTCTAATATTTTCGATATAGAAGACAGTAATGCTATAGGTCTATAATTATCAATTGATGTTTTACCTATTTTGTAGGATATCCGGAAATATTCCTTCAGATAATGACCGATTAATCAGATATGTTAACGGTTTCACTATGTAGTTGACAGCAGATTTTAACATATTAGCACTTATTTTGTCCAAACCAACTGAATTTGATTTCTTAAGATTAACAATTATATTAAATATTTCATTCTCGGTAACAGGGACTAGAAATATAGTTGGATAGTTTTCAATATTTGTCGTTTGTATAGTGACTGGTTCACTGTCGTCAAAGTTTTTGGATAGCTTATTAGGAATTTCTGTAAAATGCTTATTCATTTGATTGGCAATTTCCACTATATTTACTACTAGACGAGTTATAAATTTTTTCGTTACTTAATTTTTTTGCTGCTTTAACAACTTTCTTATATACTTTTTTACATGATTTGTAGAAATTTATATGCTCAGGATTTTTTGTTTCTATCATAACTTTGTATATAATAATTTCTCAGACGATATTTTTATTCCACGTGTTATCCACGTATTTTTACTTTGACATGTATTAGTGTACACAAAAGGAAAGCTTATATCTATGCAATAAGACAAACTATCTATAAAAACTTTAAAACCTTCATCCAAAGTTATTGCACTGTATACCCCAAACCAATTTTCTTTGCTTACATAGTATAGAAAAGTTTGATAATTAGCATCACTATATAATCTAGTTCCAACTGGATTCTTTAAATTTTCTGATATATATTTAGGAATGTCAAAACATAAAATTTGTGACGTGTGGTCTGATATACCATTGGGCACTACTTCGCAAGAACAATTGGAATTATTTCCACTTAAAAAGTTACTACATATATAATCTATTCCGGATGATGAATGTAGATCAAACCTAGTAGGTTCTTGTACATGAAAATCGATTTCGAGAGAGTTAAAACGATCATACAATCGGTACTTTTCTCTTGAATCTGATTGAAAATTATTATTTAAGTCACCACATAGAATAATCATCGATTTATCTCGCAATAGTTCATTTAAAAGCCCCTCTAATTTGTCAAAGAATATCTCTAGATTTCCACAGGGTGATCTATGTATTGCCAAAATTTTAATTTTTTTATTGTCAAATTTTATTTCGACTCCCGATACCTCAAAATGTTTTCAACTGATTTTGAATTTAGTCTATTAATCTCTCGTATATTTGTACTAAGTGATGATTTATGAAATATAATAACTCCCCCTTTTTCATGTATATTTCTACAGTAGGCTGTTGTTTTTACATATCCTCGTATATTGATAGTGTCTAATTCAGGATTTTAGATGTGTCTCCGTTAAACATGCTATATCTATGTTATTTAAATTTAGTTGTACTTCCAGTTGATCTTTTTTTTTTCTTAGAGATTGCATATTTTGGTGATATAAATTTAGCTTACATTTTGTAACATTTCCGTGAAATTTTGATTGCTATTGCGCATTTATAGTATAGTTAGTTTTATTTCTCACAATTTCAATTTTTTTAGCAAGTACAGGGCAATTTAAGTCATATATCGAATGATTAATATCCAACTTTATTTTTAAAGATAGATTTGCATCGATACAATTTAAACATTTAGGTGTCTCTTTATCACAATCGTCAGTACAGTGATCACTTAGCAATTTCGCGCATTTAGAGCATCTTAAATTTTCACATACCTCTGCTCTATGTCCAAAACCTCCACATTTAAAGCAACGAAAAACACTGAAATATTCGAAAACTCGGCATCTTGACCATTCTATGTATAAACTTTTCTCGGCCATTATTTTCTGGAAAGATTCAGGATCACACTCTAATATCGCCATCCACTTGGTCTTCATTTTCTTCATTACCTTTACTTTAAGGGAAATAAGTTCATGGTTTAAGAATAAATTCTGTTTTGTAATGGAGTTAACCAGTTCATCATTATCCATTTGCCTGTCAATGTCCACTATTTGTATTTATTTATGTATTTATTTTTTATGTATTAGTATTTATTAAAACTGACCAAATGAAAGAGAATGTTTTTCTAAAATGCCAGAACGAAATGACTGTAGAGAGAAAAGTAGTTCTTAATCATTATTATGTATAGGCACCCGAACATGTTTTTCCAATGTGGCTGAACGGTCACTAAAGTGTCAATAAACTATTCAAAACCAGCAACACCGTATTAAATTTGAAGATGTAAACAAGGATATTATCAATGAAGAGTTTCACATATTTCTATCACTTTATGTTGATCTCAAAAGTAAACACGATAATGAATCTATATGCTTTATTTATTTATATTTGTGTATGATTTTACTGGTTCATTCATATTTTTATCAACTTTTAGAAAAGTTTTTGTCAAAAGTCAATAATATTTTTTGTATGAATAATTGTCTCACTTTTCGACACTAGCTCCTAGAATATTAAGGTAGAAGATATTTGAGAAACACTGCTTTTATGAGTCAATCGACATATAGTTCCGAATCAGAGAAGTTTCTTACTTACTTTTAAAAAGTCATAAACAAGTGTAATAATTACCGACTTTTGTGTCCTCGCCGCAACGCGGTCTCAAACAAAGAAGCGCGGCACTTTGATTGGACCGCATTAGCTTGTTTGATGGTCAAAGGCCCCGACATATGCGACGATAATAAATCTTACTTCAACACTCCAGCAGTTCTCAAACAATATTACTAAAAATTTTCGAAATTTTTGTTATTTTTTTCTCTCCAAAACTATGGGCTTTAGACCCCGTGTTATATTTTATATTTTTGTTTGTCTAGTCGTTCCCCACCACCAGTTTTTTAATGGCATGAAACTAATTACGCTCTGTAATCCATCTGTATTATATACAAGTGTCGCCTGCCAACAACACTCCGGCTCTACCTTATTGCACGATTATATAATATTTACTATGGATTTTTTACACCGATTCTCTTCATCCAGAGCGAAACGCTGCGTCTACTGCATAAAATGTTATATTCCGATAATTCACGCAACACATTAGCACTTGTAGGAACCTCATCTCTTTCGTACATTTCATCCATTATGCATTTTATGGATTCTCCTATACAAGTTTGCTTTTTTTTGCCCTTGTCCGACCTTCTCTTTCGTTTGGTAGCACCTTCGCGCACTAATTTGTACATTGTGCTTTTCGGAACGTTTGTTAAGAACGACACCTCGTTAACAATAACAGCCGTACCATAATTACTTTTTGCAAGATTTCTTTTCTTCGATAGATTTTTATACACGTTCAGACAAATTTGTTTCGCTTGTTTACTTAAATGTATCCTTTTTGTATTTCTAGTTTTGCATGGGTGTGGCAGCTGTCCATCACTTCTATTACATTCGCAAAAGCCCGAGCCACTATCACCTCTGTCACTGAAATCTAAAATCTAGGTTAATGGGTACATAATAATTTCACTCAGAGATGACTTATATTCAAAACTAATCTCAAATATGATTTTTTTTTCTTTTAGTAAATCTTATTAAAAGAAAAAATGTTTCGAAATTTAATAATCGATTCGAATTTTTCTTTTGAAAATAATTTTGGAGAAGAATCCGAAACTACAACTGGATAATTCTTTGGTACTATATTTATAGTAAAATTCGATTTTTGCGTATTTATTTCGGGACTACTTTACGTAGTAGAAGATGAATTGAAACATGGAAAATAAATTTAGAAATATTTTTTTATATCAGTGATGTTTACAAATGGGTACACTTTTGTAGCAATAAAACAGAAAAGGGTAATGATTCCGGATTCAATTAACAAGATACCCGTTGATTTCTCATATAATTTTACTTCCACATCCAGTGGAAGTATAGTAACGACAAAAAAATTTTTAAAAATTTTTATTGTTCAAATATGCTTAGAATGTCACGAAACGTCGAGATTTTAAATTTGAGCGAAAAAAAAATTTCTGTCTGTCGGTCTGTCTGTAACTTTTTTGTGCGCACGTTTACTCTGGAACCGTTTGAGATATTGACTTGAAATTTGGTACACATATGTAGTTTAACGAGATCTAGAACTAGATTATATTTTCATCTTATTCCGCCGAAGGGTTAAGGGTAAATTGGGGTAAAGTTGGGGTAAATAGGTAAATCAAGCAGGTAAGAGTCCATAAAATTGGTATTTAATATATACAAGAAAAACTAAGGTCTCAAAAAAAATTTTGGCATTAGCCACCCCCATTACTACCCCCACCCCATTATTAAAGGGGATGAAAAAAAATGTGATTTAGTGTGTGTACAAAAACCAGAAATCTCAAAATATTTTTTTACTTCATTCACCCCCACTACCATCCCCTATAACCACCCCCACCCCGCTACCGATGTGGGGTATCGTTTGATGGGTTTTTGGGGTAGAGGATTTCAAATATTATATTATTAAAGTTCCATGAACAATTATTTCCACATACAAAATTTTTTCGTTGTGAGTGACTTCGATAAAAAATCTGGATGTGGAAGTAGTGATTCCTTGGGCAGCGGTTTTTATATGCGGTGGATTCACGGATGGACGCAACAAGAGGAAAACCTTTGTTTTCAATTTTTAAAAATCAAGTTTAAGTGTTGTTCATAAGAAATTTTGCTTATCTTTAACTGATATAGTAAAATGTCCAAAAATATGTATTGGGTGCTCAAAAACATGGAAACTGTAAAAGTAACTTAAAGAGAACTGTACTTATTTTACTTCCACATCCAGTGGAAGTATGGTAACGACAAAAAAAAATTTATTGTTCAAATAGGCTTAGAATGTCATGAAACGTCGAGATTTTAAGTTTGAGCGAAAAAAATTTCTGTCTGTCTGTCGGTCTGTAACTTTTTTTTGTGCGCACATTTACTCTGAAACCTTTGAGATATTGGCTTGAAATTTGGTAGACATATGTATTTTAACGAGATCTAGAACTAGATTATATTTTCATCTTGTTCCGTCGAAGGGTTGGGGGGTAAATTGGGGTAAATTTTGGGTAAATAGGTAAATCAAGCAGATAAAATTGTTATTAGTATATACAAGAGAAGCTAAGGTC
Source organism: Rutpela maculata (assembly GCA_936432065.2). NCBI lineage: Eukaryota > Metazoa > Arthropoda > Insecta > Coleoptera > Cerambycidae > Rutpela > Rutpela maculata. Next base: position 138,262,165 of record OW386291.2, on the reverse strand, counting down.
TCAAAAAAAACTTTGGCATTACCACTCCCACCCCATTATTAAGGGGGATGACAAAAAATTGTGATTTAGTGTGTGTGCAAGAACCAGAAACCTCAAAATATTGTTTTACTTTATCCACCCCCACTACCACCCCCTCCCCACTGCTGATGTGGGGTATCGTTTTATGAGTTTTTGGGGTAGAGGATTTCAAATATTACATTATTGAAGTTCCATAAACAATTATTTCCACATACAAAATTTTTTCGTTGTGAGTTGGATAGAAAATCTGGATGTGGAAGTAGTGCTGCCTTGGGCAGCGGTTTTTCATTTGAGGCAAAACGTTATTAGAAAAAGTTGTTTGAAATTTAAAATAAGCCTCGATACTAAATTTCATTGTCCTTTTTACATTTTTCAAAAACAAAAGGAATCAGTGAAATTCTGGATCAAAACAAAATTTTACTGATACTCTTCTTTTTTTTTTAATTTAAGAAAGTATAAGGCGTGGGAAGAGAACAATTTTTGTTTGTTAGTTTTAAAGTGTAATATCTATATTTTCTCTTTTACTTCCACATCCAGTGGAAGTATAGTAACGACAAAAAGAAATTGAAAATTTCTATTGTTCAAATAGGCTTAGAATGACATCAAACGTAGAGATTTTAAGTTTGAGCAAAAAAAAAAAATTCTGTTTGTCTAACTTTTTTTGTGTGGACGATTACTCTGGAACCGTTTAAGATATTGACTTGTAATTTGGTACATGTATGTAATTTAACGAGATCTGAAACTAGATTTTATTTTCATCTTATTCCGTTGCAGGATTGGGGGGGGGGGTAAATAGGAATATCAAGCAAATACGAGTCCATAACATTGGTATTTAGTATATACAAGAGAAGCTAAGGCTGGCAGTTTAACCTCATCGTAAACTGCGTAAATCAAAAATTAGATCCAGCAGGAACGTACAAAAAAAAATGACATTTTCTGATATTTCGCGAAACGCGTTTGACTTTGAGCCAGGCCTGTAGCTAGAAAGTGCTTTAAGGGCGGGTAAACAATTTTTCAAAGAGGGGGGCGTAAAAAAATTTTTTTAGTCCGAAAAATTTTTTGATGAGCGGGGGGGGGGGGGAAATCCAAAACAAAATTTTAATTTTTTGATGACTGGATGACTGGGGGGGGAGAAATCCAAAAAAATTTTTTTATCCGAACAAATTTTTGATGAGCGGGGGGAGCAAAAATTTTGTTTAACCCAATCTATTTCAAAATATTGGGAGGCAGTTGAAATTGCCCCCCTTGAAGTCGCCGTAGGTCGGGCGAAAATTATTCCAGGTCCTGCCCCCCCCCCCCCCCCCCCCCTAGCTACAGGCCTGCTTTGAGCACTCTAGATGAAGTAAATAGAATGCATGAATACCACCTCTGCACGTTTTCCTACAATCTCGAAGCCTTGGTAAGGGAGTGGGGGAAATATTCTTATCGTGGCAGTCGCGGTTTTGATGAACGAGCGCGCGTATACCTGCGTAATTATAGGTATACATATTAACGATTAAAATTTGCATTCTAAAATTCTCACACATTAGAGAATAGGCAGTACCAGTTTCAACTCAAAATAGATATACAGATAATGAACGTACAGTTCCGAATCATAGAAGTTCTTACTTACTTTTAAAAAGTCATAAAAAAGTGTAAAGATTACAGACTTGTGTCCGCGCGGTCTCAAAGCAAGAAGCGCGGCACATTGATGGCCCCGCTCCAACCGAGCTGTTTATACCAATTATGAAAATGTAAATAATTCGTTATTTCTTTCTGCACAACCGCAAGCACAGGATGGCCGCAGGAGTTTAAGCAGGCCGACCCTTTGTACTCGCCGGCTGACACGGTGCTATCTGCACAAATGTCAGAGTATCATACGCGATCAACCGCGAAGATAATAAAGCCTACCCCAATATTACAGCAGTTCTCAAACAATGTTATTTAAAATGTTCCAAATTTTTGTTTATTATTTTTCTCCAAAACTATGTGCTTTAGACCCCCAAGGCTTTTTTGTTTGTCTGGCGTTCCCCGACCACCAGTTTTTTTTTTTTTAATGACATGAAACTAATTACACTCTGTATGTACAGAAATAATCAACTCAATTATTGCTCTCATTTTCATATTTTCAAATGATTGTGGATACAATTATGTGTGTAATCCGAGCGCAAAGTGCACTGTTGTTCTCGAGCGTTTGGTTCTGAAATAAAAAACATCTTTCTTAAAAACTATTTTATTTACAAATTTAAGTTTCAGATTATATAATATTAGTCTGTGTATTTATTAAGATTGACCAAGTGAAGTGTTTTTCCATCTTTTTAAAATGTCAGAACGAAATGATTGTGAAGAGACAAGTAGTAGTTCTTAATCATTATTATAGCTTTCTGTGCAGGCACCCTGAACATGTTATTCATGTGGCTGAACGGTCACTAAAGCGTCAATAAACTATTCAAAACCAGCTAGGTAAGGTACACCGTATTAAATCTAAAGTGTCGACAAGGATATTATCAATGAAGAGTTTCACATATTTAACATTTGCATTATTTGTATCACTTTATGTTGATCTCAAAAGTACACGATAATGAATCTATATGCTTTATTTATTTATATTTATGTATGATTTTACTGATTTATTCATCTTTTATCAACTTTTAGAAAAGTTTTTGTCAATATGTCAATATTTTTTGTGTGAATGATTGTTTAAAATAATAAATTATAGGTATTTCATAAATAAATTTTGAGTTTTGAATTTTTTTAACTCCACTGGTTAACTGGCAGTATACATTTAATTGGCTGTTCAGCTTTAACTCAAATTTGAAGGAATATCTCGAAATATTCGTCAAGATTATCATGTCTTTAATTTACTCAACATTGCAAATCCTTGTCTTTTCTAATATGTAAGGTGTAATTAGTTTCACGTCATTAAAAAAAACTGGTAACTGACCAGACAAACAGAAAACCTATATGACTTTCATCTAAGAACACTGAAAAAACTGACCTAGGTAAAAAATTTGAATGTTAAGGTAGGAGACATTTGAAAACCAGAGAAGTTTCTTGCTTATATACTTGAAGTCGCATTAGTATTTCGATGGGTGAGACACAAGACGCAAAACCCTTTGTACGCGCCAGTTAATTCTTTTGTCGGCATACCCGGCGCTTTTGATATTTACTAAGAGAAAATATCTTATACCTATTATGTCAACTATACTCTTAAAAAGTCATAATAAAGTGTAATAATTACCGACTTTTGTATCCTCGCCGCAACGCGGTCTCAAACAAAGAAGCGCGGCCCTTTGATGGGACCGTATTGCTTGTTTGATGGTCAAATGCGCCGACATACGTGACGATAATAAACCTACCCCAACATTCCAGCAGTTCTCAAACAATGTTACTAACAGTTTTCGAATTTCTTTTTCTCCAAAAACTACAGGCTTTAGACAACGTGTTACATAGAGTTTTTTTGTTTGTCTAGTCGTTCCCACCACTAGTTTTTTAATTACATGGAACTAATCACACCCTGTATAATTTAAACCAAAGTTTTTTTAACTATTAATCCATCTGCATTATCTGCACGTTAAGGGTCGCCAACCCACAACACTCCGGCTCTACCTTATTGCACGATTATACAATATTTACTATGGATTTTTTACACCAATTCTCCTCATCCAGAGCGAAACGCTGCCTCTACAGCATACAATGTTATATTTCGGTAATTCATTAAACACATTATCAATTGTAGGAACCTCATTTCTTTCGTACATTTCATCCATTATGCATTTTATGGATTCTCCTATGCAAGTTTGCTTTGTTTTGCCAACGTCCGACCTTTTCTTTCGTTTGGTAACACCTTCGCGCACTAATTTGTACACTGTGCTTTTCGGAATTTCTGTTAAGAACGCTGCCTCTGTGACAATAACAGCAACACTATAAGTAGTACCACCATCACTTTTTACAAAATTTTTTTTCTTCATCAGACTTTCATACACGTTCAGGCAAATTTGTTTCGCTTGTTCACTTAAATGTGTCCTTTTTGTTTTTCCACTCTTGCAGCAGAGAACCAGCTGTCTATCACTTCTATTACATTCGCAAAAGCCCGAGCCACTATCACCTCTGTCACTGAAATCTAAAGATTTACATTAATGTATACCAAATAATTTCAGGCAGTGATGAGTTTATATTCAAAATCAATCTCAAACCTGATTAGTCCAGTCATCTTAGTGGTTTCACCTCGGAATTCGAGATAACCGGCTGTAAACTCGTATAAACCTTTATTTTAACATCCTAAAACTTGTCTCAAAACCTACTTACGATAGCGTGGACGCAACTTGTAGATAACTAAGGTCAAAGGTTAAAAAATCTATTTTTTGCGCATTTGTATTTATGGAAGATGTACTTAATTATTTTCTACTTAAAATGTAATTAGTATAAATCTGAATATAATTAAAATGTAATTAAAGTATTTCTGTTAATAATTTTCTAATTGTACAAGGAGGTAAGTGTTATTAAATGAAGATATACTTAATTTATGAAAAAAATTATTATATTAAATGTGATATTTAATGAAAAAATGTAAATTATTTATAGTTATATATTTTTCAATAATTAACGGGCTTTATACGGCGTGTTTTTGACCGAGACTACAGATCGAACTTGAATGACACCGTACATAGTGAAAGACTGCGCGCTCACCGCCCTCTATCTCAAAAACGGTTTGAGGTATAAAAAAATTTTTGAAACAAAAGTTGTAGATAATTTTATCCCCTACAATATTTATAATAAATACAAATAGCGTAAATTTTACAGGGAACGAGATATTTGCAAAAAATGCGCAAAAAATAAAGGTTTATACGAGTTTACAGCCGGTTATCTTGAATTCCGAGATTCTTACCCTATTTTGACTAAGATGACTGGATTATGATTATCTATTTATTTTTTGTAAATCTTGTTAAAAGAAAAATTGTTTCGAAATTTAATAATCGATTCGAATTTTTCTTTTGAAAATTATTTTTGAGAAGAATCCGAAACTGCAACTGGATAATTCTTTGGTACTATATTTATAATAAAATTCGATTCTTGCGAATTTATTTCGGGACTACTTTAGATCTAGGTAGTAGAAGATGGATTGAAACATAGAAAATAAATTTAGAAATATTTTTTTTATATCAATGATGTTTACAAGTAGGTACACTTTTGTATCAATAAAACAGAAAAGGGATTCAATTAACAAAATATACATAATAATACATAATACGTTGATCTGTCATAGAATTTTTTATATACGGCGTGTTCACGGACGGACGCAACAAGAGGAAAACCTTTGTTTTCATTTTTTTAAAAATTAAGAGTGTTCTTCATAAGAAATGCTTATCTTTACAAGTAAGCTGATATAGTAAAATGTTCAAAAATATGTATTGGGTGCTCAAACACATGGAAAATGTAAAAGTAACTTCAGAGAACTGTAGTTATTTTTCATTTGAGGCAAAACGTTATTAGAAAAAGTTATTTGAAATTTAAAATAAGCCTCGATACTAAATTTCATTGACCTTTTTACATTTTTCAAAAACAAGGAATCAGTGAAATTCTGGATCAAAACAAAATTTTACTGATACTCTTCTTTTTTTCTTTAGTTTAAGAAGGTATAAGGCGTGGGAAGAAAACAATTTTTGTTTGCTAGTTTAAAGTGTAATATCTAATTATTTTCTCTTTTACTTCCACATCCAGTGGAAGTATAATAACGACAAAAAAAAAATTGAAAATGTGTATTCTTCAAATAGGCTTAGAATGACATGAAAGATTTTAAGTTTGAGCAAAAAAAATTCTATCTGTCGATCTGTCTGTCTAACTTTTTGTTGTGTGGACGATTACTCTGGAACCGTTTAATTTGGTACACGTATGTATTTTAACGAAATTTTAATGAAATCTGGAACTAGATTATATTTTCATCTTTGAAGGATTGGGGGGGGGGGGGGGGGGTAAATAGGTAAATCAAGAAGATGAGAGTCCATAACATTGATATTTAGTATATACAAGAGACGCTAAGGCCTCAAAAAATTTTTTGAATGGCGTTTTAAGCTCATCGTAAACTGCATACACCAAATAAAAAATTAGATCCAGCAGGAACGTACAAAGAAATGACATTTTCTGATGTTTCGCGAAACGCGTTTGACTTTGAGCCCTCTAGATGAGTAAATAGTATGCACGAATACCATCTCTGCACGTTTTCCTAGAATCTCGAATCTGCACGGTAAGGGAGTGGGGGAAATATTCTTATGGTGGCACTCGCAGAATTGATGAACGAGCGCGCGTATACCTGCGTAATTGTAGGTATATTAACGATTAAAATTTATTATATGCATTCTTACAGTTCTCACACATTAGAGAACAGGTAGTACCAGTTTCAGCTCAAAATAGATATAGAGACAATGCACGTACAGTTCCGAATCAAAGAAGTTCCTTACTTACTTTTAAAAAATCATAAAAAAGTGTAAAGATTACCGACTTGTGTCCGCGCGGCCTCAAAGCAAGAAGCGCGGCACTTTGATGGGCCCGCTTCAACCGAATATACCCATTATGAAAATGTAAATAATTCGTTATCTCTTTGTGCACAGCCGTCGGCTCGCTTTGCACGTCGGCCTATTCCATTGTCCGCTTACCCGGTGCTATATGCACAAATATCAGAGTATCATACCCGACCAGACGCGAAGATAATAAAGCCTACCCCAATATTCCAGCAGTTCTCAAACAATGTTATTAAAAATCTTCGAAATTCTTGTAAATTATTTTTCGCCAAAACTATGTGCTTCAGACCCCAAGTTATATAAGGTTTTTTTGTTTGTCTGTTTTTTTTTTATTAACACGAAACTAATTACACCCTGTATGTACAGAAATAATCAACTCAATTATTGTTTTCATTTTGATATTTTCAAATGAGTGTGGATAATATTGTGTGTAATTCGAGCGCAAAGTGCACTGGTGCTCTCGAGCGTTTGATTCAGAAATAAAAAAACCATTTTTCCTTAAAAACTACTTTATTTACAAATTTAAGTTTCAAATTACACAATATTCGTCGATGTAATTATTAAGACTGACCAAATGAAGGAGAATATTTTTTTAAAATGCCAGAACGAAATGACTAGAGAGAAAAGTAGTTCTTAATCATTATTATAACCTTCTGTACAGGCACCCTGAACATGTTTTTCCAATGTGGCTGAACGGTCACTAAAGTGTCAATAAACTATTCAAAACAAGCTACACCATATTAAATTTGAAGATGTAAACAAGGATGTTATCAATGAAGAGTTTCACACATTTAACCCTTGTATTATTTCTCTCACTTTATGTTGATCTCAAAAGTACACGATAATGAATCTATTATACGCTTTACTTATTTATATGTGTGTAAGATTTTACTGGTTTATTCATCCCTTTATCAACTTTTAGAAAAGTTTTTGTCAAAATGTCAATATTTTTTGTGTGGATAATTGTCTAAAAGAATAAATTATAGGTATTTCATAAATAAATTTTGCGTTTTGAATTTCTTAACTCCACTGCTTAACTGGCAGTATACATTTAATTGGCTGTTGAGCTTTAACTCAAATTTTAAGGAATATTTCGAAATGTTCGTCAAAATTATCATGTCTTTAATTTACGCAACATTGCAAATCTTTGTCTTTTCTAATATACAAGGTGTAATTAGTTTCACGTTATTAAAAAAATCTGGTAATGAGAACTGACTAGACAAACAAAAAATCTATATGACTTTTTAATCTAAGGACACTTTGAAAAAACTGACCTGGTAAAAAATTTGAATGTTAAGGTAGGAGATATTTGAGAACCACTGCTTTTCTGAGTCAATGGACATATAGTTCCAAATCAGAGAAGTTTCTTGCTTATAGTAGTTGAAGTAGCATTAGTATTTCGAGACGCAAGACGCAAAACCCTTTGTATGCGCCGGCTAATTCCTTTGTCGGCATACCCGGCGCTTTTGATATTTACTAAGAGGAAATACTTATTATGCCAACTATACTCTTAAAAAGTCATAATAAAGTGTAATAATTACCGACTTTTGTGTCCTCGCCGCAACGCGGTCTCAAACAAAGGAGCGCGGCCCTTTGATGGGACCGCATTACTTGTTTGATGGTCAAATGCGCCGACATACGTGACGATAATAAACCTACCCCCAACATTCCAGCAGTTCTCAAACAATGTCACTAACAGTTTTTGATTTTTTCTCTCCAAAAACTATGGGATTTAGACCCCGTGTTATATAAAGTTGTTTTGTTTGTCTAGTCGTTCCCACCACTAGTTTTTTAATGACATGGAACTAATTACACCCTGTATAATTTTAACCAATTTTTAACTAATCCATCCGCATTATCTGCACGTTAAGGGTCGCCAACCCACAACACTCCGGCTCTACCTTATTGCACGATTATACAATATTTACTATGGATTTTTTACACCAATTCTCCTCATCCAGAGCGAAACGCTGCCTCTACTGCATACAATGTTATATTTCGGTAATTCATTAAACACATTACCAATTGTAGGAACCTCATTTCTTTCGTACATTTCATCCATTATGCATTTTATGGATTCTCCTATACAACTTTGCTTTGTTTTGCCAGCGTCCGACCTTTTCTTTCGTTTGGTAACACCTTGGCGCACAAATTTGTGCATTGTGCTTTTCGGAACATTTGTTAAGAACGCCGCTTCTGTAATAATATCAGCAGTATCACTATCATAATTTCTTTCTACAATATTTCTTTTTTTTATCAGATTTTTATACACGTTCAGACAAATTTGTTTCGCTTGTTCACTTAAATGTGTCCTTTTTGTTTTTCCAGGTTTGCAGCAGACAACCAGCTGTCTATCACTTTTATTACATTCGCAAATGCCCGAGCCACTATCACCTCTGTCACTGAAATCTAAAATTTACATTAATGGGTACCTAATAATTTCACGCAGAGATGACTTTATATTCAAAATTTATCTCAAACTTTTTTTTTTTAGTAAATCTCAGTAAAAGAAAAATTATTTCGAAATTCAATAATCGATTCGAATTTTTCTTTTGAAAATAATTTTTGAGAAGAATCCGAAACTACAACTGGATAATTCTTTGACACTATATTTATAATAAAACTCGATTTTTGCGAATTTATTTCGGGACTACTTTATACTGTGCGTGTAATTTCCCATTAGGCATGTACATTCACGTAGCGCGAGAGATCTGGCAACACAGCTGCCGTAAATTCCTCCGTCGGGCGGAGCATCCCAGCTCTGTTATTTCATTTCAGCCAGCTGGCACGCGCGATGTTGTAATTTTACTCCCTATGCCTAGCGCTCCGCTACACGCACGGTATCTAATCTAGCTAGTAGAAGACGAATTGAAACATGGAAAATAAATTTAGAAATATTTTTTTGTATCAATGGTGTTTACAAGTAGGTATACTTTTGTAGCAATAAAACAGAAAAGGGTTTTTTTACCAGCACTTATAATAAATTAATAAAATTAAATTACAAATTTAAAAAACCCCCCGACAAAAAAATATCGACTAAATAACTAGTATAAAAAAAAAAAAAATTAACACAACTTTAAAAATTATGAAATAATTTTGGTTCCATATACGAACTCTTATGATTTATTTAAATTCAGCTTACATTTTCTTTATGTCCTCGAGATTTGCTTTCCTATACGCATGAATATATCGGGAGCTGCTGTTTTGAATATAACTATTTAGGGCCGGTTTTATAGGTACAGTTTAAACAGGGGCGGCCCCAGCAAGTTTTTCAGGTGGTGCGAGATCTCATTGTGGCGCCCCTCCCCAATATGCAATATCGATTATTCGTGATTAAGCTGTACACAGAGACTGAAGATAATATACATTTTTTACTTCTTTATATTTTTGCGCAGGCGATCTGTCGTTGCATTTTCGGCGCCCCCCATGAAGGCGCCCGGTGCGATCGCACCGTTCGCACCGCCCTAGGGCCGCCCCTGAGTTTAAACCAAAGTTTAACTAGAAGATTCTGTTGACGTCTAAAATAAAAGTAAATAGCGTATTTAGCAGTGTATGTTAAGCACATTCATCAAACAGGAAATTAACAAGAACCTTTTAACAAGAACTCAAAAAGACGCTTCTCACAGCAGTTCTTTTTGGTACTATGAAAATCACTCGATCTTCTTCTTATGACTTCATAACCCTATGTGGGTTTTCGCCTGCCCGACAATTATTTTCCATTCTGCCCTCTCAGAAAGGATCCTTCTCCATCCTCTCACTCCCAATGTCCTAATATCTTGCTCCACATCTTCAAACCATCTTTTACGTGGCCTTCCTCTAAGTCTCTTCCCCGCCGGCTTCCATTGCATTATTCTTTTAGTTGTTCTTTCGTCGTCCATTCTCTGCACATGTCCAAGCCACAAGCCACCCTAATCTCCTGCCTTTTATGAACCTAACAATATCGGCTCCTTTGATCATTCGATAACTATCGATAATAACTTTCAATAACAAAACAACTATCAGTACCACAGAATCTTTATTCAAATTTATTAATAATTTCCTATTTGATGAATGTGCTTAATAATATATACTTTGCTAAATACGCTATTTACTTTTATTTTGGACCTCAACAGAATCTTCTAGTTAAACTTTGGTTTAAACTGTACCTATAAAACCGACCCTAAGTAGTTCCAGCAGCCACCGACATATTCATGCGTGTAAGAAAGCAAATCTCGAGGACATAAAGAAAATGTAAGCTGGATTTAAATAAATCATAAGAGTTCGTATATGGAATCAAAATTATTTCATAATTTTTAAAGTTGTGTTAATTTATTTTTTTTTTACATTAGTTATTTAGTCGATATTTTTGTATAGGTTTTTTTTTTAATTTGTAATTTAATTTCATTTTATACTTTTTAAACTAAACATATTACAACTTAGCGTATTATTATATGACGAGTCCCACACAAAACTTTTTAACCTTTAAGCCCACGCGGTCCAATTTTGTATTCTACTAGTCGCACATGGTCTACAAGACCGGTTCTATTATAAATATATTTGTGTTATATTTAATTTTGATAAAAACTGCATCAAAATCGGATCTCCCGTTGAAGAGATATAAAGCTACAGACAGACAGACAGACAGGCAGGCAGACAAACATACGAGTGAGGATAACTGTTTTAAAATTCAGTTGCGTCCGCCATATTGAATTTAGTGTGACGTCATTTTATTTTCATATTCTTCTTAGCAAACCCTTTCATTTGATACCCATATCATGGGGGTGCATAAAAATAACTGGTCCGCCATCTTTGGGAGTACACCATATTGGATTTGGAATGACGTCACTTAGATAACCATGCACTGTCATCCAAACTAAACGTGTAGCCAAAATTTCAGCTCAATCGGGGATAACTATTTTAAAATTCAGTTGCAAGATTTGATCCACAAGAACAAGGCAAGTTAAATAAAAGCTTGTAATCAAGATGGCGACAAAACATCAAAATCTAATATGGCAAAAACCTTCTCGACAAAATACTCTTTCAAATAAAAAAAAGTGCATCAAAATCGGATCACCCGTTGAAGAGATATGACGCCACAGACAGACAGACAGACAGACATACAAACATACGCGTCAAACTTATAAACTCTTTTGGGGTCGGGGGTTAAAAATAAATTTTAAAATCGTAAAACTTTATTTAAAAAAATAACAAAGTTTATTCGTTACCCTTATAGTACAGTCGAATTGATTTAATTCAATTTTTTTCAGCGATAACATTCCACTAGAAATTTTATTGCTGATTCCTATGAGCTCCTGATTACGAAAAAAATATTTGCGCCCAAAAATTCCTGGTGCGTCAAAAGACTACATTTTGACGCGCTTTAACGGATTTTCTACTTATCTGCTTAATATATACTTTACTAGTAATCAAATAGGAATTTTAAAAATCCTGGCTTATTTGAAATAAAATTCTTAAAAAATATAGATTTGTTAGTAATTATTTTTTTGTTTAACTCGCTCCAAATCAAGAACAGAACAATTAATTGGTTTCAAGTTTTTACCACGCTATCACTGCATATTTTTTTAAGAAAATGTGTTAATGTGTTTCACCTGTTGAATAGTTTTATTTTCGAACCAAATAAGAGAGGCAACAGTGTAATTTGAACTTATAAGATTAAACTGCATAAAAAAAGTTTTTTTCCCCGTTTATTATTAAATGGCTATTTGTAAAATATTGTGAAACAGATAACAAAAACCGTTGCCCAAGGAATCACTACTTCCACATCCAGATTTTCTATCCAAGCCACTCACAACGAAAAAATTTTGTATGTGGAAATAACATCTATTACCTCATGTTCAAGGTCGTTTGAAGGTTAAAGTAAGAATAGGTGAAAAAATTGGAAAAAAAAATTATACGAATGCTCACCTGCCTACTTATTGTATGTTTATCTGTCTGCCTTTATACCTGCACACCCATTTATTTGCTTGTTAGTCTGTATTTATCGTCCGCCTGCATTTTCTCTGTCCATCTATCTGACATCCTGCCTTTTTACCTGCCTTCCTGTCGGTAATTCTGTCTATCTTCCTGTCTGACTAAATGACTATATGTTTCTCTCTGAGTCTGTCTGCCTCCTTGTCAGTTTGTTTGACTCAAAAAAACCATTAAATTAGTTTGATCCTGACATGACTGAGCTCCAAGTGAGTGAAGCCAACGCCCGTGATTCGCGCCGAACTTATATCCCTCTTCTGCCCCAACTCACTTGCGGTGGGCATGCGCCATCTATCGAATACTCAAAGTACTCTCTACTAGTGATGGGCAATTCGACTCTTTTCAAAGATCCGTATCGTATGCAAAAAGATTCGTATCAGAAGTTTCGTATTCGTATTTCGTACTAAACGAATCTCATGATGCTAGATGCGCGAGACGTACCGACTCCTTATACAGAAATATTCGTACCAGAAGTTTCGTATTCGTATTTCGTACTAAACGTATATCAAGATGCTAGTATGCGCGAAAATCAAACTGCACATAATTGTACTATTTGTACAATTGAATTGGTATATCGTATCGTCTATTGGCCTATGCAACATTTTGGTCTTAAATTCTTGAAACTATTGAGAAATATAAACAAATAAGATGTGTGATAGCCTAAAATAAACATAAGCGGTTCTTTATTTGTTATATATTGTGAATCTCAGCAGGAGAACATGAGTAAGAAAGGGTTTACGCTTGGAATGTACCGATATGAAATCGGACCGCATTGTTCGCGTTAGGTCAGTATACACTAGATACGAATACGAAATCGTATCGATTGTAAAGATTCGTAGCATACGAATCATCGGAAAGAGTCGTATTATTATACGATTCATAGAAATACGACACATCACTACTCTCTACTTGCATGTTCGCTCTGCTTCTGCAACTATACCTAGTCTTTGCGTTCCACAGGATTTTATGTGGTGAATATAAGCTCGTCAACTTTCACAGAAAAAAATAAGTAGGGGATGCATTGAGTTAAATATATTTGCACTGACATAGCCGAAGAATCTTATGTGCAGCTTAAGCTGGCGGACGAATGCCGGCTTGAAATGACCTCAGAATGACCTTAAAATGACCTCTGGATGCCTTTTAAGGGTAAGCGAACACCGGATTCGGACTCAGCGATCCCAAAAATTGCGGCGCCCGTACGCTAAAACTATTCATTTTACAAAAAAAAAAAGTTATCGAAAAAATTATAGGAAATTTTCTCTAGTTTAATTTATTATATAACTGTTTTTATCGTAAAATGAATCGGAAAGGATATATTGTCAAAAAACAATTTTTAGGCGCCATTTTTCCAATATGGCGGCAGGAGCGGCAAAGATACGAGGTGGCGCAAAGTAGAAATTCGGAAAGAGCACATCGAAATCTATAAAATCACCAATTTTCAAAACTCCCGGAAAACTTTCCAGGTAAAACTAACAAATGACTACTAATTGGGTAGGGACAAGTTATACACATACTCCAATCATTTTTAGACAAAAATATGGCTTCTGTTCTAACAAATTATATCCTTCATTTAAAAAAACAAAAAAAATCGATTTATTTTAGTGTTTTAATGACAATATTGAAAATCGACAACGAGATCACTACGTCATAAAAAAATACTCAAGGTCAAAGTTCACAAAAAACTGTTTTTTGCGAATATCGCGCTTTCTATGGCTCGGAGGCCAATTGAGGTTATTATGAAAATGAAAGATAATGAAATTCCGCTCAAAAATGATCTCTTCTATTTTTTACGTACAACGAACGGTTTAGACAAAAATGTGCCTCGAAGTTTCCGCGCAAGGCATGGGCGCAGCCAGGGGGGGAGCCATGGGGCCAGCCCCCCCCCCCCCCCCCCAAGCCGTCTTCCACGAGCCAAAAAATAAAGAAGCATAATCTCTATCAGTACAAAGCAGTATCCAAATTATCCCTTGAAATAAATATTTTGTAATTAATGCCAATATTATCTAGTGGAGGAATCTACTACTCATCCTCTGGGGAGGCCGGTTCTATTGGCCCCCTCCAGATGAATTTTCTGGCTGCGCCACTGGCGCAAGGCATAATATATATTTTTTTATTTTGATTAAATTTTGGATTTAAGGTTTTTGGACAATTCTGAACAAGTTTCATTAACAAAATTTTCCGACAAAAAAATGCCTAATATGATTTCTTGATTTTATATGTATTCGTCCGTCCTGGTTGAGTGGTAGAATAGCATTCGGCTAAACTCCGCCAGGACATTAATCTAAATAAGGCGATTAAAAAAATATATATATACATTACACTGACACGCATATAAGAAGTGAAAATTGGTCTGCAAATTTCACTACCTCCAACTAAAGTCAATTTATAGAACTACTTTCCCTGCAAATATATTTCAATCCATGGATTTACTATGATAATAGAATCAACATATCTTGGTGCTAAGGCTTTCGCGGAGCTGGTGATCTGGCTGCTGGTTTCCGGGTCTTCACTCAAGCACTCAACCAAGTCTACGCGGAAGAAGACCCGGAAACCAGCAGCCGGAGAATCAACATACATCATAAATAAGGCCATGTTGGTTTGTATTAATGTTAATAATAATTATTAATTGTTACAAACAATTTGCTAACAAAATATTGTTTTTTGTCCTAATTATCAAATAGAAAATAAAAAACAAAAGAACAGTTTTTTTATATTTATTTTTGCGATTTTAATCTCTTTATCCATCGATAGACGGTTATTTTACTGCATAAAATATTATATTTCCCTTCCGATAGTTCACGAAACACATTAGCAACTTTGGGAACCTCATTTCTTTCGTGCATATCATTTATTATGGTTCTAATTGATTCTCCTATAGAGCCGGGCTTTGGTATGTGTGATTTGCCACAATTCGATCTCTTTTTTCGTTTGGTAACACCTTCGCTTGCTAATCTGACCATTGTTCTATCTGAGACTTCTGTTAAGAATGCCGCCTCTGTGGCAATAGTGGTAACACTATAATTACTTTTTGCATAAACATTTCTTTTCTTCCAAAGATTTTCATACACGTTTAGGCAAATTTGTTTAGATTGTTCGGTTAAATAAGTCCGTCTTCGAGTTCCAGTTTTGCATGGTAATGGCAGTTGTTCATCACTTTTATTACAATCGCAAACACCCGAGCCACTATCACTTCTGTCACTGAAATCTAAAATTTACATTAATGGGTACAGTTCACTCCATTCTTCTACTGCACATATAAGCTAGTAGATGGTGACAGAAAATCAGAACTGATAGCCTACCGTCTGCAAGTAATTTAGTCAGTATTATGTATACAATAAAGCTCAATTTTTGGTACTTTCAAGGTTTGCCCGCATGCACGGGATGTAGGAAACGATTTCCGGTTTGCATAAAAAAACAATGTTTTCAACTGATACACTACCGTCTGCAAAGTTCATAATTCGAAATTAAAGGAATAAAAATATGTCGAAAGCGCTTTTGCAGACAGTTCTGTCATGCACCAAACCTTATACAGGGTACTCCAAAATGTATCAAATTTTAGTAAAAAAAAAAAAAGATAATTATTTGCAGATAGATTAAATGTGTACAAAGCACTTGCCGCTTAACGTATTAGTGTAAAAAAAATGGGGGTAATTTTACCAATTATTTACTGTCTGCAACTTGGTAAAAAGAAAGATTATTGATTCAAATATGCAATTATTTAGTTTGCAGACAATGCGCTCATGCACGAGAGTCACAATAAAGTGTCAAAAATATTGAGCAACGCATCTTTGCCTAAGCATCAAGCTTAAAAGTCAAGGAGTATGACTGGTGCAAATCGGAGGACTGTTTGATAGAGATGAAATGCCACAAACCGTCAAAGAAATTTTTGTAGCTGATAACGACAACGGTACGAAAATACCGTAGTTTTCTTGTTAATTCCAATGAATTTCAAATGCTGATTAATTTTTAAAATTACGGTAGCAATTACCAGTAACAGTGTGGTCGAGGAGGATAACGAACAAATAATGCTCACCGACAACAATGCTGATAATGATTCAGATGAAGAAAACTTGTTTTTAGAACATATCAGTGACAGCGAGGAAGATATGTATCATTTCACTGAGGATTATCGGAAAACGTTCCAGGGGTCAGTGGTTGAGAATGATGATGTTGAAGAAAAAACAGACGGCGAACAAAATTTTTTATAAATAATAATTATTATTATGATAATATGTATAAGATTTTTGTTACAACTTTAATAAAATAATATTTTTTTAATTTCACTACGACGCGAATTATCGATCAACTTTATCGAATACCAGCACTAATTCTGGTTCGTGTGCATCTGCATGTTGTCTGCCCATCCGAAAAAAATATACTTGCATAAATTAGCTTACACCATTTTGTGTTGCAGAAGGTAAAGAGTTGTTTTTGGTGCATATCGCACACGAAGAGATATCAAACGGAATTCGCCGAGTTTTGACTCTATTGTGGCTCTCGTGCATGTGGGCATTATCTGCAAATTGAATAATTGCGTATTTAACCCAGTAACCTTTCTTTGTACCAAGTTGCAGACGGTATAGATAGTTGTTTTTGGTACATATCTGTGGTTTTAGTGCATGTGCGCATTGTCTGCAAATTAAATAATTGCGTAATCGAATCAATAACCTTTCTTTGTACCAATTTGCAGACAGTTAATAATTGGGAAAAGTTACCCCCATTTTCTTATAAGTTTATAGTATTCAATGGACAACCGTGCATATTGGATTCGTCTGAAAACATTGTTTACAATAGTTTTGCAACCTAAGTTTTCTAATAAAACTATAATTAAACGGTAAACAATTGTTCAAAGTTATAAAAAAAAATAACAAGTTGACATGCGCACAATATGATGATATGCATATCGTAAACGTCTGCACCTTTCCCCTACTCGTCTTCATGAACCAGAATCATCATTTTGTATTGTTTGCAGACGGTAAATTATTATTTTTTTTTTACTAAAATTTGATACATTTTGGAGTACCCTGTATAAGGTTTGGTGCATGATAGAACTGTCTGCAAAAGCGCTTCCGACATATTTTTATTCCTTTAATTTCGAATTATGAACTTTGCAGACGGTAGTGTATCAGTTGAAAACATTGTTTTTTTATGCAAACCGGAAATCGTTTCCTACATCCCGTGCATACGGGCAAACCTTGAAAGTACCAAAAATTGAGCTTTACTGTATACATAATACTGACTAAATTACTTGCAGACGGTAGGCTATCAGTTTTGATTTTCTGTCACCATCTACTAGTCTAATAAAAAGACTGCAAAAACTGCCTATTAAAATATAAAAGTCGGAGTTATTACATGTCGACAAGATTTCTTTACCGCTGTGCAGAGCCGTATTTCAAATTTTTGTGTATTTGTGTTTACCAAAGACTTAAAAGTTGTGTTTTCGGTAAATAGAAACTTGATACCGTTTCTGGTAAATGAAAAAATATTACTTTATTTTGCTTATGTTAAGATAAGAATATTAGTCCAATCAATGAATGCCCAAAAGAGGATTGTAGAGGACATGGGAGGGGGGATTTTCCTCTTCAGGAATATAGGAGGTAAATATACTAAAAGTCTCCGCCCCTAGCCCCAACGCTTCAGGAGGGTGGTGGGGGGTGGAAAGGTTCCTTTTTTCGATTATTCGCTTATTAGTGGAGTCAATAGAGATTTGCACATCGGAAAAATTCCGGGAAGCGGTAACTTTTGAGAATACATCTCTGAACATGTCAGAAACAACATACCAAAAGTTACCAACAATAGTCCTTGAGCGTAATTTGTTATTAAACAAATTATTTGCAAAATACCAGTCTGTCAAATATATCTTAAAATATTTTTTTTCTTTCAAAAAGTAATTGCGCCATTCGAAAGTACGGAAAATTTCACATCAAAATGTATATGAAGTTTTTTTGTACGAACAAAAAAAGCGAAGCGCGCGCGGCCTCGGGCGCACTACACTAAATTTGTTGTAAATTTTGAAATAATTAATGAAATTGACCTCACAAAAGCTTAAATGAAAGAAGAAACATGTAGCTATTGGATTATTATTTTTTAAACATAACATAAATTTAACACCATTGAATGTCTTTTTCAAGAAAATGAACTCGTACTTTATTATTTTTCATTCTTAAGTAGAATTTTTTAGAAATTACGAAAAGAAATATTTTTGCGATTACTGCAATAAAAAATAGAGGTACTCATTTAAGATTTTAAAGTTGCCCCCCCGCCCCACTCCAAGGGGTGGGGGTAGGGGGTCGCGTTTGGTATCATTGAATAGCCCTTTCAAAATTATTAAGGACGTCTTTTTTCTTTTTTGGGTCCAATGAGTATTTCTCGAGATATTTGACCGTTTCCAGACTTTTTGGACACCGTGTATATAATCCTATAATTTTCACGAAATATTGAAAAAACCAAGTTGTTTCAACAATTTTTATCGTGTTTAAAATATCGAAAACATATTAAAAATATTCACGTGGTACAGGGCCATGAGTCAAATTATAATGCTTGAATAATAATATAATAATAATATAATAATATCTTTATTGATCTCTTTAGCTATTTTATACAATAGATGAAACATGTCAAAAATTGAGAGCTGTGTTAACAGCGTATAATAACATTAATATCTACAATATTATGCGTAATAATAGTGTATATAGGTATAAATAAAAATTTGTAAAAAACAATAAATATGTCTGAGTGTAAAAACATTCGAAGCATGGGACCTACACAAGATTAAAAAATAAATAAAAGAAAGAACAATTTACAAACTGTAGCCCCTTCAGGCGACTTTGGTGCTTAAAAAAATAATAAATTCATTTAAAGTATAAAACGAATTACTTATTAAGAGTTTTTTAAGGCGGTTCTTAAAGCTGTCTACTGAAACAGAATTTCTAATTTGATCTGGCAAAGAATTAAAAATTCGACAACCCGAGTTAATGGGTGACTTTTTGTAGAACTCGTGGTTATGTTTTTTTAAAGAAATTAAATTTCTTCCCCTTGTAGGGTATGTGTGGAAATCTCCATTTTGAATAAATTTGTTCCTATTTACATAAATATACGTCAAGAGTTTCATCAAATATATAGATGTCACCGTCACAATTTTATGTTTTCTAAATATTTCACGACACGATTGATTAAAATCAAGATTAAAGATTAGCCTAAGTATCCTTTTTTGAATAATAAATATTCTACATGTTTGACTAGATTGACCCCACACTATAATATTGTAAGAAATTGCGGAATAAACAAATGAGTAATATACATTCAAAAGTGTATTAGTATTTAAATTATTTTTTAATGAATTTATGACATAAAAGCTCTTGTTAATTTTAGCACATACATTTTCAATTTGTTTACCCCACTCCAAGTGACTATCAAGGGTTATTCCTAGGAAAGAAGCTGAATTTTCAGTATTTATAATTTGATTGTTAAATGAAAATATATAGTTAGTATCTGTAGAACTTCGTCGATGTTTGAATTCAATGGAAACAGTTTTCGCATAATTCATTATTAGACGATTTCTGTTACACCAGTGGCTGAATTCTTCTAATATTATGTGAACCTTTCTTTTAACAAGCTCAGGATTTGTATCAGATACTACAATGGTCGTATCATCAGCGTACATAAATACCTTCCCCTGAGTTATGTAGTTGGGCAAATCGTTAATAAATAATAAGAAGATTAACGGCCCTAATACGCTCCCCTGGGGAGTTCCAATATTAATGTCAAATATGTCTGATTTAATATCATTTATTTTTACGATTATTTTTCTTTCCGATAAAAATGATTTTACCCATTTATTTATAGGTCCTCGGAAGCCCATATTGGATATTTTATCACATACAAAATTTTTATCAATAGTGTCAAATGCTCGCGTTAGATCAAATAATACAGCAACAACATGTTGATTGTCATCTAATTTATTATTTATGTGCTGAATTAGCTCTACCGTTCCCGATTCAGTCGAGAGTCCCGGTCTAAATCCATGCTGCGAGTTTGTTAAAATATTATTTTGGTTTAAAAAATGTAATATTTTATTATATACTACTTTTTCAAAAATTTTCGAAAAAATACTCAGTAGTAATATAGGGCGGTAATTCTCGACATTAAATTGATCACCTTTTTTAAATATGGGGATAATTGCCGCATTTTTTAAAGCTTGAGGAAACTGTCCTAGTGAAACAGATAAATTAATTATATCAACGAGGATTTTTGATAATTCATTACAACATTCCTTAATTAATTTAACGGGTACTTCATCCAAGCCGGTGGATTTTTTGTTAGGTAAGTTTTTGATAATTTGTACAATTTCTTGTTCAGTAATTGGGGCAAAAAACATGGTTTTAGCAATAAATAAAGGTGATGTGCACACCGATGAAATATTACTACCAAAGTGACTGGTGATTTTATTGTTAACAATATTAGACAAATAGTCTCCAAATGTATCTGCAATTTGCTTTGGGTCATTGATCTCCAAATTATCGCATTTAATACATGTAATATTATTGTTTTTATTAGAAGAATTATGTTTCAAGTTATTAATTATAGTCCAAACAGTTTTTGTTCTATTGGTTGAGTTATTAATTATATTTTCATAATGTGTTACCTTTTCATCACGAATATCTTTTTGTAATTGTTTCTTCGATGTTTTGTATTTTTCTGTTATTTGTTCATCTCCAAGATGTTTTTTAAGCCAGTTTAATTTTTCTAGTTCTTTTAAATCGTTGTTTAATAGAGAGGAGAATTTAATTTTGCCAGAGATCTGTTTTTTATTATTTGTACTATTTTTTGTGCAAGCTACATTAAAACACCAGATAAAATGGTGAAAAAAAATCGTCAAAAATAACGTCAATGTCATTACTAGCTGATAATAAAGAATAACTTAAACAAATATTTAAATTCCTTTATTGATTGTTGGTTAATTTTTTTGTATGATATCAAGGGTGATACATTTACATTCTCAGTAATATTAAGAGGAGGATTACAGTGTACTAATTGACCGTGATGATCCGACAAACCAGGGTCGAAATTGATACATTTGGTAAATTCTGGGTGATTAGTGATGACATAGTCTATTGACGTTTGCGTAATATGACAATTGTTTGAGGCTATACGTGTAGGTTCAGAGACTAACGAAGTTAGATTAAATGACATAAATATATCCGACAAAACTCTACTAGAGTAAACTGTATTTTCATTACTGTTTATATTCAGATCACCACTAATGACGACAAATTTATATTCTGACAACGCCTTAGTTAGCAATTTGGAAAATTGCATTACAAACATCTCAAAGTCACCTGATGGAGGTCTATAAATACTTATTATACAAATGTTTTTGTTAAATGTTATAGCTGAGCATTCAATACATAATTCGATTGATAATCTATTAAGGTATCCCACAGGTCTACAGAGAAAAGCTACGTTTTCCTTTGCAAATATAACTGTTCCACCATGAATATGCTTTTCACGGCAGTAGTCACTAATCAAAGTGTATCCATTTATATGCGTAGATTTTAATTTATCTTTGCTTTGCCAATGCTCGCTTAGACATAAAAAGGTGGGATTATATTTGCTCAGTGATAATTCTAGTAAGTTGATTTTATTTGATACGCACTGTATATTAATGTGGAATATACTCCACATCTCGTCGTGAAGTCTTTCTAGTGGAAGACCAGACCCTCTGAATTCGACACCCTCTATACAACTCGCGAACACCCACCTAAAAAATAGGTAATCTGATGTAAAATAACGTGCTAAACTTGATTTTTGAATTCGCCCATTGATTTGAGATTGCCAAAATGACCAAATTGGCAATTTTCTAAAAAAAATAAAAATTATGTGTTATTTTTTGTTTTTCATATAACACGTCATATATTTTTTATTTTACTTCAGAATTTTTTAATTTTTTTACATAATATTCTCTAACTATTCTTTGATATGTTGATAGTAAAAAATTCTAACTAAAAAATAATTAGTTGGCAAAAAAAAAATAACAACTTTTCTTTGACGCAAAATCTTTAAAATTTGCAGAGTAAAATGTCCGATCGAGGTATCTTTTTTATTTTTAAAGTTAGGTGCCTACTATAACCGAAGAAAATGTTCCGAATGAACTAAATAAAATCTTTTATTAGAAGTTTTTTTTAAAATTTTGCTCCCTTATCGAAATATTCATTGTTTGTTTCAGCGTCCGAACGAATGCGCGCTACTATGAATCGACCGCAATCGCATCTAGAGCTAAACGCAGACACGTGCCGGATGATTATTATTTTCCAGTGTCCATTTATGTTAAGTTGAAAGTGCTTTTTGTCTCAGTCCTTATATTTAGTGCGTTATAAACACATAGTTTGGCATAATAAATTATAATTACTCGGATAGGAAATCAAAGGAAACAAGCTAAAAACGTACTCTTCGCCTGTTCACTGGATTTTTATATAATTGTTATACATTCAATAGGATACTTTTCGCAGTTTTTTGTAAATAATGTTACTTTTAGACATTTTCAATTTTATAGTACGATTTTAGTTGGTAAAAGACTTGGTAAAAAATGAATGGTATGAAATGTATATTTGTAAAATATATAAATATTTAGATATTAAAATGAAATATCATTTCACCAGATTTCTATTCAATTACAAAAACATAAAAATTAAAAAAAAATTTTTTCAAATTTAAATCATTAAGTAATAACATTTTTATTTACCGATCGATTTTATTCAAATAGGGTTCTTCCTCTAGCTAACACTAATTTACTGTCCAAATTTCAGTACAATCGGAATTTTCTTTCTTCAGTTATCGTGCTTACAAGAAACGTGACGGACGGACAGGCAGACGGACATTTTGAAAGTTGTTCAGAATTCGTTCACTAACACAATGGTATGAAAATTTTTTGTCTGCGAGCGATATTTACGGTTTTAGAAATGTACCGATCAAATGCAAAATCCGATGACATTTCTGTGGCTCTAAAACAATATGTGAGGCGGAAAGCAAAAAGGGACCTCTTGTCGGCGATGTTAATTTTTCAGTACAGTTGAAATTAGTGGTTTGGGTCAATATGATCGATTTTCGGATTTTGTCCTTTACAAGTTGTAATCGATTACAAAACCGATATAATTGAATGAAACACTTAAAATAATCGATAAAGCAGTCAATGTTCAGTATTGTTCAGCCCTGGAAAAGGTACCTCCTGTCGCTTATGGAGAAATAACATGGGACCGACAAGAGGTCCCTCTTCATAAACGCACTAGTAACTTAAACAAAAAAAATCATAGAGACATGATTTTTGCACCAAATCGTTCAGAATTAGAGCTTAATTCATTTAATAACAATAACTAAAAATCGGAAATTGCCGACAAGAGGTCCCTTTTTGCTTTCCGCCTCACATATTTAGAACAGAAAAATTTATTTTTATTTACTAAATCCAGTTTACCATGCACAATGTAGAAGATCGTATACCCGAACTGCTTATAAAAGAAAATCAGAAATTGTAAATCCTAGTACAGAGAATACAAGTAAAAAGGGCATTTCTACAATGAGCTATTTACAAGACAGCCTACCAAATTAAGCCCAGAATTCCAAATGTTTTAGATTTTGGATGGTACCTAAAGGAGAAAATATTATTTCCAAAGATGATTTCAAAAAGCCCAAAACCCAATTTTATTGAGTTAATTCCATTTTGTAAATGTAAATTATATAACGGTACTACAAGCTGCAAGTGTAGCAAAGCAAACGTGCAATGTAACATAAGTTGTTTATGCGAAGGAAAATGTAATCTTTAGTACCCACTTGCTGTTATAATTAATGAAAATATATTTTTTAATGTGTATATTTCGAGATTTTCTACATAATTTTATAACATTTAGTTGCAAATAGAAACTAAATAATCCGTAGACTCACTTGATCGCTTAAACGACACCACAGATGGGCGACGTTAACAGAAGTTATGCTTTAAATTAATGCGGACGAGTTGCGCGGCCGCATTCAATAGCGTCATCTCGTTACATGAGCCGAATTTCAAAAAAGTCTCTTTATAAAAAAGTTTATTTAAAGTATATGGAACATTTTTCTCGTTTATTCTATAACTCTCTCTTTAAAAATAAAAAAGTTACCTCGATCGGGTATTTTTCAATGCAAATTTAAAAAAACCGTGACAATAAATGGTAATTATATTTTTTTTAGGCACTATATTATTAGTTACACTATATTCTTTGCCGTCAGCCTGTCCAAGAATATTGGAGGGATAGTATGTAAAATATTGGTCTAAATCGGAATTAAAATAAAAAAGATATGATGTGTTATGTGAAAAACAAAAATTAACACATAATTTTAAAATTTTCCAAAAAATTTGCGAATTGACCGATTTGGCAATCTCAAATTAACGGGCGAACTCAAAAATCAAATCCAGAAGATCATTTTACATAATATAATCTGTTTTTTAGGTGGGTGTTCGCAAGTTGTATAGACTACTTTTAAAATGCTTCCTACAGATTGGCTGCTCTCCGACTATTCATAATTTGTTGGGTTTATGGTGTCGTCTGAGAAGATAAGGCTGGTGGATAAAAATTTCTTTCTCTGGGAAACCTAAACCTGGCAACAGCTGCACCATTTGGCCAAATATCTGGGGTATATACTTCCTTACAGTGACTTATAGGAAAAGAGAAGATGTGGATTTATTTTGTTTCTCGAGTTTTTCGCAGGAGAAATCAATATTAGGAGCTGTTAGCTTTAGGCACTGCATTAATGTATCTTCAGTGGTATGAGGGCCTAATCTGTACACATGCAAGTGACCACGTTGAGGAATTGTTGTAATTTGTCCTGAATTATTATTATTAGTACCTATGACTAGTTTAAATCTTCTTATTCTGTTTACGTTATTAGGGTTCATTGAACTGCGATTTGTTTTTGTGACCATTTGCGCATTACTGATAGCAACACCTACTTCCTCAGCTGTGATTGTATTTGCAGTTTTTTGAGGCACAGTTTTTACTGCGGTGGAGTAACTTTTTTGTGTATTGTTATAATTTGCGGGTTTATTGCCTGAATTTATCATACTGTTGTTTTTTGATTTAACGACGTTTGACTCGCTGCTTGTAGAGGGTGTAGGTGTTCTATTCTGCGAATAATTGTTACTAATAGTGGTATTAGCATTGTTGTTTAATTTGAGTAATCTTATGATTTCCTCTTGGTCATATATTCTTTTCTCTAAGTGAAGTACTAGGTCTCTTAAAGTCTGTGTTTCACGGGTTAGGTGTTTATGTTCTATGTTTACCTTTATACAAGGAATCCTATCACATTGCACATCGAACACGCGAATGTCTTGTGTATCATAAAAATATTCAGTGTCTCTTTTTTCAAGCACTACATTTTCTTCACTCACTAGGTCACTACTTGATGCATTGTTGTTCGAAACATTTCTAATTTTTTGTTCCAAGATAATGTCCACAAGTTCACTTTTCTTTAGCTTAGCTAACTCGCACTTTGCTTGGTCCGCCATTTTATATATATAGATATTAATAGAAAGAGACTGAAAGTAAAACAACATCTTCGCGGCAAGTACGCATCACCTGCCCCGCACGCTGCGCTGTGTGTCTGTGCGCAGAGCATTGTAAAAGTAGCCTGGGCACTTTTTCCCAGATCATCTTGTAATGCTATGTACAATATCACGTTTTCTCAGCTTCTTTTAAAGTTTTTATGTGAATATTTAAATTGTGTTTTTAATTGAATAGTGTTTTGAATTATATTATTGCTTGATGGAAGTCGGCCATTTGGAATTACCTCTCTTTGACATCATAATCTGTTTCAGCGACTTATCTCAATTTGAATTAAATTGCTTTAAAATTTTTCAACTTATAATAATTTTGTTAAAAAAAAGTTTATTTTTGTTTAAATACTTAATAAACAATTTCCTCACGATTACACGTTTATAATTTTTTATTTTAAGGCTGTGTTACCAATGTCAAAATATCGCGTTCATTAATTCGTCATTTTCTAATTCTTTCGCGAGGTTGTTCTTAAAAACGAACCAACAGAATTCAGATTTGATTTAATTACTATAACTAATTAACTTAAGTCTGTTATGTATAATATTTTATATTTGAATACTAAATGAAATTAAGTTTCCAAAATTTTCTCCTTTGGATGTTAAACGTGAACGTACCTCTCAATCGGCCGTAATTAATCTATAATTATTTTATTTTCTTTAATGAGTCTCAAGTATTCAAATAAAATATGATACATACTGGAATAAATATATTTAACGTGAAAAAAAGTTAAAAATCGGCATAATATTTGCTCCTATAAAAGATTAACCTCGTGGAAAAAATTGGTGATTTTGTTAATATTAGTTTGACGTTTTACTACTAGATGGCGGGACAGAAGTTGTTCGAAGTGGTAACACTGCTGAAATAACACTAGAAAGACAGTAAGAGCAGGGTCGGACTTATTTTTAATTTCTCTAGTGTTGGAAATGGTGTTTAAAAGAATTTTTATTTACTTGCCGATTGAATTGTCCACATTCTGTAGTACTGATTATATATTTTTAAGATTGTTTCATTTATTTTTATTTATGATTGACCGGGCTTGATCTCTTAACTACATACTACAATAAAAAGAGAACTGCCTATGGCTATTTATGCAGGGCTTTTTTCTTAGATTGTACGTAGAAACAAAGTAGCCATTACGATTTTTTACGATTAACATTTTTTAATAATAAGATTGATACGCTAAGTTGTATTCTTTATATTAGAGCATATTTCACCTTTATTGCACAACTCCAGAGCTGTTTTTCATAAAAGCTAATTTTTGTACTCTTTTCTTTTTCAGAAGTCCTATACATTTCTTGTTTATTGTTAATATTGCTAATAAATTATTAGTATGTCTAACAAAATATCATTACTAAGAAAAGCGATTAAGATTAGGATAACTATTTTTAATTCCGACTGTGAACAATCGATGTCATGGAGAGATACAAAAGAACTTGTGGTATACAAACTCTCTTTGCACACTCTAATAGCGTATATATAATCAACAATTATTTTAAAAGAGTCTTTTACTTCTCGAAGGAGAGTTCAAATTCTCTCTGGAAGTAATAAAGGCGCGTTTGCACGCATCCAGTAATTTAGTCGAGTCGTTTAGTAATTTAGTACTCGACCAATGCGGACAGCACTTTCCACTAAGTCACTCGACTTAAACACGCTGTCCGCATTGGTCGAGTACTAAATTTCTAAACGACTCGACTAAATTAATGGATGCGTGCAAACACACCTTAAGTGACACTTTAGTCTTTGAAAATGATTATTAAACTTGCAGTACAAAAATATTGTTTTGAAGACGTGAATGTTCAATTTATTTTTCCATTCTGGTATAAATGCTTTATGAAGGGTGTAAAAAAAATATCTACATTGTTCACTATTTCCTCTTTATTAAATAAAACAACTGTAAATACTTGATATTATTTTATATTACACACAAACATAAACAAAATGTTCATTTCCTGGTTTTCAAAGCAATTTTATTGGTCAAATTAGTTATATCAAAAAGTATAAGAGTACGAACATGCCGAAGATGCTACGCGCTAGAAGTTCAGGAAAGAATGTTAGAGGATGAACTGCTGCTAGCATCCTCGGTACGTGCAGTCACATTTAAATACAGGTTTGTTTTACAAATTGACGTCTTCGATGCATCGACTGAAACTGCAGCCTCAACTTCTAGCTGCGTAGCATTTTTGGCATGTCCGTACCCTAACTCAACACTGCTCCACATACAGAGTCAGTGAATAGTGTGTGGAGGGTCAATATCTTCCTCAACTATTTGAAATTTAAAAAAATGTTTCAGATAAAAATTGTGATAGTAAGAATAGCATATGCTAATTGTTTTTAAATATACATAGGTGTTCCACAAATCGGTGGCAAGCAAAGGCTCGAGTTTTTTATAAGACCAGGCGCGCACCGAAGCAGTAAGTAGGTAAACGTGATAGTGGCGTGGTAACCGTGTGAAAGGAAGCGTTAGATAAGTACTTAGGACTGGTTTCCAGGCGTCATAAGCTTGCGCATAATGATTTTAAACTGATCAATTTCATTATACGCAAACTTCTGACGTTTGGAAATCAGTCCTAAGCACTTACCTAATTTTTTCCTGTCACATGGTCACCACACCACTGCCACACTACCTACTTACCACTTCGGTACATGCCTTGCCTAAATTGAACACATATCCAACATTTTTATATATATTTGACCAGTTGGTAGCAATGCCAACGCAGTATTTTTTTGAGTGAATACCAGTGTAACTGTGAGAGGCCCAGGCAGGGTGTATTAATTACATTCAATGTAAAGAATCCAAGAGCAATTCACGCAACCCGTAATACTTTGACGTGTTCGGTGGGTAATCTAAAAATAATTTACATTATTAGTTTGTTAGATATTATAGTGTGCAGTGCGCGATTGTTTAATTATTATTTACGAACATCAAATCTTATTTCAAAAGTTACAATATAGAACAGGAGCTGAATACTTCGTTAATTCATTGTTATAAATCTAGTCGACTATTTTCAACAACGCTGATCACTTTGCAATACCTCCGTACGGCCCTGCAACACTTCTGTTGCCAACAACAGATAAGCAAATCTCAATTCTTAACTAGGCAATTGTATGAATCCTGTTTTACCGGCAGAACCATTAGTTCGCTATTTCTATATAAGAATTGACTATGGCGTGCAAACGCAGACTTAAGCTATATAAAAGTGATATCAAAAGGTCACTTCTATCTTATCCAGCTTTGCTGTCGGTATCAGTAGTGTCAATCCCAAGTCTGATAAAGTGATATGGTTGTACCGCGTTACGTTAGATTAGTTTCTTCTAACAAAGCGGTTTACGGTGGTAATAAATCACAGTCACAAAACAATCTTTATTTTACAACACTCGATGTATCTACTAACGTAATATTTTGTCGAAATCTATACATTTCCTTAAATATACAGTGTGACTCACTTAAAATGAAGATACCCTTATAACCTCTTTAGCTTGTTTCCGATTTGAATTAAATTTTACTCAAGTATAGAACAAATTAGGATCTACTTATGACCAGAAAAACATTCGCCTGCTACAAAGGCAAAGCCACCTGCAGTACCAAAATATATGGAAAAAAATTAAAAATCATATTAGTAGGTCTTGACGAATTTCACGTATCTACCACAAATTGCGGAAACTGAGTATCCCCTCTGCCAGATGAGCTTATGTATGAGAAATCCCCCATCAATAACCAAATAAAATTTTGGTGTATGTACGTTTTTGGCGCCGATCCGATGCATTTTTTTTTAGAATTTTTAACATTCAAAATGTTTTTATTTTTTTTCACTCCCCTTCGTCTATTATCAGAATAAAGGTCCTATCAACTACATTGTTATCAGGCTGTTGTAAGCAACAGAACTATTTAAACAAAACTTACAATGAATAATGAATAGAATTAACATAAATGATAAATAAAGGCTATTGTTTATTGCATATTGATATTAATAATTTTTAGAAACTATTAACAAAAATTGTTTTTTCATAATTATCAAATATAAATATAAAATAAAAACAAAAAGGTTTTTATTTGTTTACTTTCTATGTCCATTCATTTCTTTTTATTTGTTTTGACCATTTAACGAACTAAAGTTGAAATAATTTGTTGTGAAAATCAGGGACATTGCCTATTCGGTAAAACTACTTTTTAGTCGGAGAGCAGCCAATCTGTAGGAAGCATTTTAAAAGTAGTTTATACAACTCGCGAACACCCACCTAAAAAACAGATGATATTATGTAAGATTTGATTTTTGAGTTCGCCCGTTAATTTGAGATTGCCAAATTGGTCAATTCGCGAATTTTTAAAAAAATTTTAAAATTATGTGTTAATTTTTGTTTTGCACATAACACATCATATCTTTTTTATTTTAATTCCGATTTAGACCAATATTTTACACATTATCCCTCCAATATTCTTGGACAGGCTGACGGCAAAGAATATAGTGTAATTAATAATATAGTGCCTAAAAAAATATAATTACCCTCAATTGTCGCGGTTTTTTAAAATTTGCATTGAAAAATACCCGATCGAGGTAACTTTTTTATTTTTAAAGAGAGAGTTATAGTATAAACGAGAAAAATGTTCCATATACTTTAAACAAACTTTTTTATAAAGAGATTTTTTTGAACTTCGGCTCATGTAACGAGATGACGCTGTTGAATGCGGCCGCGCAACTCGTCCGCATTAATTTAAAGCATAACTTCTGTTAACGTCGCCCATCGGTGGTGTCGTTTAAGCGATCAAGTGAGTCTACGGATTATTTAGTTTCTGTTTGCAATTAAATGTTATAAAATTATGTAGATAATCTCGAAACATACACATTAAAAAATATGTTTTCATTAATTATAACAGCAAGTGGGTGCTAAGGATTATATTTTCCTTCGCATAAACAACTTATGTTACATTGCACGTTTGCTTTGCTACACTTGCAGCTTGTAGTACAGTTATATAATTTACATTTACAAAATAGAGTTAACTCAATAAAATTGGGTTTTGGGCTTTTTGAAATCATCTTTGGAAATAAGATTTCCTCCTTTAGGTACCATCCAAAATCTAAAACATTTGGAATTCAGGGCTTAATTTGGAAGGCTGTCTTGTAAATAGCACATTGCGGAAATGTCCTTTTTACTTGTATTCTCTGTACTAGGATTTACAATTTCTGATTTTCTTTTATAAGCAGTTCGGGTATACGATCTTCTACATTGTGCATGGTAAACTGGATTTAGTGATAAAAATAAATTTTTCTGTTCTAAATATTGTTTTAGAGCCACAGAAATGCCATCGGATTTTGCATTTGATCGGTACATTTCTAAAACCGTAAATATCGCTCGCAGACAAAAAATTTTCATACCACTGTGTTAGTGAACGAATTCTGAACAACTTTCAAAATGTCCGTCTGTCTGTCCGTCCGTCACGTTTCTTGAAAGCACGATAACTCAAGAAAGAAAATTCCGATTGTACTGAAATTTGGACAGTAAATTAGTGTTAGCTAGAGGACCTATTTGAACAAAATCGATCGGTAAATAAAAATGTTATTAATGACTTAAATTTGAAAAAAAAAATTTCTAATTTTTATGTTTTTGTAGGTAATTGAATAGAAATCTGGCAAAATGATATTTCATTTTAATATCTAAATATTTATATATTTTACAAATATACATTTCATAATGTAATATGAAAATATGATTTTTTTTTTTTTTTTTAAACTGTTTAACGTCGGCCTATTTCCGCTACCAGGGCCTATCACCGACGCCAGGAGACAAGCTACCCCCAACCTGGAAATTTTGCCGAACCTCTTCCCTTAAGAAGAGTAGGGATCTTTTACTTGCCTAACATTTAATAGACAAGGGACCGCCTGCTTTACATCCCCTCCGAAGGATGGTATATCCACTACGTAATCCTCGTCTGAAATCACGTAACTTCCGAGTATACACTGATATACAAGCCTCTAGAAGGTGGGACGAGAACGCTGTATTTCCCAAGATGGGAGCCCATCCAAGTACTAACCGCGCTCGACGTTGCTTCAACGGAATATCGACTGATATTCACATTGAAGTCGCCTCTACGCTCGCCCCAAATATGATTTTAGCTCGTGTCTTATAATTTAAAAATTTACATTCTTTTACGTGTAAGGTGGTGGTGTAGTTCTTTTGACTCGGAATCCAAGGGTCCCGGGTTTGAAACCCAAATGGGGTTTGGTATAGTTTTTTTTACCAAGTCTTTTACCAACTAAGATCGTACTATAAAATTAAAATGTCTAAAAGTAACATTATTTACAAAAAACTGCGAAAAGTACCCTATTGAATGTATAACAATTATATAAAAATCCAGTGAACAGGCGAAGAGTACGTTTTTAGCTTGTTTCCTTTGATTTCCTATCCGAGTAATTATAATTTATTATGCCAAAGTATGTGTTTATAACGCACTAAATATAAGGACTGAGACAAAATGCACTTTCAACTTAACATAAATGGACACTGGAAAATAATCGCACTTTTCTAAATTCACCGGTGGACGCACCGGGTGAACAAAATACGAAGCTGATTGGCTATGCTTTTCAAAATAGCCAATCAAATAGTGTTATTGCTTACCGGTGCGATCTACCGGTGAATTTAGAAATCTGCCCTAACAATCACCCAGCACGTGCCTGCGTTTAGCTCTAGATGCGATTGCGGCCGATTCATAGTAGCGCGCATTCGTTCGGACGCTGAAACAATCAATGAATATTTCGATAAGGGAGCAAAATTTCAAAAAAAACTTCTTATAAAAGATTTTATTTAGTTCATTCGGAACATTTTCTTCGGCACTATAGTAGGCACCTAAGTTTAAAAATAAAAAAGATACCTCGATCGGACATTTTACTCTGCAAATTTTAAAGATTTTGCGTCAAAGAAAAGTTGTTATTTTTTTTTTGCCAACTAATTATTTTTTAGGTAGTTTTTTACTTTCAACATATCAAAGAATAGTTAGAGAATATTATGTAAAAAAATTAAAAAATTCTGAAGTAAAATAAAAAATATATGACGTGTTATATGAAAAACAAAAAATAACACATAATTTTTTTTTTTTTTTTTAGAAAATTGCCAATTTGGTAATTTTGGAAATCTCAAATCAATGGGCGAATTCAAAAATCAAGTTTAGCAGGATATTTTACATTAGATTACCTATTTTTTAGGTGGGTGTTCGCGAGTTGTATAGAGGGTGTCGAATTCAGAGGGTCTGGTCTTCCACTATTTAGTTTTACCAACGGTTTGAAACCAATTTTCTTCATCCATCGTGATACGGTGTTTTGACTGCATAAAATATTGTATTTCTCTTTCGATAGTTCACGAGACACATTAGCAATTGTGGGAACCTCATTTCTTTCGTGCATATCATCTACTATGGATTTTATTGATTCTACTATAAAAGTATGCTTCCGCTTTGGTTTGCCTGGTTTGCCGCAGTCCGACCTTTTCTTTCGTTTGGTAACACCTTCGCGCACTAATTTGAACATTGTTCTCTCTGCGATTTCTGTTAAGAACGCCGCTTCTGTGACAATAGCGGTAACGCTATAATTACTTTTTGCATAAATATTTCTTTTCTTCCAAAGATTTTTATACACGTTCAGGCAAATTTGTTTAGATTGTTCGCTTAAATGTGTCCTTCTTGTATTTCCAGTTTTGCATGGAAATGGCAGTTGTTCATCACTTCTATTATAATTGCAAACACCCGAGCCACTAACACTTCTGCCACTGAAATCTAAAATTTACATTAATGGTACCTAACAATTTCACGCAGTGATGACTGTTTATTCAAAATGAATAACAAATCTGATTAAGTATGTATTTTCTTTCGAAAATAATTTTTAAGAAGGATTCTAAACAAGAATTGGATAATTATTTGACACTATAAATAATGAAACTCGATTTTTGCGAATGTATTTCGGGATTATTAAGGTTGAAGACGACTTGAAACATGGAAAATAAACTTATTATTATTTATTTGTTATTTAAATATTTCTCTATATCAACGAATTTTACAAGTAGGTACACTTTTGTAGAAACAAAACAGGAAAGTTTTTTCCCTTTGTAAATAGAAAACCATTGGGTGCTCATAAAATGTAAACGTAAATCAAAATGATTATACGAGCCAGGTTCCGGCGAGGAGCATTACCTATACACCTAATTGTTAATAAATCCTTTTTGATTTGATTTTGATTTGACTCGGAACCCGAAGGTCCCGGGTTCGAACCCCACGCAGGCTTTGGATGTTTTTTTTAACTCTATTTTATACTAAGTTTGTATGATAAAATTTAAAAATATCTAAAGCTAACATTTACAAAAAACCGCGAAGAGTATCTTATAGAATGTGAAACAATTATATAAAAAGTCTAGTAAATTAGCGAAAAGTATAATACTTCCTCTAATTTTATTTTATATACATACTTAATAAAATAATACCCAATAGGTACATCGCCTGAGTGAATACACTATGCGATCAAAAAAACTAAAAATTATTGTGTTAAAACTAAAAAACACACTTTTTGGTACCATATTATTTTATTGTTACTAGAACCACACGTGTGTGCAAAATTTCAGCTCAATTGGACGTCGTTAAGTGGTTCAAAATTGATTGAAGATCTGAACTAAACATCCTAACATACGTACATACATACATACATATATACAAAGCAAGTTAAATAACAGCTTGTAAAAAGATTTTTTCCAGTATTTACATAAAAATAAATTTCAAAATCGTAAAACATTATTTAAAAAAAATAACAAAGATAATTGTTAGCCTTACCGGAGCATGCACGAAAACTATAAATTATTTATGGAATTATTAGAAGCAGGTACAATCGGCGTCAGCTTAAACTCACCGCCGTTGGAGATGCCCTCTTTCTAACACGCCCCACTACAAATAAGAAAGGGAGCATCTCAACTGGTGGTGAGTTTAAAGTGATGACGATTGTACCATATATGTAAGTCACTGAAATATCAAGTATCCATGGACAGATATTCATCACATAGTATAAAACGCTGCCCAAGGAATCACTACTTCCACATCCAGATTTTCTGTCCAAGTCTCTCGCAACCAAAAAATTTGTGGAAATAATAATTGTTTATGGAACTTCAATAATATAATATTTGAAATTATCCACCCCATAAAACGATATCCTACATCGGTAGTGGGGTGGGGGTGGTGATAGGGGGGTGGTAGTGGGTATGGATGAAGTAAAAAAATATTTTTAAAAATATATATTTTTTCATCCCCTTTAATAATGGGGTGGATGTGGTAATGGGGGCGGCTAATGCCAAAATTTTTTTTGGGACCTTAGCTTCTCTTGTATGTACTAAATACCAATTTTATGGACTCTTACCTGCTTTACCTATTTACCCCCCATTTACCTCTTCGACGGAATAAGATGAAACTTAATCTAGTTCCAGATCCCGTTAAAGTACATACGTGTACCAAATTTCAAGTCAATATTTTAAACAGAGTAATCATGCGCACAAAAAAAAGTTAGACAGACCGACAGATAGAAGCCTATTTGAACAATAAAAAACTTTAAAAAAAATTTTTTGTCGTTACTGTACTTCCACTGGATGTGAAGTAAAAGGAAGTGTCACTATATCGTTAAAGCCATTTTAGAAAATACCATTATTTTTCACATTTTTACCGGTTTTTAGATAGCCACTTCTCCCATATTTGAACTTTTGCGATTTTTTCTCGAGATGAAGTCGTCCTGACTCCATGCAATGGATATGGGTATACTCCCTATATACTCTTCTTCTATTACTCCCAAGTAACGATTTGAAGTTTTCAGACCTTGACTTCTTGTACATCAATTCTAATTGTATGGCTTGTTTGTTTTACCTATTTTCTCCCCCAACCCTTCAATGGAATAAGATCAAAAAATAATCTAGCTCCAAATCTCATTATAATACACAGGTGTACCAAATTTCAAGTCAATAAAACCGTTCCAGAGTAATCGTGCGCACAAGGGATAGACAGTCAGAATTTTTTTGCTCAAACTTAAAATCTCGACATTTAAATTTCCCATGAAATGACTGTAAAAATACATTTTTTCTGAATAATATCGGTGCAAGTAATGTTCAGGTGTAACTTTAACATATACATTTACAGTAAAACTGTGACTTTAATTTGAAAGAAACTTTTTAAAAAGAAGCTTTTAAAAAATAACTGGTCCGCCATATTGGATTTAGAATGACGTCACTTAGCTAACCATGCATTGTCATCCAAACTAAACGTGTATGCAAAATTTCAGCTCAATCGATTGGGGATAACTGTTTTAAAAAACCGCTGCCCAAGGAATCACTACTTCCACATCCAAATTCTCTATCTAAAGTCACGAAAAAACTTTGTATGTGGAAATAATTGTTTATGGAACTTTAATAATATAATATTTGAAATCCTCTACCCCAAAAACCCATAAAACGATACCCCACATCCGTAGTGGGGTGAGGGTGGTGACAGGGGGGTGGTAGTGGGGGTGGATGAAGTAAAAAAAATATTTTGAGGTTTCTGGTTCTTGTACATACACTAAATCACATTTTTTTTCATCCCCTTTAATAAGGGGGTGGGGGTGGTAATGGGGGTGGCTAATGCCAAAATTTTTTTTGAGACCCTAGCT
The DNA here is from genome assembly GCA_936432065.2 of Rutpela maculata. Lineage (NCBI taxonomy): Eukaryota > Metazoa > Arthropoda > Insecta > Coleoptera > Cerambycidae > Rutpela > Rutpela maculata. The sequence continues at coordinate 138,225,445 of OW386291.2, read as the reverse complement.
TTTCTTGTATATACTAAATACCAATTTTATGGACTCTTACCTTCTTTATTTACCCATTTACCCCCCCAACCCTTCGTCGGAGCAAGATGAAAATATAATCTAGTTCCAGATCAACGTTAAAGTACATATGTGTACCAAATTTCAAGTCAATATTTTAAACAGTTCCAGAGTAAACGTGCGCACAAAAAAGTTACAGACAGACCGACAGACAGACATTTTTTTTTCGCTCAAACTTAAAATCTCGACGTTTCATAACATTTTAAGCCTATATGAACAATAAAAATTTTTTTTGTCGTTACTATACTTCCACTGGTTGTAGAAGTCATTCAGTTGCAAGATTTGTACCTATACTAACAAGGCAAGTTAAATGTGATTTTAAAATTAGTTAAATAACCCTACCACTAAGTAACAGGTAAACAGATCCGTATTCTGAATTTATCTGTCCATGTCGCAAAGCCCAGCAATGCTTCCACCAATACATAAGATGTTACTATCTTGACACATGCAAAACAGAGTAAGATTTTTTGATTTACTAGAAATGGCATACCGAAAACACTATTTTTAAATCTCTAGTATTATTTTATTCATTCTAATAAATTTGAAGTACGGCTCTGATATTTTTATGGGCATTGCAGTCTTTTTTATTTGCAGCGTAAATATGAACATTTGACTTGCACTTCTCACTTTTCTCAAAAACTATTATATTCAGACTTGAAGCAAGTATACTTTTTTGATTAAGAAATGATAGAAGAATACATGTTTTTTTTAAATCTGCCAAGGATAAAAAACTTACTGCCTTTTTAACACATTAAACGTAGCTAGACTAGGACTAAAACTGTTATCATGATCTAACATATTCCACCCCAAAAAGAACTTCCCCCCAACCCTCCCCCTCCATGTGTCCCTCTTAAATTATTAAAGAACCAGTTTACATTAGTACACATGCTTAGAGGTTTTTGAACTTGCAAATCATATTTTCTCTGATCAAACTGCGCCCCAAGCTCCCCCTATTACTATACAACACCCCCAACGCCCCCAACTCCCAACGACAAGCACCCTCTCCCCCCTATAACATAAACCGTTATGCTCCTACCAGGTATAAAATAGTTTTAAATAGTTTTAATAGGATTTTTTATTTACATTATTAATAAAATGTCAATTCCTCTTATACCCTTTTTTAGACTTTTCTTATACTTTTTTTTATCGGCAGAATAATAATAATGATAATGTTTATTGATCCAGTGAGTAAATTACAAACTATAGTACAAGTCAAAAAACAAATAGATAATTAGTTGTACCACATAATTATGCATACATATATACATACAAACATATATAGTTTAATTCATAAAAAAAAAAATCCTGAAGTGTATAAAAGCATTTATCAAGTAAGTACTCCTTTATGAGCTTCTTGAATGAAGGTAAAGATTTTATAATTTTATAAAATAATGGTAATGAATTAAACAACCTTAACCCCAAATTATCCGGAGCATTCATAGTAAGAGATAAGTGTCTAAATGGAACATAACATTGTGATTTAGTGCGAGTATTATACTGCCCTCCTAACTTAGAGAGCAGTATCTCCATCTTTACTAGTTTTGAGTTAACGTGTTTTTTAGTTTATTTTGCTGAGCCACCACAAAAAACTTAACGAAAATCTTAGAAATTTGTTCTAAGTATTTCAATATAATTGTCAATACTGCTTTCTAACTTAGTCAAAGGGGTGTAAAAATGCCCCAAAGGGGTGTAAAAACGCAGCAACTCTAAATTGACAAAATCTGGAGTTACTGCCTTTTAGGTTAGGACGGCAGTATAGTACAGTACCTAGAGGTAAAAAATATGCAAAACTTCGGAATAATGTCATATTGAACGGATTTCGTTCATTTTTGGCAGTATAATAGTAAATGCTTCACAGAAAAGTTTCTATATTGTGCGGGGATTGCTAATTTATAGGGGTTGGATGCCACCCCCTCTCAAGAGGTGGCACTTAAAAATAATATATATTTATTGGAGCTGAAGTAGAATCAAATTTTAAGAAGAAAAGCTTCTATGCAATTTTTCACATAAATTGATAGTTTTTAAGTTATAACGACTTCAAAATTGCGATTTTAGCTTAAAAGATGGTATTTCCAAACGGCTTTCGTCAAGTATCTCGAAAAGTATTACTTTATCGAAAAAATGTTAGAGACCAATTACAGAAAGTACAAACTGGGAATTAATTTAATTTTTTGTTTATTGATGTAGGATTAATAATTTCGGAGATATTTAAGTTTACATTTGGCATCCAAGTGTTCATAAGACAATGATTTAGAGTGAGAGTTAAATATCTCAGAAACTGTGATAACCTATGTCAAGGTTGCTAACAGGTAGAATAATAGGTTATTAACTAAGCTTTCAACTGTTTTTTTATTTGTTTCTGTAGCAAAAACAAAAAAGTTATGACCGAAGCAATGTGCGTCTACACATTTTTTTAATAACAACGTCGCCATTTTGTTTCTGTAATTACCCAGTAATTAAAAAAAAAAAAAAAGAATTGCAAACCCTATTTCTTATTAATATATAGCATGACGTAGATGCTCAATTTTTTTGGTTTGTATACAGCACTTGCTTTAGAAAAAAATACAGTTTAAACTATAAAGGTATTTTCGATAAAACGTAATTTTTTTTTCTTTTCCAAATATCTCAATAAATATTAGTTTTATTGGCTGGCATAGATTACCCTTTTCCATAAGACGCATAGTTTCCGAGATATAAGCGAATAAACAAAAAACGGGACCTTTAAAGTGCCCCCGCCCCCCCCCCCCCCCCCCCTCACCACCTAGGAGTGGACACTTTTGATATGTTCATCTCCAGACTAGTCCAAACAAAGTTCCGAAGTCAATTTTCTGTCCCTAAAATTTCCCTCTACACCCTTTTTTGAGCATTCGTTGCCTGGCCTAGTAATAAAGTTTGATTTATTTTTGAAAACAAAAATTAATAATTCCATAATATAAATACAAGGAAACGGTAAAATTTTAAATTATTTGAACAAGTTCACACAAGAGTGAAAGATATAACCTTCCGCCCGTTTTACTCCCTCTACCTACGTCCAAAGCAATAAAAATACGAACAAAGTTCTAAGTTCTGAAAAAATCAGTAAACTTTTCAGGATATTATTCTACACACTTTCACGAACTCAATAAAAAAAAGTTTACAGTTTGCAAAATTTTGTGGGTAAATACCTTAATCGACTGGGCGATAAGAGGAATTGGCATTTTATTAAGAATGAAAATAAAAAGTCCTTTTAAAACAATTTTATATCTGGTAGCAGCATAAAGGTTTATATTGTGGGAGGAGAGAGTGCTTGTCTATGGAGATTGTATAGTAGTAGGGGGAACTTTATTCAAAGGAAATATGATTTTCAAGTTTAAAAAAAATCTAAGCATGCGTGCTAATGTAAACTGGTTCTATAATAATTTAATGTACTTGAAGTTTCGAACGTTCCCTTGAACGAAAGTTAGATGAAAAATAAAAGTTAATACAAAACCACACGTCGTTTTAGGCGTAAACACTTCATTGCCACATTTGCTGACAATAATATCCACAATACTTATATTTTTACACCTAAATCGAAGTGTGGTTTCTATTAATTTCTCTTTTTCATATGAAATTCGTTCAAGTGAACGTTCGAAACTTCAGGTATATATAATTTAATGAGGTTACATGGAGGGGGATGGGTTGGGGGAAGTTCTGTTTGGGGTGGAAAAGATTAGATAATGAATAAATGTACATATACAGGGTCCGCCATTTAAAATTCCCCAGACTCGTAACTTCCTTATTTTTTAAGCTACGACCATGTTCGGCTCATAAAATTGTAGATATTTTTAAGGCCTTTAAATATGCATACAGTGATTTAAAAAAAAAATTAAAAAAATTATTACGAAAAAAAAAAAATTAATTTCTTGAATATTTTTTTCCCTTACGCTGTACATGAACTGTGTTAGTGTTTTCTTATAAAGGTTTTAATTAGCTTCAATTTATGTTATTACGTCATATTCGAAATTCTTTTTGGTTTTAGAGAAAGAAATTAAAAACACCCCTTCCGATTCCAAACTGATTTTTTTTTTAAATAATTGAAAAAATGTAAATAATAATCTCGATAATAATTTTATGCTTTATTTGTAAAAGATATAGGTATCACAAACAATCCTCAACGTAACAAAACAGCAACAAGAAACAAAAGAAATAAATATTTGTAAAAACAAACTTTATTAAAATGTACTGAATAGGAAATTGCAAAATTTTTATTAAAAAAAAAATTTTTTTTTAACGTAAATTGAAGCTAATTAAAACCTTTATAAGAAAACATTAACACATTTCATGTACGAGGTGAGGTAAAAAAATATTCAAAGAAATTAAGTTTCCTAAAAAAAAAAAAAAATTTAAATCACTCTGTACGCATATTCAAAGGCCTTAAAAATATCTACAATTTGATGTGCCGAACATGGTCGTAGCTTAAAAAATAAGGAAGTTACGAGTCTGAGGAGTTTTAAGTATATATAAAAAAATTTTTCGAAATTTTTTGAGCAAAAATAAAAAGGCCGAAAACCGGCCTAATAGGCCCTCCTCCTCCTTTATAGTCAACAAAATAATTTTCTTAACTCTACGCTCCCGATAAGCCAGTCGTACTTTTCGTACCAAGTTTTACTGAAAGCCCGATTTGATTTCCCACCTACATCTACGTTAATTACCGATTTGCTTATATCTGGAACTAGTCGCTTCGATTCTATAACTACATAAAATTTATCCTCGTATTGAAACTCGAAAAGACACTGTTATTTATTAAAAAGTCGACAATATCGGGTGTGTTTCTAATATCTGTTATATTTACGTATACCTCGAGCGCGATTTCCATTCCGTTTTCCATTTCCAATTTACCAATTTCCATTTCCAATAATTCCTCCTAAACACTTATCACTTAGTCACTATCTAATCAATATTATACACAAAAAAAAACTATTTTTAGACGAAACAATAAACGAATGACTTTACAGAAATTTGTGGTTATGTTATAATGAATATGCGTGAGAAAAAAGCACAAGGCACAGGGCACAGGCGTACCCTCTGGCGGAATGTCATGTTATGTTATACATTACATACTGCATTACCGCTGTACTGTGGCTCCTTAGTGATTCAATGCCTGTATGAGGCATGCCTCAGATCGTCCTTTTACAGCTCATTATTAATTCAAGTGTGCATTGCAGAAAGCCTACCTACATGCAGTTGGAAATATTGGAATGGCTCTGTCTGCAGTAGGTACCTAGCGGACGCGAAACTGACATGGCGCGTCACACAGACTGCGGAGCGCTGTTTTAAATGGGAATACCTAACGAAAATGTATTAATTCCAATTGAAAGTTATATAAATTGTTGAAAAAATAATACAGTTTATAAAATTACGAATTAGGTACAGATTTACTGCAAATTAGACCCAATAGACCTCCCTGTACGATAACAATTTTAACAATTTTTTTTTTAAACTTAAACCACAAAGGAAAATAAAAAATTAAATTTTAATTTCTATCAACATTTCATCTGGTCACATCTTAGTATTTTGACTCCTACTATCCACAGTTAAGTGTTGTACCATTACTTATGGATCACTCTGTATAATCCCAAATAATCGCGCGAAAATTCGAATTTTATATAGTATCAAAGTCTTACCCAGAAATGCTAATTCATTGAATGAAAAAGTTTTCACGTCTGTCTTAGTATATATAGTTCATTCCATTTTTACAGGACATAAAAAAACTCAACTCAACTGCCGACCGATATATAAAGGGAGAGCGGGGCGTGCTTTATTTTTCTGCACCATATTAAATAATAAATAGATATTACTTGGTAGATAAAACATCATTATTCTTATGGAAAGTTCGTTCTGGCATGACTGAAATGAGAAAGAAGGGAAACACACCTGTTTAAATTAAGATTTCGTTGTCACGCGAATCGCCCCCATCCTAGAAAGGCACGCGGTTCGCGGTCAACCCTTGAATACAAAATCGAACAATTTTCTCGGTCATTGCGAAGGACGGGTAGTGGTATAGTAAGGCCAACATATAATTCAGCCACATAAAAAACCTCGCAAAAAAGCGTAAAGGGTACCGACCGCATAAAAGGTGTTCGGCTTCTTTTATCATCACAAAAAAATGGTCACATATTTCCTAACAAGAATGTAGGCCACTCCCACTGAATATTATTGCCTGGTAATATAAAGAGTGCAAATTGGCAGTTTATTATCTGATTAAATCCCGACCGCTTTAGCGGGAGGGATTTTATTTTTGATAATAAACTGCCAATTTGCACGAGTAATATTAACCTTTGGCAACTTAGCTTGAGAAAAAATTTATCGATAAAATTTAAAAGCAAGAGTGGTATTTGGGGAGAATATTTCACGAATAAATAATTCATTGAGTATATCTTCAATATTACGTTTTGTAATTAATTGCCTTCGGACGTTTTCTTGTCATTTTTTAGAGTTTACTGTCCTTTATTTTCAATTTCATCATTTACGTTACATAAAAATGCATTTCCAAAACGACTCATCTAATAAAAAACAAAGTAGGTATAAATGATGTAACGGCAATGACAATCAAGATACGTTAAACCATAGGTATTGTAACTTATAGACTGGTATTCCCAACAAAGAGTCCTCTAGCACTCTTCGGCCAATCACACTACGAGTAAAGCCAGACAACATTGCATTTTACCAATCTCTCGCTTTTACGTTCTAAGGTTGCCGACATGAAATGGTACCGCCATCTTGTAACGTTAGCTTAACTTAACTGGTGTAAAGAGGGAATTTTTCAAGAATTATTATATTAAAGTGTTTATTAATGTATATTTATGTATTTAATCCTTATTTTTAATTTAAGAAGTTTAATAATTAAGTTCAGGTTTGCTTGTTTAATTAGAGTGAACTTTAAGTACAACGAATTATAACATACTTGACGAATTACCGTACGTAAGTACATTTGTGTATTTAACATGAAATAATTGATTTGTTTAGAGAACATTATTTAGGTATTATGCAAATCACAATTTACACACTTTTTTAGCTAGACGAGTAGTTGTTTTGATTGATTCTCCAATAATGAGTATTTTAAAGTATTTACTTAACTAGTATATTAGCGTGCCCAGGTTAGGGCAACAATATACAATAAATAACGAAGATTTCTCTTCACATTTCGTAAAAAACAAATTTTAGCTAAAAACTTTCTTCAACAGAAGTGTAGTATTCATTTACTTACAAGAATATCTTAATGCCAGCCGTTTGGCTAAAAACTGATCCTTGCCTCCTAGGAATGCTCAAACAATAACTTTCGCCAAACGACCTTGACTTACTAAAAATTTTTGTAAAAACCCGTGACATCATCGTTGGCCCACAAAAATGCAAATACCATTTCAAAATCATAGAGATTTTGCTCGATACCTTAGATACAACTTGAAAGTCAGGATACGCATGCGCATTAGTTTGACAGTTTGATGATTTTCCATTTTCTGGTTTCTAGAGTTTTGGTAAATAATAATTTATTTTTTATGGAAAAGCAATTTTTTTTGGTGTGCTTGGAACACTTGGAACACTTTACACGGTGAACATGACATGAAAATCGGCCGAAATGGAGGGTTTTTAATGTTTACAGTGACGGAGAGTGATTTTTTTTGGAAAAACTATGCATTTGCGCCGAAAACTGACTTCAGATTCGTGTTCTACGACCCCAAATTAGTGTATCCTGAAAAAATTTCGCAAAAATTCCGATGTTACGCTAAAATGCAGAATTACCGATAAATTTTCCGCATGTCATGGTAGATCACCCTGTATATTGAAAACACTATTTTTAAATCTTTACTATTGTGTTCATTGTAATACACAATTTGAAGTACGGCCCTGGAGTATTCTTGCCAGCATGTAATAGCTCGCCAACATTAATACTCTGATGGGCAGTTTTTGCAGCCTTTTTATGTGCACTGTAAAAATGGAATTAACTATAGTTATTCCCCTTTTATAAAGATACAGCAAAGAACACTTACCTTCAATATTAGTCTTTCCGCTTGTACTTGGCTGAGGTTCTTCCCACGTCTGGAACATTGCGGTCGGTTTTTAAAAAAACTGAAACTACAGGATACAAACTGTAAGGAGAAAGCACTGACAAAAACAAGACATAATACACATCACATAACAACAAAAGGCTTCCTGAAAGAAACGATCACTAAAGCGAATGATGTACGACTGCTGTTGCTATGCTATCTATTTTAGAGGCAGTTTAGTCCCTACCCCATTATAGTCAAAGCGATATTATGGAGACGCTAGAGGGGTAAGGTGGTTCGTCCAGAAAGCAGCCAAGCCGGCAAAAGCGCCCGACAAAGGCAAGGCCAGCGCTACACTCCTCCCTTCTTCCTTCTGCCTGAGAGTAAATAATACCGAGAAGGCGGTCGGCAAAATGTCTTTGATGTCTAAGCCTTCCCTATATAGTAGACGCAATAGATATAAGATAATTTCAATTATCAAATGTCAAAAGCGCTGGGTATGCCGACAAAGGAATTAGCCGGCGAGTAGAAACGGTTGGCAATAAAACAATTATGTTAGATCTATTTAGTGTAGATAAAACCAGAGTTGGCTCTAACTGATGTGTCATCGCGTAAAAATTTTCATACATGTTTAATATAAAATACATATAGTGTATATAGTAACTTCAAATCGACAATCGGTTTGTTAACCCAAATACCTTGCAAATAAAAAGTGTGCTGTGGGAACAAAAAGATGTTTGACAAATAATAATAGGACTCGTGTGTGAGCTACAGTTTGCTTTTATCGAGCCGAACACTTTTGTTATTTGTAGTATTGTTTTGTTGACAATGTGATGTTTTGTTTTGAATGTAGTTTTATTTATACAATTAATTATTTTTTACTTACTTTAAAACACTCATTATTGGAGAACCAATCAAAATAACTACTCTTCGAGCTAATACCGTATTGAAGTATTGAATTACATAATATAGTCCAGTCAACGGAGTGTTAAAATGACCAAAATCTCTAACTTGAGTGCTAATGAATGGATTTTGATGAAACCTTGTGCAATGTGTTTGTAATGACGTTAATAAAAAAGTTTAAAAAAGATTAGAGTAGAAAATGATCGGAAGGGGTAGAAAACACCCTTTTATCACGAGTTCCGTAACTTGTAGAATTAGGCAAAAAACCGCTGCCCAAGGAATCACTACTTCCACATCCAGATTCTCTATCCAAGTCACTCACAACGAAAAAACTTTGTATGTGAAAATAATTGTTTATGGAACTTTAATAATATAATATTTGAAATCCTCTGCCCCAAAAACCCATAAAACGATACCCCGCATCGGTAGAGGGGGTGGGGGGTAGTGATAGGGGGTGATAGTGGGGGGTGGATGAAGTAAAAAAATATTTTGAGGTTTCTGGTTCCTGTACAAACACTAAATCACAATTTTTTTTCATCCCCTTTAATAAGGGGGTGGGGGTGGTAATGGGGGTGGCTAATGCCAAAATTTTTTTTGAGACCTTAGCTTCTCTTGTATATACTAAATACCAATTTTATGGACTCTTACCTGCTTGATTGACCTATTTACCCCAAATTTACCCCAATTTACCCCCAACCCTTCGACGGAACTAGATGAAAATATAATCTAGTTCTAGATCTCGTTAAAGTACATATGTGCACCAAATTTCAAGTCAATATCTTAAACGGTTCCAGAGTAAACGTGCGCACAAAAAAAAGTTACAGACAGACCGACAGACAGACCGACAGACAGACAGACCGACAGACAGACAGAAATTTTTTTTTTCGCTGAAACTTAAAATCTCGACGTTTCATGACATTTTAAGCCTATTTGGACAATAAAAATTTTTAAAAATTTTTTTGTCGTTACTATACTTCCACTGGACGTGGAAGTAAAATGAAAAAAAGAACAATGTATTTCCCTTTTTTGGTCCAAGATAAGATGTTTTTACTTGTGAATTTTTTCGAAAAATGCACATTTTTTGAGATATGACCACTCTAAAAATGGGGGAGGGGAAATGTAAAACATCTGAAAAAAATCAGGTGAATGTATCATCGAAATATAAGACTTTTTTGATTTGCAACTTTTCTGTAAAGTGCGTTTTCACCGAGTTTTTCCGGAAAAACATGAAAAACTACGCCTTTCTTCTAAACATTTTTTGTCTCTCATACTACATTTCTTGCACATTAAAACGTAAAACTTTTTCACATTTTCAATTTAAAAATTATATTGAACCTTTAAAAATGGTGTAACCATATAGGTTTCACACTTTTTATTTCCACATCCAGTGGAAGTATAGTAATGACAAAAAAATTTTTAATTGTTTTAATAGGCTTGTCATGAAACGTCGAGATTTTTAAGTTTGAGCAAAAGAAAAATTTTCTGTCTATCGTCTGTAACTTTTTTTGTGCGCACGTTTACTCTGGAACCGTTTGAGATATAGACTTGAAATATGGTACACATATGTACTTTTTAACGAGACCTAGAACTAGAATATATTTTCATCTTGTTCTGTCGAAGGGTTGGGGGGGTAAATTCTTTCATCTATCAATTTAAAATTTCAACAAATAAATATCAAAACTGAATAACTGAACGGGTATTATAGAAAACGGGCTGTGACGTCATCGGTTGCATTAACATAACCTCAACTTTTAGGTTTTTTAAGTTTATTGTCATTTTTAATGATTATATCCGTACTTCTCATTTGAAACCACTATGCCTCCAAGCAAACATTTAAAAATTGACGCATATGATGTCTCGTCTCAATATTATTGACTATTAAAAACGGGCTGCTAATTATAAGTTGGATTTCCTACCGACAAAAATCGCCTTATTTTATTGGGAGAATATATTTAAAACTTTATGAACATTACATTGAACAAGATTTTAGTTGAAAATACGAGAACCAAGCGGAAATTTTCATAATAGTGACATATTACTCGGAGATTTTTAAAAGGTATGTATTTTTGAGGTTAGGTGTTTCTGACCAATGACGTCAACAATATAGCTTAGTGTTTTGGGCCGTCAAATTTTAATTCAAATTTAAAAATACTTTTTCTTGGATATTACTCAACTGGTTGTGGAAATTCAAATGTTTTTAGTTATAATTAAGTATTACCTTCACAGTCAATGAGATCTTAAAATTTGTGAAAACACCGAAATTCGGTGAACATCTTATTTCAACTTTAGAAAAGGCGTACAAATTTTTTCGATCTCGTTAGTTCTCATCAGTAGACTATAGAAACATTTATTAATTATTTACAAGCCTGTTCTAAAAAATAAAAAATAATTAATTGTAGAATTAAATCAAGAATAGGCTTTTAAATACTGAATAAATGTAGGTACTTTACACATATACAGGGAGATTCATAAGTAATGGTACAACACTTAACTGTAGATAGGAGTCAAAATATTAAGATTTAGCCAATAATGCCTTAATGAAATGTTTATAGGTAAAAAGATACAGGGTGTTAGAGTTGAAATTAAATTTGTTATTTTCCTTTGTAATTTAATGATTTTTTAACATTTTATCATGAAAATTGGTGGGTGGGGGTTATTTGTGGTGGGAAATCATAACACATGATTCAACTTTCGTCTAGCTCCTAGAGGGCGCTATGTTTAATGTGTTAAAAGGTCCGTAATTTTTCACCCGCACATTTATCGCAAATTTCGCATAAAGTTTGTATTCCTCTAGCATTTCTTAATAAAAAAGGTATACTTGTTTCAAGTTTCTAAGTACAACAGGTTTTGAGAAAAGTGCAAATCAAGAGTTGCATGCAAATTCATTATACAATTTGAAAAATTATTTTGGCGGCAAAATTCGACACTCTTTAGTTGTAAATATTTTTTTCTGTGTAGCTAATACCGCTTGTGTGGTAATTGTTTGTATGGCATTTAACAACTTCAAAATTTCAGACATTAAAACAAAACAAATACTGATACACTTTTAACTAGTAGACAAATAATTTAATTCAAAATGGTAAACAACGTATTACAAATAATAAGAACTAGAACAATAATAAGAACAACTTTAAAATACCTACTCCAATAAATGTTCAACATGACCACCATTAACTTCAATACATTTTTTTAAACGTTTATTTAGAGAATATCTAACTTTAAATAACGATTCTCTGCTATTTCTAATAGTTTCCATAGCTTCACAAATTTTTCCCCATAATTCTTCCCAGGTATTTATGTTATCATTGTATACTAAATACTTACAGTAGCCTCAAAAGTAAAAATCTAAATGATTCAGGTCGGGACTACGAGATGGTCAAGGAAATTCACTTCCTCGACCGATCCAGTGATGTGGATAGTGCATATTTAAATGATTACGTACTTCTATCGAATAATGTGCCCATCTTGCATGTACCACATATTGTTTCTTAAATTTATCGGAACATCATATAAGATTTTAGGAAGAATGTTTTCTAAAAAGTCATCCTGCACCATTTGAATTTGGTGGTAACTCAATCGGCCCTAGTAAGCAGTCTCCAATGATAGCACACCACACATTTATTTTAAATTCGTGCTGGAAGTGTTTTTCCTTGTATAAATAGGGATTCTCAAGTTCCCACGAATGACTATTTCTCCAATTAAATACCCCACGCCTGGTAAAAGTGACCTCATCCGTAAACAATATTCGTTTCATAAACATATGGTCATTATGTTGTTTGTTACGCAAAAATAATGAAAACTGCGACCTTTGTGGAAGATCACGAGATAATCAATTTTGCACTGAATTAAAGTGATGTGGTTTAAGTTTTTCTTTCTTTAATAATCTATGAATTGATGACTGACCTAAACCAGTTGCTGCCGATAACCGCTGCGTACTTATTTGCAAATTTTCTCCCAAATGATCAGAAAGGTTTTTAAATAACCTATGATCAGGCTGCTTTCTGTTTGGATACAGTTCTAAGTACCTTCAAGCTGCAGCACGACCACAAAAATTTACTTGAGAGTATACACAAATCATGTCTCTCATTTCAAAAGTCGAAAAAAATTTATGGCAAGGCATTTTTTATAAAACGACATTAGAAATGAATAAAAAAACAACAGTTAATTAAATAAAACTCTCCGCAACAACTAATTATAGTTTGAAAGATTAATTGCTTCTTTATTTACTGTGATAATGCTGTGTCACAACGCCTACTTTTAAAAATTATTATTTGAAAAGGCTTTTAAAAAATTTACATGCAACTCTTGATTTGCACTTTTCTCAAAACCTGTTGTACTTAGAGACTTGAAACAAGTATACCTTTTTTATTAAGAAATGATAGCGGAATACAAACTTTATGCGAAATTTGCGATAAATGTGCGGGTGAAAAATTACGGACCTTTTAACACATTAAACATAGCTAGACGAAAGTTGAAGGTGTGTTATGATTTCCCACCACAAATAACCCCCACCCACCAATTTTCATGATAAAATGTTAAAAAATCATTGAACTACAAAGGAAAATAAAAAATTTAATTTCAGCTCTAACACCCTGTATCTTTTTACCTAACATTTCATAAGGCATTATTGGCTGAAACTTAATATTCTGACTCCTACTATCTACAGTTAAGTGTTGTACCATTATTTATGAATCACCCTGTATACTATACTGATGAGAACTAACGAGTTTGAAAAAATTTGTACAACTTTTCTAAAGTTGAAACAAAATGTAAGGTTCAATAATTGTTGTTGTGAATGACTGAATTTCAATAAATGATTAAATATTTTCAATACATTTTTTTGCTTTACAATGCTAGGAATCTATCATGTAATTCAATATTTCGTTAGTATTAGCTAGAAGAGTAGTTGTTTTGATTGGTTCTCCAATAACAAGTGTTTTAAAGTGTTTTCCTAAGTAGTATATTAACGTGACCAGATTAAGGTACCAATATACAGAAAGTAGACAATTTCATATTAAATAAAAAGTGTGAATGATTGAATTTAAATAAATGATTTAAGCACTTTCAATATATTTTTTTGCTTTAAAATGCTAGGAATCCTATCATGTAATTCAATACTTCGTCAGTATTCGATAGAAGAGTAGTTGTTTTGATTTGTTCTCCAATAATGAGTGTTGTAAAGTATTTACCTGACTAGTATATGTAGTGTGCCCAGATTAGGGCAACAATATACAGAAAGTAGTAGTAGTAGGTAATTTCATTACAAATTAAGCTACATCCTTCTTTGTATAAAGGTTCTGCAAATTGAAAATATCATGTCATATAAAGTATGATGAATGTTCGAAATATTACTATACAAATATGTATGTTAATGAACAGAAAATAAGTATACTGTTTTATAATTCCAGGTTCCGCCTATGGGTCAAGCAGCTATGGCAGTAGCTCTCAATCGTATGGTACCACCTCAAATCTTCGCTCCGTCACATCACGTCTCCAGCAGGAGCTGCAGCGTGACCTAGAAAGTGCGCTTCAAGAAAGGAGAGGCTATTCCCAATCTAGTCAATTAGGAATTTCTGAATTAGAAGCAGAACTAAGACAAAATATAACCAACAAATTGAACGCGGAACTTGCTACTAGATATGGCCAACAGGGCATCCGGGGAGGTTTATCTTACACAATAACTGGAGGTAGACTTCATTCAACAGCCAACTACGACAATCGGGAGTTACAGGACCTTAGAAGACAAATGGAAGATTCCCTTTTGAATCAGCTAAGGTCACAATACCGTCAGTCTTACAGCTCTCAATCTCAATATGAAAATTATAATTCACATCACAATGCATATGGCTACACAAGCACCACAGCAAGGCCATACTATACTACGACCTATTACAGACCTACGACCTCAATTAGACCTACTTATCTAGAACCCTATGTTCAACCCGCTCATAATTATATTCCAGTTTCTAATGGCCCAAGCCTAACAACTATTGCCTCCAACGTTCAAACTCAGTTAGATTCTCGTTTAAACCAGTTACTTGAAGACGTGGAAAGAAGATACTTTTCATCCAGTTCATCTTACTCCCTTACCAATTTTGACGTAGTTTTGGAAAGACTGAGAAACGAATTGAGGCAAAATGTCACCGCCTATTTTAACGATGAGGTTGCCAGGAACTACGGAACGCAAATTTCAAGAGACGGTAATATGTATACTGTTGGTGTCAATGGAGGGACTTCGGGTCAATACAACTATGCAGTTAGGGACTTTGAAAATTTAAGGTCGCAAATAGAGAGGAATCTGATTGAAAAATTGAACCGTGATTTTGAGAGATACAGAAGCAGGTAATTCAATTTAATTTATATTTTAGGCAATTTCTCACTATCACAATGAAATAAAATAATTAGTGGTTATAGAAAATAGTCAAGCGTGACTCTGTACGCTCATAGAGAGTTCTGTAAGAGAATGGGCTTCTTACCGATAATTATTTTTTCATGGCATTCAATAGAATTCGACCATCTAGATAAGCTGTTAAAATTTCAGCTTCATAAGTATATCCAATCATTAGATATTCAATGTTAAAGATTGACTTCCAGTACAAAGCGCTAACATAACCTCAATTGTTATGTTTTTTAGGTTTATTCTCATTTTTAATGTTTGCATACTCATTTTTAGCTTGGAGCCAAACTGGCTCCAAGCAAATATTTAAAAATGCACGCAAATAATTTTTCAATATTGTTAATTGATACAAATAGACTGACAATTATAGGTTAGATTTCTAACCTGCAAGAAGTGTCTTATTTTATTGTGACAAACTATTTAAAACTTCATAAACATTACATTGAACTAGATTTTGGTTGAAAGTACAAGAACCAGGCAGAAATCTTAATAATAGCTACGTAATACCCGTAAATCTTAAGAAACATATATTTTTGAGGTTAGCTGTGAAGTCACATTAAAACTCGACTGTCGCCTGATCAGCAAAGTGACGTCACCCGAAGCTCCGCCCCGTTTTCGCGCGGTCCAACTTTGATAATTTATTTAAGGGCTTAAACATTATAATAAAAACCTAAAAATTTGGAAATTACCCTAAAAAGTGTTCTACTTTCGATTTATAAAATTTAAAAAAATGCTGAACGGGCCTATTAGTATAAAATAATACAAAAAAATTATTATATAAAAAAATAAATAAAATAAATTGATCGATATTAAAATCATTAAAGTCTAGTCTTGTCTTGTCTACAGGGAAATGCCGAGATCCCAATTTTTGATTTCAGGGCTGTGTTTGGACTAGTTAAGAGGTAAACATACCAAAAGTCCCCGAACATAGAGGGGGAGGGTGTAGGGGGGCAAGAGGAAGGTTCCGGATTTTGGTTTTTTGCTCAATCAGGGGGAAGGGACTAAATTTCACACACATTTTCTTACGCTACAAGTGCGTATTTCAAATTTTAAATTTAGAAAAATCAAACTAATTTGTTGTTCCTAAGCTCAAAAAGTTCTATTATTATGATTTTATCCAAAGGACCCCGCACTAAACCTAAGGGAAAATGGATCCCAGTCGAATTGGAGGAAAATTTGGTATAATGTAGTTTATAATGTCCTGATCAAAAATCTTAAAGAAGCGAGATAGAAAAATGGACAGTTTTCGAGTTACAGGGGGTCTCAGCCTCAGGAGTGTCTAGATGGACGTTTTTTTTTAATGCAACTTATTTTTCTCTCAGCTTTCTGCTTCTTTTGAGTGGTCAACACTATTTTTTCGGCTTCCCGAGGAAATTCTGTAGGGGGTAGACTAATTTTTGGTTGGTCCCAAAACTTTCCGAAAAATCGTTATTTTTTAAGCTAAAATCACTGGACGTATGACTCATTAATGAGTCATGTGCAGTGAACGTATTAGAATGATGTGTCACACATTACGTTACTTTTGCATATTCACGTAACATTAGCTGAAAAAGACTTTTTTGTGAGTTATTGTCTGAAAAATAATTACATGTAGAAAGAAAGTTTTGTTTAAAACATGACGTCAAATAACGTTTGAGTTAAAAACTATCCCCATTTAAAAAAAAATGTAATATTATTCACCACATTGAATAAGTGACGGGGAAAATTTGATTTTTCCAGTCACACCACACAGAGAATATAAAAGAACATTTTGTAAAAAAAGAAAATTATTTAACGATACTAATGAAAATTGAATCACATTATAACTTTTTTTTTTTATTAATTTGCAGATGGTCTCAACAATATTCGAACAGTCATTCATACAGCAGTGGAAGTAATGTACAGTATATAGCAAATACACCTCGATACGATTCCTACAGTACACCCCGATATACATATAGTAGTCCTCAATATGACTACAATACACCCCGCTACAATGAATACGACTCTGATGTAGAACATTTATCAACCAGACCAGCCTCATCCAACATAGCAGCATTGATTTCTCCTGCAGGAAATAATCAATATCATCATGTGAAAGGATCACGCCAATCCGAATATGGAATTAGTGGTGTTAGCAGCAGCGGTGCTAGCATATCTCAGTTACAAAGGCAGCTACAGCAAGACTTATCCAGACAATTACAAACAGCCTTAAGTAGAGGCCACTACAGCTCATATTCCTCAGGTGCTTACAACCCTCAAGCTTATCAGGTTTCACTTCAACAACTCACAGACGAATTAAACAGAAACCTTACTAGGCAACTGCAGGAGTACAGCGCTAGTGGTTCATACGCTGCATATGGCAATTTCAACCAAGCACAACTAGCCAGTTTACGTAGCCAGCTACAAGCCGATTTATTGAGGCAACTTCAACAAGGGCTACAGGAATCTTATAGCTCCTCAAGCTCATACAGTGCAAGCAGCTCCAGCAGCAGCCATAATGCAAATTATAGACCTGTACGGGGTTTCGATAATTACCAATCAGGTCAGTATCGATCTGGAAGCGTGGCAACTATGCAAGGTGAAGATTGCGTTGGAGATGACCCCAATGCTTATCACAGCCACAGAATGAAAAGAAGCTACCCACCATACAGAAGCCAACCACTTGGTCTGAGTAATAATGCTGGTTATGGTGGTAACAGGGATTATAATTATGGTTATGGTGGTAATTTCAGAACGGACGGGAATTATGCTGATACATCTTACGGAAGACGTCAAAGACCACAACAGCAAGTAGAGGAACTAGGTCAACAAGAGGATGACTCAGATTTAACACAGCAAGTAGAAGAGCTAGGTCAACAAGTGGATGACTATTATTTGACTCAACAAGTAGAAGATCCTGATTTTGGAATAGTTCAATTAGGTTCACAAGATCAGCAACAAGCTGAAGTAGGACAACAAGTAGATAATTCTGATTTGACTCAGCAAGCAGAAGATTCTGATTTTGGAAGAGTCCAATTAGGTTCACAAAGCCAGAAACCCACCGGCTTAGGGCAACAGGTCGATGATTCAGACTTAACACAACAGGTGGAAGATTCACCTCTTGGAAAATTGCAATTAGGATCTCATGGTCAGCAGCAGATTGAATTGGGACAACAAGTCGATGATTCAGACTTAACACAACAGGTGGAAGATTCACCTCTTGGAAAATTGCAACTAGGATCCCATGGTCAGCAACAGACTGAACTAGGACAACAAGTCGATAATTCAGATTTAACCCAGCAGGTGGAAGATTCGGGTCTTGGAAAATTGCAACTTGGATCCCATAGTCAGCAGCAGATCGAACTGGGACAACAAGTTGATGATTCGGATTTAACACAGCAAGTGGAAGATTTAGGTTTTGGAAGGGTTCC
The DNA here is from genome assembly GCA_936432065.2 of Rutpela maculata. Lineage (NCBI taxonomy): Eukaryota > Metazoa > Arthropoda > Insecta > Coleoptera > Cerambycidae > Rutpela > Rutpela maculata. Next base: position 138,206,690 of record OW386291.2, on the reverse strand, counting down.
ATCGGGGTCACAAGTTCAACATCAGGCTGAAGTGGGGCAACAAGTTGATGATTCTGGTTTTGAAAGCGTACAGCTAGGAAGTCCGAGCCAGCAGCAGATTGAAACAGGACAAGATGATAATTCTGATTTAACCCAACAAGTTGAGGATTCTGGATTTGGTCAGATTGGACAAGGCCAACAGGAAGATAATTATGATTTTGCTCCACATCACCAGATTCTACAGGGACATCAACAACACTTGACTCAGCAGGTTATTAATAATATTTATTAACTATTTCTTATGTTTTTTAATAATAAATGTAAATGAATAAAAATCAATATATAGGTATAAGCTATATATCACTAGAATCCAGACAATTTAAAATTTACCTTTAACACAAGTCCTCAAATAAAAAATTCAAATAGCAAATAACCTCAACTAGGTGTTTTCACTGTATGCAAATTTACTAAAATGAAGTACTCCATACATTAAAGCACTTACCAATATTTAAACACCATTTTTTCATCTATCAATTTAAAATTTCAACAAATAAATAACAAAACTGAATAATTGAACGGGCATTATACAAAACGGGCTGTGACGTCATCGGTTGCATTAACATAACCTCAACTTTTAGGTTTTTTAAGTTTATTGTCATTTTTTAATGGTTATAGGTCTCGCAACGTAGCTTGATACCCAAAATGCACAGTAGAGGACATGAGATGGAGAGCGCTGTGTTCCGAAGAAGTACACTCGGTGCTGCCACTATCTCACCTAAAGTCTACTGTAAAGTATCAAGCTACGTTGCGAGACCTGTATGTCCGCACTTCTCATTTGAAACCAGTATGGCTCCAAGCAAACATTTAAAAATTGACGCATATGATGTCTCAATATTGTTGATTACTAAAAATGGGCTGCTAATTACAGGTTGGATTTCCAACATAAAAAAATCGCCTTATTTTATTGATTATTTTTGGTCGAGACAGCTGCGTCAAAATCAGCTGACCGAAAATGATCTATTGGGAGAAGATATTTAAAACTTTATGAACATTACATTGAACAAGATTTTAGTTGAAAATACGAGAACTAAGCGGAAACTTTCATAATAGTGACATATAACACTCGGAAATTTTTAAAAGATATATTTTTGAGGTTAGGTGTTTATGACCGATGACGTCAACAATAAAACTTAGTGTTTTGGGCGGTAAAATTTTAATTCAAATTTAAAAATACTTTTTCTTGGATATAACTCAACTGGTTGTGGAAATTCAAATGTTTTTAGTTATAATTAAGTATTACCTTCACAGTCAATGAGATTTTAAAACTTGTGAAAACACCAAATTCCACTTATAAAATTATTATTTGCTTATACTTTTATCTGACATTAATTTGTAAATTTTAACCAGGTTCAAGAAACTACTGATGGAAAATTTCAATTTGGTTCACAAGGGCAACAAGTTACTCAGGATGACCTAAAATTAAATCAATTGCAAGATCAAATCGCCAAAAAACTGGAAGAGGACTTGTCAAGACAATTAAAAGAAGCCGTAAATAACCAACAATACGACACAACTTATTTATCATCAGATTACCAATCTCGAAGGTCACACTACCTTAGATCCTATGAGCAACTTTTAAATGAACTACAAAGTAACTTAACAAAACAGCTTCAACAAATTTCATCAAGACCTGATAGATACGGTTCAAGTTATTCATATGCTATTTCCGGCAATTTTAATGACCAGCAGATATCAAAATTAAGAGAAAGTATACAATATGATCTAAAGAAACAACTCCAAAAGGACTTAAGAGAAAGTTACACTTACACTGTCAGCCATAGTCACAACCGGCAATATGGACATAATCAGATTAATTCTGCCAGTCAAACACATGGAAATGATTTAGACAATGTGGAAACCGGCAACTTTAATGGCTTCACCCAAAAACAAACTCAGATAGCTCAGCAATTAAAAGAGGAATTGTCAAAGCAATTGAAAAATGCTATTAATTCAAACTATCGTACTACAAATACCGACTCGCGAGTACTGTATCAAGATCTGGTTGACGAACTTGAAAGAAATATAACTAAACAACTACAAGCAATAGGAGCAAGTACGAACTATTATTCTTATTCGTTCAACAATCAACAGCTGAACTTATTAAGGAAGCAATTAGAGAAAGATTTAACGAAACAGCTCGAACAAGAAGTAGCTGACATTGGTGACAATCGCTCTGAAATTGGCAATAATTTGGGCCAACAACAAATAGGTCAAGAAGTAGAAAGCTCAGATTTACAACAGGTTCAAGACAACACTTTTGGAAGCCAAAGAAAACCTTCCCAACAAATTGTCGACACAGATTTGACACAAGTTGAAGAAGATGATGGCTTAACCCAACAAGTCGAAGATAACACCTTTGGACTAGGAAGCCAGCAACAAATTGGTCAGGAACAAGTTTTGGACAACACTAGAAATCCACAATTTGGAAACCAACAAGTTGAACAAGAAGAATTTAAAGATTTTAATTCTCCACAATTTGGAGGGCCACAGGAAACTGTACAATACCCCATTGGCCAAGGTCCCGTAGGTAAAATTCAACAAACAGATGCATCTGACGTTAATCAACAACCAGATAACACTTATTTTGCACCACAACAAATTCCTTCGGCTAACTTACAAATTGGTAACCGGCCTGTAACCAGAAGACCAATAAATAGTAACAGCTTTCTACAGAGAGAAAGAGACGAACTACAAAACATAAATGCTCTTGGCCAACCACAAATTAATTATAATCAACGGCCTAACAATTTACCAACTTTAAATCAGGTTGTCCAACAACAACAGGTTGGTGCAGATGATTATCAAGAACTTAACACAGATATTCCACCAATTCAGCCTTTACAGGTTCCAGAAAGTGACGATTTAAGTCAGCAGCAAGTCGACCTTGGACAGCAACCAATAGGCGATTCCACAAGTGGTGAAACTGTAGTTGATTTTCCTAAACAAACGCCAAAAACTAATGAGGAAATCTTACCTTCGGGACAAAATATTTTGCCAACTGGGCAAGTTAGTGACCAGGTAAATCCCTTGACAATTAATCAAAATCCAAATGGGCAGATTCCATCAGGACAAACTGGAGGTCAATCATTCGGAGTAACCGGCCAAGGGCAATTCATAACTCGACCGCAAACATTTACGGATGCTGAAAATGAATCTGATCTATTAGTTCAGAAACTTAGAGAAGCTCAACGGAATAATCGTGGCCAGTCTTCATCCGGACAAGGCTTTACTTATGTACACTATAACCGACCTGTTTCTTATGCTCAAGCAGTACAATATGGAGCTGGAACAGGATCCACAGGACAAATTCCTACTGTTCGCCCTGCGCAAGATCACTCCTTTAATCAAGAACAAGAATCTTTTGACATTTACTTAAATCAGCAGCAAGCCCAGTTTGCAAGACAATTAGAAAACGAGTTATATAAACAACTTCAAGATGCCATAAGCGAAAATTACTACACTTACTCAAGTTCTGGGGTGGCCAATTCACAACTATATCAAACCAGTTATCAACAATTATCAAAGGAGTGTCAAAGAAATATCACTAAAACACTACAAGACCTCTTAAGTGCTGGACAATATTCACCCAGTTTCGCCACTTATGCCAGTCTTACTGATCAACAAAGGGAAAAATTAATAAGACAACTGCAAACGGATCTAACGAAACAGCTTCAACAAGGTTTGCAAGTATCCTATGGTCTCCAACAACAAAACACTGGACATAGTTTTGGTTATACGGGACAGTCCTCATTACCATCACCATCTGGATCAAATAGTTACGAACCTGGGCATCGTTACCATTCTAATGCGCCAAATTCAGGTAATTATGGTTTAGGACATCACACAGTACATTATGGGCAACAAAGTGAAACCGGAGAAAATATTGAAACAGTTTCTGAGTTTCAACCAATCCAACCACAACAGGCTAATTTTGTGCGCAATGTAGAACCACATCCTAGCTCCAATTACAACGCCGGAGTGAAAGGTCATGGAAGAAGGCACCCTCGACCCTATGGTAGACGGCAGCCATTGTCTTCGGATGCAGTAGACGTTTACCAACCAGGTGTAGGATCTGTGCCCTCAGCAGCTATTCAAAATCAACCTTACGGTACATCACCGCAAGCACCTCCCGCTGTAGAATTATACCAACCATACGTAAACTCCGCACCTTCGGCAGCTGTTGAAACACCGGCTGCGGAGGTTGTGGCACCAGTAGAACTTGTACCTCCATCCCCAGGAAATCCATTACAGCCAGTAGAGGAGACTGTTAATCAAGAAAACTTACCCTGGTGGAAAAAATTTGGAAACAAAGTGAAACAAGGCGCGCAGAGTTTGAAAGAAAAAATTGTTGGTTAAACAATACAAGACTTATTATTATTTAAGAATTTGTAAATGCATTAAGTTATTTTTGTAATAAAATATTTTATAAATTATGAGGTTTATTTCAAAAGAAATATTACATGATGAGAATCCAATTTTTGTTATTACGTTGGTCTCATAAGTTATAGAAGCACATTGTAGACAAAATTTTAAAGACAAGTTTTATATCTTCTTATTTACGACTTGCCAGACTGTGATCCACAAATTATTCTAGTTGGCCTGTCTGGTGGAATTAGTCTCATGTCATTAAGAAAAACTGGTAATGGGGACCTAAAAAACCTATAAGGCTTTTTCCTCTAGGGGCACTAGGTCAAGAATTTTAATGTTAACGTAGGAGACATTTAAGAACCACTGCTTTTCTGGGTCAATGGGCATATACTTCCGAATCATAGAAGTTTCTTACTTGCTTTTAAAAAGTCATAAAAAAGTTTAAAGATTACCGACTTGTGTCCTTGCTGCCGCGTGGTCTCAAACAAAGAAGCGCCGCACTATGATGGGACCACATTAGCGTGTTTGACAGTCAAAGACGACGATAATAAAGCCTATCCCAATATTCCAGCAGTTTCTAAACAATATTACTAAAAAATTTCAAAATTGTTGTTTATTTTTTTTCTCCAAAACTATAGGCTTTAGACTCGATATTATATAAGGTTTTTTTGTTTGTTTAGTCGTTCCCCACCACCAGTTTATTTATAATGACATGAAACTAATTACACCCTGTATATTCAAGGGGAAAATTCACTTGGCAGATTTACTATTTTTTAAATGAAAATGACAAAGAAAAACTGGAAACATATATCAGTTATCCCTTGTAAGAAGAAAAAACTGAAAAATAATCTGCTTTACCCCTAAACCAAGACCATTTGGACCATAACAGAGTGGGCCCAGAAATCGAAAAACCTGGCCAAAATTCTGAACATGGTTAAAACGCCTAAAAATGAGTATATCAATCATAAAAAAATATTTAAAAAAATTAAAAGTGATGGGGGTTGTTGTTTGCGGGGGTGCAAAAATTGAAAACACATGATAAAAAAATGAAAACGAACAAATCGGCTAAAAAGAGTGCCATTAAGCATGGGAAAAATATTGAAATATTGAAAAAAAAATTGTTTTTGGGGGTGAAAAATGCGAAAAATGCGGCAAAATAATTTAAAAATGAGTACATTTAGCATGGAAACATGATTTAAATAAAAATGAAGGTAATGGGCAGTACGGGGACGTTGCAGGGATGTAAAAAGTAAAATAAGTGTTAAAAAAAAAGTCGCCTAGAAAATAGTATATTGAACATGTAAAACACATATTGGATTAGATTGCAATATAGTTGGGCAGTTCTACAAAGCATGGTCGATTTCACATTGACAATGTTAAAAAATAAAATGTCAGGAATCTATTGATGGCATACATTTTTGAAATGGTTAAAGTGTCTACTTTTCAGGTATGCCTTGTGGCACCAGCTTTTTTTGCGTGACTAAAATGTTACAGCTATTTTTCCTTAGTGAAACGTATAACAAAACACACGACCGTCACATTTATATTTGTGCTGTGTATTAATATAAATATGCTAAATGGATTATGAAAAGTTGATTCTTTGAAGTGAAAAATATATCCTACAAGATATTAGAGAAAATTTTGGTCGTAATAATACCCATGGATAAAATAAAAAGTGATATAACTGGAAGTATCTGTTTCTTTCTTATTTGAGCCTAATACTTTCGAAATTTAGTTAACTGTATCGACTCAAATTACCTTTTTGTATCTAAATTTTGTTACCGATAACCAGTTTTGTTCATAATTTAAAGGACAATGATGGTCCTAACGAGATAAATAATATTTATGACACCATTGTGAATGAGGTACTGTGAGTTACGCGTGACGGTCGTGAGTGGCATGAGATGGTTGTGAGATTCGTAAAACAGTCGTGTAATTGCTAGCTGAGGTTGTGCCAAATTTTCGAAAATAAAAATAATATTTGAGGGTCAGATCATATGTATTCTGGCTAGTAGGAACCAAATATGAAAAAATATACAAGTTGTCCCATTTAAAAAACTTGATTTTCACGTCATTTGCCTCGAAATCGGAAGTCAGAAGTTGGTTTTTTACATCATATAATTGGAAATTTCATCCCATATCACTACACCAAATTTGAACAAAATCCATTCAACCATTCAAAAGTTACGAGAGTGAAGGAAAGTAATGCCAATGAAATTTCTCATGACCGTCACTAGAATCTCAAGACCATCACACTCAAATTTGTGCCATGTGACGGTCATGAGTGTGACGGTCGTGAGGGCCGCTAGACAAAAATGACTAAGAATTATATTCACCCTAAGCTATTATTAAAGTAAGGTTAGGAGAAGACAGTGATAGATAGATAGATAGATAGATTTATTCATGTTAAAAATTATAAAATTGTACACACGTCAGAGTTACACTTACAAATAGGTATAAAACAATGATCATATAATAGACAAATATTGTGGGACAAACAATCGAAACAAATAAAATTTTTGAAGTAATAAATAATGCTGCTTAGTAACTACCCATGGATTTGGTTAAAATACGATTGATGTATAACTTTTTTTTTTAAGAAACTGCAGATAAACATACCCTTTCTTACTTTTCCTATTACTTCTCTTAATGAATCTAAATTAAAGCTAAGTCGCTTGATAAAAATTCTTCGACACTGTAAAAGGCATTTGTAAGTAGATACATTTTTATTCTGGTTTTAAATATTGTTTCATTTAAAAGTTTTATTTCGGGAGGCAGTGCGTTGAATAACTGGATCCCATAGTATCCTGTACCATCCCTAGTTTTAGTAAGGCGTAGAAAATTTTGATGAATATTATACTTATTTCTGACATTATAAGAATGTAATTCATTGCGTGATGTATATTTGTGCAGATTATTTTTTATGTAAATGAGACATTGGAGTATATAGGTACATGGTACTGTTAGTATATTTAATATTTTAAACTGTTCTCTACAGTCGTCTCTAAACTTGAGTCCTGTAATAATACGTATGGCCTTCCTCTGCACGGAAAACACATTGGCAGATGAAGTCGCATGACCCCATACGAGAATCGCATATGATAATACCGAATGGATTAAGCCATGATATGCGGCTACCAATGCATTTAGGGAAATTTTGCCTTGAATATTTCTAAGCAAATAGATATTTTTGGAGATTTTTTTACAGACATAAGACGTATGTTGATCCCATAGTAGTTTCGGGTCCAAGTATAGTCCAAGAAATTTGGTTGATGTTGGATTATCTACTTCTTCCATATTTCTTAAACTGAATACCATTACCTCAGTTTTTGAGGTATTTAGATTTAGATGGTTTGCTAGGAACCAGTTTTGTATATTTATCTGTATATCGTTGGCATCATTCAATAGTTCCTCAAGGTTACTATTTACATCAGTTAGATTGGTATCATCGGCAAATAGAATAGAGTCTATTCTGCCTGCTGAATTGGGCAGGTCATTTATATATATAAGAAATAAAATTGGGCCTAGAATGGAGCCTTGAGGAACACCATGTTTCACTGAGAGTAGGTTGGATTTAGTTCCATTGTAATTGACGTACTGTAGGCGATTGGACAGGTATGACTTTAATAATAATATACTTTCAACTGAGAATCCGTAGTATTCTAGTTTATTTAGAAGTATGTCATGAGACACACAGTCAAATGCCTTCGTGAGGTCCAAGAATTGAGACGATATATATTTCCCCTCCTCGAAACCAGAGTTTATGATAGAAGTTAGTTTATCGATGGCTAAAGTAGTAGATAGTTTATTCCTGAAACCATATTGGCTGGAGTTAAAGAGATTATTAGTTTCAAAATAGTTTGACAACTGAGTTTTTAATAGAAATTCATAGATTTTAGCGAAATATGGGATGACAGAAATTGGTCGGTGATTTGAAGGATCATTGATATCGTTTTTTTTATATATGGGCACCACCTTGGAGATTTTCAAGCTGTTGGGGAATATGTTGTCCTCTATACACATATTAATTAATTTTGTCAGTGGTAATAAAATTGAGTGCATTATTGACTTAATAATATTTGTGTTTATGTCATATACGTCTTTACATGCTCTATTTTTTAGTGAGATTATTGCCTCACATACTTCTTGTGGGGTTACTTTTGTAAAAGTGAACTGATGTTCTGTAACTTTTTCCATAAAATCAGTATATGTAGCGCTACTTACAGGCATAGCTTTTAGAATTTCCTCTGGGATATTGACAAAATAATTATTAAATTCATCGCATGTTATTTTCTCTGTGTGATTCTTATTTACATTTTTATTACTATTAATAATTTTCCACATAGCTGTTTGAGGGTTTCCATGGTTATTTATATAGTTTTCATGGGATATCGTTTTAGCAACGTTAATCTCACTTCTATACACAGACCTGTACTGGTTATATATGAGTTTGTTAGCATTAGTAGGATTGCTTTTGTAAAAATCATAGAAGAAGTTCAAGTGATCGCGCATTCTTCGGAGGTCATCATTGAACCAATTTATTTTGAAATTTTTTGAGACATTTACCATACGTGATTTTAAAGGAAGACAGTGTACTGCATACCTCAAAATAAAAACGTATTTGGATATTAATAAGTTGATAAATGCTAAAATACACAACGTGACGGTCATGAAAGAGAGCACAGGGCCATATATTAGACTTACCACATAAATTACTGAAAATTCAAAATGTTTTGGGAAACAGCACTTGGTTATTGTATCTCACATGACTTCACAACGAAAACTAAATTTCGATGTGTTTCTGAGTCGCTGGTAGTCCTAGCATTCAACTTATTAACTAATAATGAGCGCTGTGACGGTCGTGAGTATTAACCAAGTTACGCGACTTTAATAGTTTATATATTAAATCCCAGACTTTAAAACATGAAAGTTGTATCTTGCCAACAAATTTTGAATATTTTGTAATAATTATAGCAGAGATGGACACTAACCATTTCTCTGTTAACAAAATTTCAGCCAAAACAAGTTGTCAATCTATATGGAGTTAGGCGTGACGGTCTTGAGTTTTAGGAGTAAAAACAGCCAACATTTTATTTTTGTCGTAATTCAGCTCAAGTTTTTTATTATAACAAAGTGCGGTAAGACTCATCTAAGCGAATATTGAACACAGATTGTAGCTTGGACCAATTTTTGATCAGTAAGTCACTAATATCATGTTCGACCATGCTTTGTAGAACTGCCCAGTTAGATGTCTTTATTATTCTACAACATAAAGAGTTCATAATCAAATTCATATTTGTTCACCTTCGGTATCGGCACTGCTGCCAGAAGACACTTCTGTCTTATATTTTCAGGCAATTGAGTATCGTCAGTCGATTGAGTATTATCAGCCGATTTAATCACGGGTATATGATATTCTGGCCCTTTCAATAACTGGAGAACTTCTTTAGGAACGGGCACTATTTTCTTTTTGGGTAGATTTCTCATAGAAGAAATTACTGGGTCTGACGGTACTAACAATCTATTAAGTAAATCCGTGTTTGTGAAAGATATTAATCATCAGAAGATAACTATCAAATTTATTTGTAGAAGTTACCGAGCGTCCGACGTCACGTCGTACGTATATTTAACACCCCGTACCTGACCAAATTTTTACTCATTACTTCCAAACCGGGATGAACCGGGTTCTAAATTTTGTGCCATAATTTAAAAAAAGTATCAGAAATTGACCAGTAAAAGAATCATGCTTGTAACTCGTTGCGCTTTTTTTGTAGCTCAAACAAAAAGTATCCATTAATTTTTATTTCTTTATCTTTGTACAACCCCATTTAACACAATTTTATAACCGAATGTATCACATTTCACAAACAATCAATGAGTACAAAATAATACTTATTTTACAGATTGTCTTGGTAAAGTTTTACGATGCTTTTGTTGGAATTAGACAAATTACAGCCATATCGAATAGTAAGTTCGAATGTGGCAAGCAGAGCTGGGTAAAGTACTCTGATAAAGTGCTTCAAGCACCAAGTACCAAGCACTTAGCTAGAGTACTTCAAAGCATTAAGTATCAAGTACTTTTATTTACAAAAGTACTTCAATTACCAAGTACAGTACTTGAAAAAGTAAAGCATCTCAGAAATACAAATGTCAAGCGGTAACATGAGATTAAATAACAAAAGCAAGATTATTGTCACGCCAATCACACCTATATGATGTGACGATCATGAAAAATTCAAATTTCTCTAAGAGAAAATTATTTATGTATTTATTAGTAAGAAGCGTAGGTACATAATAATGTTAATAATAAACATAGTACGTATTAAAATTAAAATAACCATTTCATATAAAAAGATATCTAAAAACGTAAAATTTATACTATACTATTGCAATAGTGGGTAAAAATAAACTTCTTAAAAAGTGTTTGAGGAGGAACTTTTTTGTTGGAATCTGGCATGTAACAAAGTATGACTATACATTTCTGGCTTTTGGGGCGAGGTTGACAAACAATTGAAATTGCAAAATATCATTTTTTCTCGCATTTTTATGAATATCTCCTGCCGTATTGGTCGTATTGCAAAAATATAAAATGGAGATTGTTCACAAGAAAATTTCAAAGGGATATACGAGAGCTCTATTAAATATGTACTAACCTCAAAAAAAAATGAGCAAGCCAATATATAGCTTTTTTAAATAATTTAATATAGCTTCAATAATAATCTCTCCATTTACATAAAATTTTGAAAAACATACTCTTTATGAATGTTAACAACCACAGAAAGTTTCTCGACAAATTTTAAACAGCCAAAGCCATAAACTATTTAAAAGTTTGCGGGCTCATAATAATTAATTATGTCATTAAGCCGTACAGAAACAATATTGTTTTAAACTGTAGGTAGGTTTTTAAAGATACTTTTGAATTGTTTTAACGGAATAATTTTTTAGTTTATTTTAACAATTTTTTAGAAAATTATTGTTTTTTAATTTAATGCAAAAAGTACGGTATCGGCGTCCAATTAGAGTATAAGAGGATATTTATTTTTTAATTATTTTTTGTACGTACCTACTTTTTAAACACAAAGTTTTAACACTTTTCAGTTTTATAAAAATAATCGCAAAAATATAAACATTAAACGAATTACAAAAAATTAAAATTACAAAACATGGTCAAACACAAAATAATTATTTCGTTAAAACCAATTAAAAGTACTTACCTTTATTGAAATTACCGTTATCTGGCGGATAATAGCACCAAATTTGGTATGAAGAGTATACTAATAAATATTAGATTAGGAGCCCTCTGGAATTTCTAAAAATTTTCATATACAGCACTAAAATCCAAAATGGCCGACAAATACGACAAAATATCTGAAAGCAGAAAATTTGCAGGATTGTAATTTCGGCCCAGGATAACACGTACCAAAAAGTCCTCTACTCTGCTTCATCGGCTTTCCTGTTTTTGCGGAGCAACAAGGGCCTAAGTCGCAGAAATTGCAGAGCTGGCTATAAAGTGCAGCAGAATTGTTGTTACTGATCCGATTTGAGTCAAAATGATCATAAAAGCTTCGGAGAAGCATATCCGTTCATATTTCAAATGTTTCCATGCATATTTTGTTCATAATTTTCCGTTCCTTAGCAGCGAAACTAGCAGCGATAAAAAAAAATTTTGACTGCATTTTGAATACATATATTCGTAGGTGATGATAATATCAACATGTTTACCTGCAAATTATGACCAAAGAGCTAATAAGAAGGCTATTAGCCTCAAATTCTCAAAATAATTTTGATGACCAACTCGTATTTTTCAGGTAAAACTCGTATTAAAAAAAATAGTAACCTGCACCTTTTCATTTGATTTTAATCGAGCTTTAATTTAAAAAAAGAGTCCCTAGTACATTTAACATAGAAGTTAGCCGCGAAACAGACGACAGCGTTTTCGCTGCTAGAGCGTAATTTCTCAAGTAATATGTTAATAAACAAAAATTGAATAGCCTGGCCCCTTTCAGACCACTTTTAATCGGAGGGTGGGTTCTTTAACTTTAATTAAAAAAAAAAAAAAAATCAAGTCCCTAGTACATCTAACATAAGATCTATTAACCTGGCCCTTTTCGGACTGATTTTAATTGAAAAGTTGCCTCTAATTTAAAAAAGAAATAAGTCCCTAGTACATCTAACGTAGAAGTTGACCACGAAATCGTCGTTGACAGCGTTTCCACTGCTAGCGTATTTTTTATGTTAAACTAAAATAAAATAAGATCAATTAACGTGGCCCTTTTCGGACCCATTTTAATCGAAAGGTCTTTACCTTTAATTTAAACATTAATTAAATTAAGTCCCCGGCACATCTAACATAGAAGTTAATCGCGAAATAAACGTTCACACCGTTTTCGCTGCTAGCACATTTTTTAAGATACACTAAAATAATTTGAGAACTATTAACCTATTAACTATTAATCGATGTAATTGACACGAAAACCAAATTTTTAAAAGGACAACCTCAATTTTTTTTGCATATTTGGATCCTGCTGGCTAAAACGCATATATGATTTTACCAAAATTGTTAAAAATTGGTCTGTAAACACCTTTAAAATATTATCTCTTCAGAACATTAAACACGATTTATTCGTCATTAAGTTCAACGATATGGGTTTTTTAACGAAAACTATTTTTTTTTAATGGAACCCCCATTGTTGTTTAATTAGATCTTTAAATTACGAAGAAAATGATATGCATAATGTCTAACTTATCTTTGTACTAAAATAATTAAAAGAAAAAAATGTTTTGATATATATTTTTTAATATTTTAAATTTTAGTGTTGTATATGAAAATTTTTAGAAATTTCAGAGGGCTCCTAGACTAACATTTATTAGTATACCCTAAGGTACCTTCGTACCAAATTTGGTGCTTTTATCTGCCAAGTAATGGTAATCTTGATACAACTCTAACCGACCGCACTAATTAAGGCGAAATAAATTAACTAGTTCATCTCATCAGTCCTCAATTTTTCAAAAACTAAGACTTAACCTTTTCTTTATTTTCACAATACAAAACAGGAATGGTAATCACATACTTGCATCACTAATTATGGATAACTAAACACTGAACAGTGAACACAAGCGACCTTTGTTTTTCTATTAGTTCCTGACAATTCATGACGAAACTTGTCTAGAGCTTGCACGTATTTTAGAAATACTTCAAGCACTTCAAAAGGACTTCAATTACTTTCTAAAGTAATTGAAGTACTAAAAAGGACTTCAATTACTTTAAAAGTAATTGAAGCACTTTCGAAAGTAATTGAAGCCCTCTGAAAGGCCTTTAAAGCCCCAAGTACTAATTCAAATATCAAGTACCAAATACTCTCTTTTAAAAGTAATTGAAGCACAGTGCTTGAAGCCCTAAAAGTGCTTCCAGTACTACTACAAAGCACTTTACCAGAGTACTTTACCCAGCTCTGGTGGCAAGCAACTATTCACAATTGTACGCTAACAGAACACTGTGTTTCTTACGGGATATCAGGTAAAAATGGGCAACAATACGGTTGGAATTTCCGGTACATAATGAATAGAATATTTATAACTACAGAAATATTACTTTGAATACAATTAAACCTCTTTCGAATTTTGGCTTTTTGACCAGGTTTTTCGATTTTGTGGCCCACTGTGCAAAGTGTTGAAAAGATGAGCATAGAAAAAGGAAAGTTTTAAAATTGTATTTTCTAGAAATGATTTAAATAGAAAGTAAGTATTACATTCTTTCTTCTTTCATAACTATCTCCTTCGTATCAACTGCACATGGTATTCACCTCTCAGTATTATGTATTTGGTTATCAGGAGGGCACGGCGGGAATTGAAACGCAGGAAAGCCTCACACATCGAGACATAGAAAGGTTAATATGTGAAAAAGTTATACAGAATGTCCCAGGACTATTAGGGTATGATAAACACAACTAAATAAAATATATATTCAAAAAATAAAAAATATAAAATGAAATACAAAAATAATGGGAAGGCTGCTGGCCGATACTTTTGCTTCGTAATTTGTTTCCCACATATTTAAAATTTTAAAACGAAAGTTGATGGCTAACAGAATCTTGGGGGAGGGGGTAATCGAGGTGTAATTACCACCCTCCCCCCATAAATCCGCACTTGTCTCCCCAGTATTACTAAATACTAAAAGTAATTACTTTCAGCAATTGCTCAACGCATTATAAGGTATAGGTAAATCAATCAAAAATATAATTTAAATGATAAAACAACATACAGGGTGTAATCAGTTTTTTTTAATGACATGAAACTGATTACACCCTGTATACTTTTAGAGCATTGAAAATTTAATGAATTAATGAAATACAGTAGCAAGAGTACATTCTTTTAAATTTGGATAGAAGATGAATCCATGTAATCTCCTTTTCGAAATTAATCCGAATTATGTAGAGCGATATATTATTTTGCCAATTAGTAGTAGTAGTAGTAGTAGTAATCTTTATTCATAGAATGTTACATTCAGATGTTAATATAAAATGAACTTGCGTCAACAACATACAGAAAATCCAGTACATGAGACAATTAATAATAATTGGCACTTACTATAAAACAGTACGCTATTAAAAACGTTAAAATATTAAAAAACACTTAAAAATATTAAAATATTAACATGAATAAATTAAAAATATCAGTAACATTTAACAACGCTATCAAGATTAAAACGATTCAACAAATGTGATATGATTTATACCTGATAAGCCATGACTTCGTTCAAATTGTATGGTTCCACCAGTGCCGGTGCAAGAGCACCTCGGGCCCCTAAGCAAACATGCAAAATGGGCCCCACGCATTGAGTTGATCGACCGGATACGGCACAGGACAAAACTTCCGGCTCATTTCAAGTACTATCCGGGGCCACTAAGCTTTCGAAGCCCCTAAGCTTTGCTTATACTCGCTTATACATATCACCACCACTGGGTTCCACTCTTAGTAACAGTTGATATATTTGAGATTTAAATTTACCCAAGACTTGAGTGTTTTGTATATAATGTGGCAGTTTATTAAATAATTTCCAACAGTTATAACTAGCACTCTTTTCAGTGAGTGTCAGTCGATGGATTGGATATGTGTAATGTTCATGTTGCAGTTCATTTTGCAAGAAAATATTTTTATTTTTAAAAATAAATAAAAGGTATTCTTGTATGTAAATGGCAGTAGTTGTTAAAATTTAGTTGGCTTTGAATTTACCTCTCTGTATCCTAAATTCTGCATTATTCGTACCACCCTTTTTTGAATTTAAAATACCGTCCAATTCACTGCAGCTACTACAGAAAATTTTCTTGGTATAATTATACCGTATCGTATGTTGGACTCAAAATTAGCATGGTACACTATTTTCAATGTTTGTTTGTTTACATATTTAGCCAATACTCTAATGCTGTAACATAACTGTGTTTAACTTTATGCAAAGATAGTCAATATGACTACGCCAGTTAAGTTTATCGTCAATTTTAATCCCTAAAAATTTTACTGTCTTGTAAGTGCCTTTGTTAATTGTGACATCCTTGGGCGTCTCAAATCTGGCATGACTGTTTTGAATAACACTCTATTGGTTTTTTCTTTGTTCAAAATTAATTTATTTTTAATAAAATACTCGTTTCCTGACTCAAGCACGAGATTTGCCCTAGTTAAGAGCTGTGCCAAATCTGTGGCATATATTTGAAAATTTGCATCATCCGCGTATATATTGTAAGTGAACTTTCTGTGGCAGCTACGGTTGCATCTGGCAGGTCATTTATAGAAATTACAAACAATACAGGACCTATTATACTCCCCTGTGGAGTGCCCAACTTAACACGTTCACGACGACGTGGTACACCGGTGGTACACTCGTTCATACATTTTCTATGTATTCTAAATCTTTATGTTTTAAAATGAGACTTACAATATTGGCCATACAGCTGCAGTATAGTCTATGTTATCAGGTGTACCACACTCGGCCATAAATGTAAATGTTAAAAAAAAATTGAAAAGGCATAAAGAAATATCTAAGATGGTTTTTATTTTGAAAACAAACGGGAGTACTTTTAATAATACATAAGAAAATCAAAAAATGTATTAAGGTTTCATTGTCGTCAGGAACGTGTTAATGTATTTTGTCTGAGTTTATGTTATAAAACTTACCTCGGGTAAATTATTGAAATAACGTATAAAACTCTGCTGTTGATGTAGGTCTGAAACATCAAATAAAAAATGCATTATAAAATACTCAATATTACCTAGTCTTAAACCAAAATGTCAAAAAGTGAAACAAAAAAAATTATTTGGATCGCGAAAAGAAATAAACTATATGTTTATTATAAGTATATATAGTTCGGCTATAATAACCCGATTTCGCTTTTATCATATCAGGCTCTCTGTGGCAGGCCTAAATGACTTTTTTGTAGACCATTTGAAGCTTGTTTTTCAGGAGCCAACACAAAAAGATACTGTTTGGATCTAATGCAAGTAGCATCAATAGCAATTTTCCTTCGACTTACTACATGTTTGTGTTAACTGCTAAGCCCCCTAAAGACACACCTTTATACTGCTAAACCTTTCTCAAAGAATAAGTTGTAGAACTGCGTATATTCACATCAATATATCCAGTGATTCGTGAGATTAACGTGTTCATACATACAAACAAACAGCGACACTTCCTTTTATTGTACTTCATGTAATGATTAAACAATTTTATCAGAAGGATTGGGTCTGTGATTTTTAAAAATACATAGAAGTATAAATTCATGGCTTTGTATTTTGATTTGGGATTAATAAAGTTAGGAATGAGTTAATTACCTAAATTTAAAGCATGGAAAGTTTCAGATTTGGCCATTGTTATACAAACTGATTACATGGAGAACCAGGATCACTAAACTAATTAACTAATTTATTATTTATCACACAACAAATTGATAGCACTATTACAAAATTAAAGGTTATCTGTTAAAGGCTTAATGGCGCCAATTTTCTCGATTACACCGTTCTTCTTCTTCAAAAAGTGCTATGAACACAAAAAGTTCTGTAGTTCATTAGAAATATATATCCTTGTTTGAGAATCATGAAAATATCAAAGGCCAAAACCGATCGATGAGTGGTTTGGTGATTTTCTTTTGAACGCAGATTGCATAAATCATTATGATTTAAAACGAAGATCATGAATTAGTCCGTTAGTCTGCTGTTTCGAATTCGCGAAAATATAACAAATCGATAATGAACTCAATAGGGATTTACCTTCGATACAAAGGAATTCACGTATAAGGAAAAGTTTATATAATAAAGGCACAGCGAAAATTTGTCATGATATATAAATCGCTGTCACATATTGGTGAATTTGTGTGTATCGAAGGTAAATCCCTATTGGGTTCATTTGTTTTATTTTCGTGAATAGTTAATAGTTGAGTTCCCATTTTATTCTTCTTCCTCTATTGGAACTTGACTCTGTTATAGTAGTTCGCGCAGAATTCTACTTCTTCCTATTGCTCTAACTCTTTGGAATGATTAGTAGTTCGCACTTGATTCTTCTTCTTTTTATATCTGATAGCACGGCTATAGTAGTTCGCGCTGAATTCTACTTCTTCCTATTGCTCTAACATTTTGGAATGATTAGTAGTTCCCGCTTGATTCTTCTTCTTCTAACTGATATTGGCACGGTATAGTAGTTCGCGCTGAATTCTACATCCTTTGAAGATGAACAGGTGATTCTACAAGTTGCTGTTTGGAATTGTTAGTAGTGCCAACTTGATTTTACTTCTTGTTCTTACTTATTCAATTTAAGTGACAGTTAATATTATACGTTGAAACTAATTTTTTTGAGTTTGGTATAATAATCAAACAGAATAGTTATATATTCTTCTGCCCTCAGCGACAACAGTGCCATTATGTAAAATATCAGCGTGTTTGCTCCTTATCTCCGTGTTAGCCCCATTGCCAAATAAATAGCAGATTTCTTTATTATCGATTGATATCTTCCGTCCGACATTTCACTTTTTCACACCCGCTACATGCGGTAAAATACTTATAAAATAGTTTACTGTTTACTATACATTTAATTAATTTAACTTTCTTTCCCAGTGATATATTTTTTATATTACATCAATCAAAAACATGTCCAAAAGGAGAATTGAAGTGTTGGATCCTTTTATAAAAAAGAAAAGGTATGTTCAGTCCACAAAAACGTCAATCGGTGTTTTCCTGTATTTTGTTTTGTAGGGAAGAAAGAGGTATCAGCACCGCTGTTACTACTGCTCAAGTGTCAGTAGGCTCCATGAATCCATATACTGGTTTACCATATACTCAAAAATATCATGAGCTATACAGAAAAAGAATTGGTTTACCTGTGTTTGAGTATCGGTCAGATTTTATGCGTTTACTTGCCGAACATCAGTGCATAGTGCTAGTAGGTGAAACAGGATCTGGCAAAACGACACAGATACCACAATGGTGTGTAGAATATGCCAGAACTATTGGTAATAAAGGAGTGTGTTGTACTCAACCCAGAAGAGTGGCTGCTATGTCTGTGGCGCAGCGAGTATCGGAAGAAATGGATGTTGCGCTGGGACAGGAAGTTGGTTATAGCATTCGTTTTGAGGATTGTTCTTCTGCTAAGACAATTCTGAAGTAAGACTTATACAATTTACATTATACATACTTAGTGCAAACTGTGCATGATATATGTATATTAACACTGTTTCTTCAGTAACTGAAGTATAATTGCGGATCTTATTAGATATTAAATTTTAGATACATGACTGATGGTATGTTGCTACGAGAAGGAATGAGCGATCCTATGTTGGAAGCTTACCAGTGTATATTACTTGATGAAGCTCATGAACGTACTTTAGCTACAGATATTCTTATGGGTGTTTTAAAAGAAGTGATAAAGCAGCGTACAGATCTAAAACTAGTTATTATGAGTGCTACTTTAGATGCAGGAAAATTTCAGCAATATTTTGATAATGCTCCATTGATGAATGTTCCAGGTCGCACACACCCTGTCGAGATATTTTATACACCAGAACCTGAGAGAGATTATTTAGAAGCTGCTATAAGAACTGTCATTCAGATTCACATGTGTGAGGAAATAATAGGTAAGTTAAATAGGTAAAAGATTTTATTTAAGTATGTAATAGTAACAGACTGACAGTAAGCTTCCGTTTTTATACCTTAAAAATTAATGGTAGAACAGGATTAATTTTAATAGGTAACTAATTAATCGAAGATTCATCAATCTATTAGCGTAACATACTTTATGTATTTAATCGTCTTATTTGTATGTTTTTTGTTTTAATCCCCGACAGAATGTATTTAATGTGTGATCTTGTTTATTTGTCAGTTCCCTCATAACTTTCCGAATACACCAAATTTGTTGCAGTTTTTTGTAAATAGATCAGATCAGGTAATTTTTTAGAGCAGCTTCTTGAATATTGATTATCATACTGAACCACCAAGGGGCGCTACAGATCCAACATAACCTCAAAAAGATGTGCTGGTTTTATCGATGTTTGTTCATATTTTTGTAAACAAATGCACCAATTTTGATGCAATTTTCTGTAAACATTAAATAATTCTTTAGGACAGGTTTTTAGATACTGATCATCATACTGAAATCAAAGATGCAGTTTTAAAGTTATTGTTCTTTTTTCTTGCCCAGAGTTATGCAAAAACCCACCTTCTTTAGAAAAAGACGACCCACTGGGTTTTTGGTGGGGTTTTTCTGGGCAATTGTGGGTAATCGTAGCTTAGGTGATTGTTAAGAACACCGACTTCTGAAATTTCTCCAATTTTTTTGCATAGATGTGTTCACAGACATTATAGTAATCGTTTCTGATAGTTGAAATGTTGTGCTTATTTTGGAAAACTACCCCCTACAATGTGTATTTTTTTTTGTAGGAGATATTTTATTATTCTTAACTGGTCAGGAAGAAATCGAAGTGGCTTGCAAACGAATCAAAAGGGACATTGACAATTTAGGCCCAGAAGTTGGGGAGTTAAAGTGCATCCCCCTCTATTCTACACTTCCTCCAAATTTGCAACAGCGTATTTTTGAAGATCCCCCTCCAAATAAAGCAAACGGAGCTATTGGCCGTAAAGTCGTCGTATCAACCAACATTGCTGAGACTTCTTTGACTATTGATGGGGTAGTTTTTGTGATCGATCCTGGATTTGCCAAACAAAAGGTGTACAATCCTAGGATTAGAGTAGAATCTCTCTTGGTATCTCCAATTAGCAAGGCTTCAGCCCAGCAACGAGCAGGACGTGCTGGTAGAACGAAACCTGGAAAATGTTTCCGCTTGTACACAGAGAAAGCATTCAAAAATGAAATGCAGGATAATACTTATCCAGAAATCTTAAGGTTTGTAGCAATTTTTTATTACAAATTTCTTTTAAAACAATAAAAATAGAATTGACTATTGGGTTGTTGATAAATTTTCAAAAATGGTGAAATATAATAGTAGAGGCAGTAATTTAGTTACATATTTAATTTTGAAGAAAAATTCTAAGCGCAACATATTAAAAAAAATTATTAAACTTTGACTATTTGAATGTGCCACGAAAACGGAAGTGACATCATAACGGCAGTTACATGTGAACTTATACGCAGAACAGAAGAAGAAGAAGAAGTTGACATTGTTGACAACAAAGAAAATAACCTCATATGTCAAAAGTAAATTTGACATTTAGCTAGAAGTGTTTAGTGTTTATTGTTATTGTTAATATTTTTTTCAAAATGACAGGCAGTATATTTGTAATAGGTCGCGTGCGCGTGACGTCACAGGTCCCAGACCTTAGGAAAAACAAACCGCTGTCATTAGCTGTCAAATGGCGACTGACTGAACCTCAGAATTAAATTTTTCGTAATCCTATAGTTTTTATCGATATTATATCATACAAAATGGCTAGTTTTTATTGTATTATTAATTGTGGAAGTGTGGCAATCCGAGACAACATCAGTTTTTATAAAATAACGTCGATTTACAGCCAGAAGAGGTTAGGTTAAACAATCCCAGGCAATTAAAATAAATGCTTTAAGTTGTTGCATGTTAATGCAAGAATGATTGTGAGAGTAATAACTGCTGCTCAAACAAGCAATAAACAATCCATGGTAAAGAAAATTAACGTTTTATATTGGTTTGTCTCTATTTTTAATAACTATTTCTTATTTAAATTTTAGTTGAGCGAAGCATGAACTGCATGGAGACAGAGTATATTTAAGAGAATACAAGTCATAATTAACAATTGACCTACATAAAATAGTAAAATACATGTTAGACATTTTATAAAATATATCATAATAAAAAATTTACAAAAATTACAACGGTTTGCGTAGTCCAATCTATAGGTATATAAGGTATAGACAAGGGGTTAACTGCTGGAAGAAATTGTGTACATCTTATTACATACTTCAAATAGTTTACAGTAGGTACGTCAATCTTTCATTGTTTATTTTATAAAGTGTCTTTTTCACAAAATTTACAGCGGTTAATATCCAACCATAGCCATGTTCATTGCTAAAAAACTAAAAGGAAAGATTTCCTGTTAAGTGGTGAACATATTTTGTCTAGACTGGCAACACAATCCCACTGAGCATTAAGAAACCATCTGAATCTGCAATAGTCCAAGGAGTCAATGGCTTTTATTCATGATGCTAGGAGTTTATATCCTGAAAAATTAATTTCTGCATTAGTACCTAATTATTTATAAAACAACATTTAATTAGGCAAGCATATATGAAAAAAATGGTTGAGTACTTCTTTCACCTAACCACAAACAGCTTCAAGACTTCAATGCCTTGAATTCGTCCTTCTGTCTACATAATTCTTTCAAAAATCAAGTAATTCGCAACATCTCTATGTGTAACATTTGGAAATACATCAATATTTGTACTAAAGTATTTTTTTCTCAAAATATAAGGATTTAATTCGATGGCAGCCATATACCTAACCTCTACATCAGGAGACAATTCTGCAAAATACGAACTAACCGTCATCCTGACGAACAAAATTGTTTATATAACAGTATTAAGAATAGTTGTAGATGTTAAATAATCCAACAACAAGTTCTTAAATGGCACAAACACTGCAAAATTCACTTTAAAGAAACACGTTTAATCGGCGGATTTCTCAATGACAGCTGTTTGTTTTTCCTAAGGTCTCAAAATCTGTGACGTTGGCGCACGCGACCCATAGCTAATTCTGTCATTCTACATGCGGTAGATATATTTATGGTTAGCGAATTTTTAAAAAGAGACTATCGTTTTGGCATTGCGATGATTAGAAGTACAAAAACTGAAAGGTTACAGCTATAGATTGGGCTATAACAACCATTGTAATTTCTGTAAGAACTTCTTTTATATTATTATTATTATTATATAATATAATATGTATTTTATTAAATATTTCCTGTTTATTATCTTTTATTTATTACTCCTATTACTATTGTTAGTAGTAAATTGAAATAGTCAATAGTTGGTAAATCCAAATAGTCAACAGGATATACATGCATATCTAACTAAAAACAACAAAATATATCTACTAAAGAAATTATTTATTATCCATTGATACTCTTAAGAAAAATCAACATGAAACTTACGAGAGATCTAAAGAATCTGTATTATAACAAAAAAATAAATAATTATATAGGTGCTTTATGCTAGTATCTATCTAAGCAATAAATAACATGTATAATATACATAATTCAAAGTACATTTATAACTACAATTCAACTCCCTTTTGGACTGTTTATGCGTTCACTTTCACAGTTTTAGTTTCATAGTTTTTCAACATTGAATTTTTAAATTTTATTTCTTAATTTATGAATCATCCTAGTATAGGGCGCCTAGGGAGCTTCATAAATAATCAATAACTAACAAAAACAACTGCACTGTATTCAACATAAACTAGACAAAATACATAAAAGCATAGCCGTTTCTCCCCTTTTACGAAGTCAAAATCCGATAATCCGAACGAATTTGGAGCCGTTAAGAATACATTCTGCTTTACCCACCAGTTTGGCAGGTAATTTAAATTTGTAACAGCTAGAATCCTACACTAGTCTTGTAATACAGCTGTTTTTCCTACAACATAAACCCATGTTGAAAATCAAATTCTTGCATTCAGATACAACACTACAAATAAAATGCTTAGAACACTTCTGTAATTTGCTGTTTTTTCTTGTAATGAGTACCCATTTTAGATTTTCTTTTCCTCGACACTGAAATGCTCTCCACAATAAAGACTTGGCCCTTATCTGGTGGCTTTAAATCATTCATTTATACGTTTAGCATTCATTATTTGAACACTTAGGAACAGTTTTTCTGGTGAATTGGTGGTATTATTTACGCAGTACTTCAGGAAACACCACCTGTACTTATATTTATCCATAACTGAATGCTGTTAAACTATACCGAATTATAACCTATGAACGTCAGTTGAATTTGACGTTAAATATAATGTCAGATTCAACTGACATTCTCTATTTTCTCCATCGCTATCAACAGTTTCTAAATTAGTACCCTTTTTTCATCGTTTTATAACTAACTGCTCTGCAGACTGCCATTATGATTTCATTTCCGTTTTAAATGCATGTATTTTTATAATTATAATTAATACTGTAATCCCAAGCAGCAATTTTAGTAGTTTCTACGTAATAGTTGCCATTAGGGGAACTTTAAAGGTTTCTGCAACTAAGGACTGTTACGTAATGGGAACCATCCTTCTACCAAGTAGTCACCAAAATGGGGAATAATAATTACGTGGAAAATTACTATTCCGGTACTTCTACCATTGCCGTGTCGAGGACTAAGTTATTACGTAACCGGGATGTAACCAAGTAGTAGAAATGACTAACTTTTGGAACAGCTCAGCTGACCGAAATGAAAGCGCAAACTATATATTTGGCTCTCTGTTATTCGAATAGCAAATTAATGACTTACTGAGTTTGAGCACATGATATGTCCAAGGTCCAAGTTAAGGTGATTATATACAACATGCCAAGCATATTGTAATATGTTGCACCCCTTAAAATTTAAGGTTATGTTACTAAAAAGTAGGCAGACTTCAACAGATCGAATGTCTGAATGAATGTAGTGTATTTGCACCTACTGGAAAAAGAACCTACCAGAAGATTCCAAAGTGACATCTGGAATTCTCTGGAGAATGGTGGCGTCATCACAGAACAATCGAGATCTGTCATTTTTAGGTATAAAAGACCAACCGCATTCTCGGCGAGTAGTTCAGAAAGTTCAGAAAATATAGAAAGTGAGGTTAAGAGTTCAAAGATAAACAAAGTAATAAACATTGTGATTTTAGTCAGTAAAGTGTATTTAAATTAATAATAGTATTGTGAAGTATCCAATAAATATTTAATAAAGTGTGTTAGTGGACATTTCTTGTTATAATTTTTTGGAACCCACGGAATTTGCGAGGGTGGTTTCCTAAGGGTGGAAACACGTTACAAATTGGTGTCAGAAAGCGGAATTTTATGACAAGAGGGACTCTGAAGTTGTGCTGGAGTGTTCGAGACGTATTCTCGAGGTTTAGTGCTAACACAGGACTAATTTACTGGACATTTGTGTTGTTATTTTCGAACAGGAAAATAGTGTTTAAGTGCATTTTTGAGACATTGTAGAACATTTTATTAGGACATTAGTGTGATAATTAAATCCTTTGAACTGAGAAGTGATAGAGACACTGAAAAAGACTCATTTAGTGCGTGAAAATTTCTAGAACTTTTCTATTTGGACATTAGTGGAGATTATTAAATTCTCTGAACTGGATAGTGACAAGAGACTCTGGATAAGACTTTTTCGTGCTATTTCGAGATTTGTCTGGAAAGTTCTGATATTGACGTGACAGTTAAATTTATTTTATTTTAATTTCATCGTATGCCCGTAACAACAAGAAGTATGGCATCCGATAAACAAATACAGGACTTATTCGAACAATTCCAAAAAATGATGGCGCAGCAACGGCAGGAAGACAAAGAAGAACAGGAGAGAAAACGTCAAGAAGAGCGAGATGAATTAAAGAAAATTATGGAAGACCAGGAAATAAGACGCCAAGAAGAAAAGGAAGAGCGAGAAAAACGACGTCAGGATGAAGAGAGAAGACGCCAAGAAGAAAAGGAAGAGCAAGAAAAACGACGTCAGGATGAAGAGAGAAGACGCCAGGAAGAAAAGGAAGAGCAAGAAAGAAGACGTCAAGAAGAAAAAGATGAATTGAAGAAAATGATGGAGGACCTGAAGATACGACAGCAAGAGGAGAAAGAAGAGCAAGAAAGACGACGTCAAGAGGAGAAAGAGGAACAAGAAAGACGCCAAGAAGAATTAAGGAAAATTCTGAATGAACAAATGAAAATACAACAAGACACTATCATTTCTGCCAATGAAGTACTAAAATGTGAAGTTAAAGAAGAGATAAACAAGGTAGAAGAAAAAGTAGATAAGGTAGAAGACAAAGTAGATGTAGTTGAGACCGAAGTCAGTCAGATCAAAGGAAAGATGAGTGAGTTCGAAGGAGAAGTGGAGCGACTTAAACGACAGTTGAGAGATAGAGGAAGCCAGCAGGTGGTATCATCAGGTCACCGGTTAAAACCTCCCTCCTTTGACGGCCAAAGCTCATGGACAACGTACAAGAGGCAGTTTGAGGCAGCAGCATGTGCGAACAACTGGGATAACGAGGAAAAGGCCATGGCATTAGTTCTGGCGTTAAGGGGCCAGGCCTCAGAATTACTTCAGACTATCCCCGGTGGAGAAACAAAGGGACTTCAAAGTCTTGGAAGCTGCATTAGACTTGAGGTATGGCGATCAACACCTTGCCCAATTATACCAGGCTCAGCTGAAATCCCGGATGCAAAAAGCTGGGGAAAGTTTACAAGAATTTGAAGCTGCGATAGAGAGACTGGCACACCTGGCGTATCCAAATGCACCTAAAGAATTCCAGGAACAATTAGCCGTGGGGGCCTTTTTAGATGGTATAAGGGACGAAGAGGTCAGGCGAGTTCTGAGGCTGACGAGACACCAAAGTAGTAGCGAAGCTTTGGTGCGTGCACTCGAAGTAGAAGCCGCTTACAGGGATACTCCAAGGTCAAGAGTGCGAGCTGTGACTCTCGAAGAATCGCAACCAGAAATGAACCAGAACCCTATGCTGACTGAGATGCAGAAAATATTCACCAAATTATGCGATAAATTGGATGGCCTCGGAAAGCAGGAAAAACAACAAAATAAAGGAAAGCCGAGCGGAGGTATTAAATGTTACAACTGCGGCAAGGTAGGACACATGAAGCGAGATTGTCGACAGCAGAATTCGGAGAGTCGAGTAAATGCTGTGAATCTTGAAGAGGAGCAGGAAAACAGTACCAGGGGGGTTGTTCTGGCTAGGGAATGCAGTGCCCCCAGAGAAATTAAGATTTCCCAGCTTCGAAGAATCGCAAGCAGTCTGTTGTTGCATGGATATGTGAACGGAAGAAAATGTTTGTTTACCATCGACACAGGTACTACGTCATCAATAGTACGGCCAGGATTTATATCGGGCATAAAGATTACCAAGAGGCAAAATGAAGAAGTGATCGTCCGGACAGCTACGGGGAACAGGGCTACGGTTCATGGAGAAGTAGACCTGGGTTTGCAGATTGGGCATTTGAGGTTCGACCACAGGGTCATCGTGGCTGACATCACGGATGACTTCATTTTGGGACTGGACATTATGGAACAGTATGGGTTTATCGTTGACGTAGGAAAGCGAGTCTTAAGGATTGGGAACAAACAATTTATTCTGTCAAAAGTGAACGACCAATGCGAGAAAACCAGGCTGTTGACAACGCAGGCAGTCAAAACTCCTGCATTATCCAGAAAACCAGACAAGGAAGATTGCAAGCGCTACCCTCAGGTGAGAAAATTGCCGAACATGGTTAAAGTCAACACTGTCAAGGTCGATCTTCCAGACAGTTGGTCAAAGAAAACTCTGAGGCAAGAGCAATTGCGTGATGTAGAAATCGGACCCATGTTGCGAGCAAAAGAAGAGGGAACGCGTCCAGCATGGAAGGATGTTTCCGACACAGAAGTGGGGCTGAAGGCTTTATGGTCACAATGGGATTCACTTACAGTCGTAGACGGGCTTTTAAGGAGAGCATGGGAAAGCCCAGATGGGAAGCAGGTTGCCATGCGTCTAGTGATTCCCAGGTGTCGTGTACCAGAAGTACTCCAGAAAGCGCACAATAAAACGTCCAGCAGACACTTCGGCATAAACAAGACATTGAGTAGAGCACGGGAACAATTCTATTGGGTTAATAGTCGCCAGGATGTGGAGGCCTGGTGTCGCAAGTGTAAGAATTGTGCTGCCCGTGGGGAACCATTTTCCATGAGCAACTACAGAAATGGAAGTCGAGAACAGCCAAAGAATGATCGAGAGCAGATGAACAGAACTAGTAACCGCTTGAAGGCTCGTTATGATCAGAATGCCAGTACAGGGGGATTCAAGGTGGGGGATCTGGTTTGGCTGTACAACCCACAGCGGAAGGAATGGAGATCCCCGAAATTTCAACCTCCTTGGGATGGACCGTATACTGTTATTACCCGAATTAATAATGTCGTCTATCGTATTCAACGAAACAAAAAGTCCAAGATGAAGATCGTACACTTGGATAGACTGGCGAAGTATGTGAAAGAGGCTGAATTGCCTGACCGGGACGTTCAGGCTTAAGGAGGGGGCAGTGTAATATGTTGCACCCCTTAAAATTTAAGGTTATGTTACTAAAAAGTAGGCAGACTTCAACAGATCGAATGTCTGAATGAATGTAGTGTATTTGCACCTACTGGAAAAAGAACCTACCAGAAGATTCCAAAGTGACATCTGGAATTCTCTAGAGAATGGTGGCGTCATCACAGAACAATCGAGATCTGTCATTTTTAGGTATAAAAGACCAACCGCATTCTCGGCGAGTAGTTCAGAAAGTTCAGAAAATATAGAAAGTGAGGTTAAGAGTTCAAAGATAAACAAAGTAATAAACATTGTGATTTTAGTCAGTAAAGTGTATTTAAATTAATAATAGTATTGTGAAGTATCCAATAAATATTTAATAAAGTGTGTTAGTGGACATCTCTTGTTATAATTTTTTGGAACCCACGGAATTTGCGAGGGTGGTTTCCTAAGGGTGGAAACACGTTACAATATATTATAAATCATGATGTTTTGCATTTACCCTGGGTGTGGATATTAACACCACCACTTGTTTTCTGTAAAATGTTATCATGATGCTTCGATAAAAAAGACACCCCCTCGAGAAAATGGTTTTTTCGGAAAAAATTTTTTTTGCAAAAATTATGTGTACAAGCAAAACTGCAAAATTTTTTATGGAAAACGTTTTTTTTTTAATTTTATATATTATAGGTAAAGTAATAATGTATTTAGAAAACATATTTGTAAATGACCATAATATAAAGAAATTTTTTATTGAATTATATTTTTATCTGTGTCAATATGGCGTCTTCATTCAACAACAGAAAAATAGCGATTTTAATTGCATTAACTTAGAGGTTGCAAAAACCAAAATTATTTCCCATAAAGTAGCAGATGCCACCAACGTTATAGTTGTTGCTACTTTAAAAGTGGTGACGGGAACTACAACAATTTCACCATGTAGTTATATTTACCAAGATGTAGCAAATGGGACCAATGACGGTATAAGATCTTGGTAACTATTGCTATCAACTTATTTTCATGTTGGTACAATTGGCAGATACGAGATAGGTAATTTTTTTTTTAAATTGGCAACACGGTAATAACTGTTAAAGTGTCACTGTGTAATGTGGACAAGGACACGAATGTGGATTAAAAATAACAATTATTATATTTTTACCAAGTACTTTTTATTATCTGATATTAATACAGTTGTTAATAAATTTGTGCAAATAAAATATTTGTTTTTTTACTGAAAACGGTGTACAATGTACGATGTATAATGGAAAAAATACATGAGTTTTCATATTTTAGTGATCAGTTTACATTTAATTTCATTCAAAAAATAGTAAGTATTTATTTGAATAGGAAAATCCTAATATACAAATTCACTTTTCTAATGTAATTATAAACAATCATAATTTATACATAAATAAATAATACACGCACTTACACACTCAGACTAATACATATACAAATAAATTAAAAAATAACGAGGAAAAAATACCTATATAAAACAAGTGGAGTTAATCAATTGACTTTATGTAGCTTACAATTTTACGTTTGACTACAGGTAGAGAGAGATTCCTTTCATCCTCTGGCAACTTGTTATATTGATCGAGGCCTTTATATAACATAATTTTCCTAGTTTGACTTAGATTTTGCTTTGGTATATAAAATTTGTTGTTATTTCTTGTGTGGTGTTGATGTATTTGGTTTGCATAAAATATAAACTTATTTAAATACTTGAGTATTAAGTTATTTAAAATTTTGAAAATAAATACCATAGCCATGGAAAGCAATATATCTTTTACAGACAGCCCCTGAAGAGAAGAAAGCATATGTTGGATTGAGGTATATCGGCTGCATTTCAAAATCACTCTCATTCCTCTATTCTGTAGTTTTTGAAGGGAAGTTATTTTATTTAAATCGAAGGAATATAATAGACTGGCACAGTAATCGAAATGAGGTTGGATAATGGTGTTGTAAACTGTTATTTTTGTCGTCACTGATAACTTTTGAGATATTCTAGAAAAGAAATATAGTTTTTTTGCTATTTTTTTTTGTATATATATTCAGTTCAATTTATTGTACACAAACAATGTCTTATGCCGTTTATACCGAAATTGTCCGTTCCCCATCGACACAATATTTATTAAATTTGGAGTTTTTAATCGGCAAATTCATTTAATATGCTCAGTGGATCACTAACTGGTCAATCTGTGTTTTAAAGACAAATTGTAACTTTCGTGCAGTACACAGTATCCCTAATATCACTGCAGACTGTTAAAGTTTTCGATTACTTTTCTCCTTGAGTTGATGGGAACACTTTTGCACTTGTTGCCAAAGGTGATGGTTTTGTGGCGAAATAATCTTTCATGTTTGCATCATATTCTGAAGAATCACTGTTTCTACTACTGTTTAACTGTTTCTTCAGTTTTCTATAAAACGTGGATGAGTGTCGATAAACTTTATTTTGCTTTTACTGAGCATTTCAGATACCTCCATTTTATTCAATGCCAATAATTATATAAATTGTCTTAAAAGTTAATATTAGTTTATAGTAGATTTTCAAGGTATATGTAACTTTTAAGTCATTTTCAATTAGTGGGGAGTAGTAAAAATGACTTCAAAGCCCCTGTGTTCGTAGAAATAACCTCATTTTTACTCGAGATGTCACTAATAAGTTAGACAACTTTGAAGTTCCAAAAAATTTCCCAACAACATACCGGGGACTTAAAATTGCACACTTGAAGTTATCGTTACTTTGAAGTGGTCCTTTGGTAAAGCTGTGCAGTCGGCATTGCTACCAATTTCCACTTTGCAGTTGAGGATGCTTCAAAGTAATGCAGAGTAGTATCCGCGACGTTGCAGATTCTCCAGCAGTTACTTGAAAGTGTTATAACTATACAATGCCTAAATTCAGTAGAATCTACATAATTGTCACTACAAATGCATACCACAAAGTGAATATTACCATTAAGTCGCAAAATTAGTAACAGATATGTCATTCCTACTATATTAAATTTCCGATGCTTCAGATGCCAGTTTCCATCACTTTGAATGTTGCTTGGGATATTATGACTTTATTTTCAACTTCTACATGTTTCTAATGATTTTTTATGAATAAATGTTATTGTTTAACCCAGCTTCTCCTAAAATTTAAACTTAGTGCAACAACCCATTATCACGTTCTAGGTCAAATTTAGGTTCGGTGGTACTTCAATTGAAAAAACTTGGAATTGACGATTTGGTCCATTTCGATTTTATGGACCCACCCGCACCTGAAACTCTGATGCGTGCATTAGAATTGCTCAATTACTTGGCCGCCCTGGACGACGATGGCAACCTTACCGACCTCGGAGCCGTAATGGCGGAATTCCCGTTGGATCCACAACTGGCGAAGATGTTGATTGCCAGTTGCAACCACAATTGCTCGAACGAGATATTGTCTGTAACGGCTATGTTGTCAGGTATTTATATACATAGAATTCTAAAATTCAAGCTTTCTTACATTTTCTGATGCAATATTTCTATTTAACTATCAAATCTAGGATACATTTATTTATTTCTAAGGCAGGTGAATTGGCGAGACAGTTTTTATTGATTTAAGGATCGATTTTCTATGCAATATTAATAAGGCATAAAATACAATTTTATCTTCTAAAATATTCCAACAGAATAGATATTCAATTGCATATCAGCTAATTACACAGGCCTGCGAAAATAAGCTTTTTGAAAATTGTTTTTAAATATTTTAGGTGAACTTTGCATTGTTTTTAATGCTGATCTCAAATATGACCTCCATTTTTTTTCCATCACGTTAGATTTTTTCACGATTAAGAAAATTACGCAAAATGAGAAGATACCATTTTTTCGCCGATTTTCAAGTTTTTATTGGTACTTTTCTTCTCATCAACGTTCTGCGGATCGTCTCTCTTAAGCACCCAGCAATAGTCAGCAATCATATTTATATTCTATCTTCCCTGGTATCTTCTTTCTGTTTCTTTAATATCTTGATGGAATCTTTCACTTTGCTCTTCACTCACTGGATGAAGGTTTTCCCAAAAGTAGTCTAAATGCAATCCAGTAAATGTACTTTTAAGCTCATTCGACAACCCAATTCTTTATATTTGTTCAATATATTTCTCGAAATCTGGATCTTTCTTGTTTCCAATAAAGTTTTTCGCTACATCTTTGAAAGCTTTCCATGCCAAATTAGCCAGATTTTGTCTAATATCAAAACAAAAATTGCTTAGTGTGAAAGAGCCATACGTAATAGATGTTTTTCACTGTTTTTCCTGTAATCAGCACCCAAAAATAAATCAAAACTCACCTATTAAACTTAGACAGTTTTACCGTCGCAGGCCTGTGTTATCTTTTAGCAAATTCACTTGATTACTAGCTGATAAAAATTGAATAACCTTTTTTTGTTTCATGGGTGCTTATCGTTACTTATATAAGTCGAAACTAAACCATTTTTGCAAACCATGCTTTACTGTGCTCCCCAAATTTTCAGAGTTCTAGATATTTGTGCATAAGACAGTTTCTTAACTCACAGTTTCAGTTTTAAAATATTTGGGAAAATATGTTTAAACTTATTCAAATGAATGTAATAACATTTCTGACATACACTGTTTACATCAGCAGTAAAATTTAAATAGCTCTCCATTCAAAGTCTTAAATTCTTGGCACTCTTAAAGGTGCACTTCAGTAGGTCCAATTTGTTGTAACTGAATATTCCACTGCAACACACAATAACTTTGATTTTACCCAGATTTAGCTTTAAGCTTTAATTTTCACTGTTGCAGGCTTGGTAAAGTTAGGGCCAAAAGGCCAAAATTGACAACATTATTTTTATAATAACAGCGAATTCGTAAATATTTACAACGGAACCTTTATGAATCATTGTTAATTAATGGCAGCTTGGTTTTAAGACCACAAGCACCTTTGACACCTGTCTATTTTCAGATTTCAGTGTTTATCGACTTTTGTCGACGATTTTATCTCCCGTACATCTTTAATAGATGCAGCATCTCTGATTATGGGCTCCACACATTCACTGACATTTGATATACTCAAATGTTTGTAAAATTGATAGTTGTCAGCATAACACTGGTAATAATTTCAGATTCTAGGATGATGCAGAGGTCTGGTGTATATAAGATAAATAATCTTGGTCCTAAGGTTGAACCTTGAGGTACACCATTTCCTTGCAAATTTTGTCTCCGATATATCCAATTCGTCTTCGGTTGTTATTTGCACTATTTGCCTTCTGTTATGAAGATATTCGGAAAACTAATTTATCATATTTTGAGCAAAACCGTAATATTTCATTTTTGCTAGTAAAATATTGAAGAAATGGTTTCGAATGCTTTTCTAAAATCTAGCGTTACTATTAAAACACCTTCAGAGTTGTCCATTGCTCTTGAAATATCACAAACACTTGTGGATGTACTCTGCCTTTTTCTATAGCCTGACAGGAATTTTGGTATTGTCTTGACTTTTCATATAGTTTTTCAATATTCGTCACTTGATAAGTGATTACCAGAGATTGGAATGACCCATCGGATATGACTTAAAACCAGCGTTGCCTTTAGGTGGTTATGTGTCAGCGCATAAAGATTTGCTTGCATATATGAAACGATATCTTACATTGAATTTTTTTTTTTTTTAGCGAATTCCGTATTATCCAAAGTTGGTAAAGTCAATTTATTATAAATACTCGCTCAAAGTGAACTGGAGGTATAGGGGGATGTACTTAACGCTAAACTAACACACACAAGTATTTTTCACTGCTGGTTACAAGAATAAAAGTATATTACTTAGTATATTACATAAAGTATATTCCGATATGTTTCCTTCAAAATTCTTCCACCAGTTTTCATATAATTCACTCCATCGGTAAGAAATGATAAGGACTTGTCCTTATTTTCTGCTTATTTGTAGACTTGGATTCACTGACTTTGCTATAGTGCGAGAATTTGTAGCTTCTAAAACTTTCGAGACAATCAAGTGTCTGCTCATTGAACAATCTTCCTACTAAAACATTTGCTTCCGTAAACCCACAAGCATTGATTGTTTTGTCCACGCTAAGCAAGATGTACTTCCCATTAAGCTCAGAAGAAATTTTCTGTCTAATATTTTCGCACTAATGCATTTTTCCAAAAATTGTCTAAAACGTGGATTGTCTAGTTTCGACCACGGTATGTTACATCCTATCATAAATTCCATTAAATCTGAGTTAAAATTACATTGCATGTCATTATGAGTAGAGCCACCTACGCTCCGTTTATGGTTTTCTGAGGAAATATGTGTATTAATATTTATGTTGCATGACCACGAAATTGCTTTGTCACATCTAGTGCAATAGATTTGTCTAGCATCAAATTGTAAATCAGATCGCAAATCCAAGAATTTACTGTAGCTTCCGTTGGTTTAGTACCATGTGACATTTAAACTGGGCATTTTTAGTATTTACATCTGAATAAATCCCCATTATGCAAGATACTGTTTAATTTGATCGTGTTATGTTTTTTCCCCTCCACGCTAGGCTTCAGTAATGTAAATTGCCAGTATACTGCAATTTAAAAGAATCTATTACGCATTACATTTTTATTTAATATAGTGCATTCCCCGACAAAACTAAATTGTGCATTAACATGTAAAATTAAATAAAATTTACTTAATATGTTGCGCGACTTTCTGTTTTTGTAGTTTGGAAATGTTTCAGTAAGTGTTTACAATATATTTTATCTGTAAAAGCCATCCCTGGAATCCGATGGGTAAATACGATCTCTGGTGATTACATGTACACTATTAAAAACGGTTTTATTAACAAATTCTGTAGAACAACTGACACTTGACTATTAGGTTTACATTTGAACTGTGGTCAGTAATGACTGCCATTTTAAGGAAACCTAAACACTGTCATATGGTCGTGTTGAACATAAATACTGTAATATTTGGATTGTTTTATTCTCTATAAAGAAATAAGACAAAATTTTGTGATTAATTATCTGTATATACACTTCTGTGCAATGAAAAATAAAGTAATTCAGTTTTTACTGATATTGAATGGTGAATCAGTCTTTTTGGAATTTAGATTTTTTATTATCATATATGTTATAAAAAACTTACATTGACTGTGAAATGTCATAAGTAAGGTATTTGAATAATGTTAATCCAGAAGAAAAACATACGTACTTTTGTTGTGTTTACTTTTTTACACCATTCGATGGGAATGATTTCAATTTATAACAAATGTAAAAATTGGCGTCGAAAAATTCACAGATACGACTGTACATAACTGCGATTGTATTTATTGTGGAAATAATGTAACCTAATATTTTGTCATGGCTCCGTTTCCTTCCAAGACATGATTAAATTTTGTTGGCATAGAAGCAATTAATCTAGGACAATAATTTTCTTTTTCTCTTAGCTCTTCCCAGCAATTTTCAATGGCCGACCACAATTCTTCTTCATTTCTTGGTCTGAAGTTTCATTCATAAATATTTTTTACTAGCAAGCCCCAGGATTCTCAATTGGGTTTATATCGGGACTGTGCGAAGGCCACGGTAATATTGTTCCCAAACCATTGAGTAATTATCCTGGCAGTATAAATAGCGCAGTTGTCTTGTTGACAAATGAAGGTGTTGTTTGGATATAATTGCTACCCGAATATGTCCGTCATTACAAGACTGAAAAACTTTTTCATCGGTAAACACAACATTGTTCCAAAACTCCAACGCGGATAGACATAATTTAAACAAAACAGAATGGGGGCTTGCTTCTGTTCTTCTGTTAATATGGACTTCTTGGCACTTTTGCATTTTTTTTACAGGAATATATATTTATATATACGCAAATAATTAAACTCTTCATATGAAACAACATGGTTTTGTTTCAAGAAACGATAAGTTTGTAACAAATAAATTTATTTACAACTAGTTTTTTATTTCTTGCCACAAAAAGCATTTGTTTCATATGAAGAATTTAATTATTTGCACATATATTAGGGTGGCCCATCTTTTTCGAAATCGAAATTTTTTATTCCTCACCCCTGCAAATGGTTCCATTTGAAGAAAAAACAGTCCCCTCAAAATATTATTGAGGCAAATTGAAGGCAAGGGGTGCCGCAGAATGCATTATTATGCAATAATAAAAGTAAATGGAATTATTTACATTCTTTGGTTGATGCATTGTTTTTTTTTTTTAATCAGCAACATTTATCTTTAGAATGACTAATCAAGTCATACAAATATCAAAGACATTATCTGTTGTGACTATGACATGTGTCATACTACTGTAAATTCGTAGTCTAAGAAAACTAGACTAGAAGTTTTTGAAATAAAACTCTCGTTTTATCTTTGTGTATTTTATTATGAAACGTTTTTTTCATACATAGTACCAAATATTATCCTAAATCTACAAGACATAGTAATAAAAACAATATTTTTTGCACTAGGCCAAAGCATGCGACAGGGTTTCTTTTTTTACATTTGGAAACTGTGATTTATAATCATTTACAACTTAGAGTAAAAACTGTTTTTGGTCTTCATTTTTTGTTAAAATGTCATTATAGTCAGTAATAAGTTTGCTTCCTCTCTCAGCGGCATCATTTACAACTTTAATTTTGTTTACAATATTGAAACATCGGGTATAACTTTCATTTTCCCTCCATGTTGGATCATTTTCCAAAAATTCCATAGACAAACCTAATTTTTGAAAAAACTGTTTAGTGTTCTCGCATATCAAGTCCTGAATTTCCTTGTTTTCAACGTCAGTAATGTTACTAATCATAAAGTCGTTTAATACCCTCTTGATTTGGTGCTTTCCTATTCAAAGCTTTAACCATTTCTCTTTTAGTGGTAACTGAAATATCGTCATCAAAGAAAGATAAGCCAACATTTACTGAATTAAGGTACCACAAATGGTTCACTATTTTCCTACTTGCGGCTTGAGATATTTTTTTGTCAATATTTTGATAATTAATGAGTTCTTTACAAAAGTCTAAGTCATGAAGCGGTGCTTTACTAGCAAATGACGCTGTAAACCAGGCCTTTACATAAACCTTTACAATAAAGAGACATATATCTTCAATACCTATTTTTCTTTTTTAGTTAGTTGGAACTGATCTTGGAAAAAAAATATTTTTAGACAGTAAATGGCTTTGGCCATCCAACGTGCATGATGAAATGCCCCTGGTTGATAGAATGTCGTGTGAGTGGGCTCTTCTTCAACAAAAAGTTTAGAAAGCATTAAAAATTCTTTATAATCATCACGAGGCTGTTGCAAAGTTAAAGCTGCATTTAGAAACTTTACAATTTCGGCTGTAACTGGTTGTAAAATGTGTTTAATTTTTGATACCTGAAATCCAGTTTTTAGTTTATTTTGATCTATTTTAGGCCAAAATTCCCTAAAACGTTTAAATAGTGGCACATTTGGACCAGATGAGGAAGGCATTTTTGTGTCAAACACACTTCTCAAAACCACTTCAAAAATATGATGTCTACAAGTAAAATATAGAATATCTCTTTCTAATTTTTGTTGCAATAGTGTGGCTGCCCCATTTATATAACCCATATTTGATGCTGTTGTATCACAACACAAAGCTATTACCTTTTCGTCCAAATTCCATTCACAAAGCACATCATAAACTGCTTCAGTCTGTTCTCTTCCAGTTGAATTGGGCAAAGCTGGTACTCCAAGTAGTTGTTCAATATCTCCACTAGTAACTAAGATAGCAAGTCTATCGATATTTCCTATTCCAGTGAGAGAAGGTAAAAGTTTTCCATCCCAATGGATGACTGGGGCCGGCAATTCAGAATTACCGAAGGCAGTTTTTAATATTTCAGCTCTTTCTTCGCGGATGTGTTGTCTAGAGCGCTGAAGTGTGGTTCTACTGATGGACAAAGATGTGGTGTCATGTCCTAGTGCTTCTGCTACTGCCGTCAAAATATGGACTCCATACCTGTCGCTTATTTTGCAAGCATCAAATGCAGCGGCTATTTTTGGTGTGATGATGTTACATGTTCCATACAATCTCCTCTTTTTTGGCTGTAACGGGCCAGGCTGGTCTTGTAACAACTCTTCTTGGGCTTCGATTATTTCATCTTCATTTTCGTTGGAGTCGGCTGAATTACTACTTGATGATGGACAGGTGACTGTTTCCTCTAATCTAGCTTTTTCTTGTTGACTTCGTTGCATTCGTTTGGATAATTTCTATAATTTCTCCTCAGCTGATTTTTCTTGAGAAGCAAGTTGGTAATCAATACCATGCATAAATCCAGGACGTCCCTTTTTTCTTTGGTTAATTAAAAACTGCTTATCTTCATCTATTTTCATCAACTCCAATGCATTTGCATGAGAAATGTCAAAAAGATCGTCCAATTTTTCAACGAAATTTTTTTCTTTACTCCCGCACTGGCCCTTTTAGCCGATTTTTGTAAGTTCCTCCACTCTGCATAAAGTTTATCTAGTTGTTTAACACAATGAAA
This sequence comes from Rutpela maculata, assembly GCA_936432065.2. Lineage (NCBI taxonomy): Eukaryota > Metazoa > Arthropoda > Insecta > Coleoptera > Cerambycidae > Rutpela > Rutpela maculata. Next base: position 138,168,085 of record OW386291.2, on the reverse strand, counting down.
ATCCTGACGTGTTGGAATGCGAGCTTTATCCCAAAAAACTGACATCTCTTTTATTGTTAATTTAGCACTTTCATGTACACTTAGCTTCACTTCACGAATGTTATAAAAGAGCACTTGTAATACTTGTCTATTAGACGGCAATTTATTGCCAATGATTTGTGACGAATAGCGTCCAACTAAGTAAATGAAAGTATCCTTTCGTAAGAATCTAACATCAGCCATCGTTAAATGTTTTTTCAAAAAGGAACGTATGCTAGAACTTATAATGTCACCACTGTAAAACACAATTGCAAACTGACATAAAAACCTACCGTAGGTGCATTATATTTCCAAACTTCCAAAACAAATAATTTCTAGGAAATAATTACACCAATAAAACATTATGAGAAAAGAGGTAGATATTTGTATTTTAAGTAAAATTTAAGTGTATTACCGTAATAAAATCTTATCTACAAATTTCTACCTGAATGCGGCACGGGTTACCGTAATAAAATCTTATCTACAAATTTCTACCTGAATGCGGCACGGGTTACCGTTCACCGAATTATCTGAAACTTTGACATAAATTATTCCTAATATAATAGTATATTTTCGTGGGGTGAGACTTAAAAAATACGCAAAAAAAATTCACCCCCTATAGAGATGGGCCACCCTAATATATATAAATATATTCTTGATTCAAAACATTTTTTTTGTGTGTAGCTGTTGACCTCGATGCTGGAAAATTTGTCATGAATACAGCGTCTCCTGCTGTTTGAAACGGATTTTCCCTCAAATAGCCAAGGAGCGCCTCATCTTGAACGAGATTTGAACTGCTCAATCAGCTTTTTCTGTCTTTTTTCTTTACACTACCATCCTCCTAACGCCTTTTCCTCACACTTGTACTTTTATTCAATTAATAATGGTTAGCAACTGCTCTGATAGACCGTCCCTCTTCAGAGAATTTAAATTTTTTTCATTCAGTTAATTTTGGCATTGCGAAAATATGACACTGACACTAACGAATAAATAAAGAATGATTTAATATAGGTGTACAGGATTTCATTGCACAGAAGTGTACTTTGTACATTCAAGCTTATATTAGAATTATAGTAGAAGTGATTTCTTTATATCTGAAGGTCGTTCATTATATCAATAGTTATAAACATGACTCTCCAACTCTGCCCCTAAAGATATTTCCTTATCTACTTAATCCCATGTGGACTGTTGTCAGCTATTGTTCGAAACTTTAAATTCTCAAATAACGCTACAAAATATAGAGTGCAATGTTCATTTTTGCTTACTTTGAAAAAGATTTTTTTTTAATATATGGAACATTACTCAATTTAGACAAGTCATATCATGCTACCTAACAAAATTTAAATTTAACTTAGAACAATGTTCGAGCAAATGTGCAACGCCAATTAGCCCCAAGTGTTGATTATGTTTGCTCGAAATGTTCTGACTAAGGGTAGCTCTGTAGGAAACGCTTGAGCGAGCTCAACTATATTGGTTGGATACGGGCATGTGCCCTGCTCCAATGTTTAGTCCCACAGTGTTTCGTCAGACCTAACGAAGCTAAGAAGGCAGCCGATGACGCCAAGATGCGGTTTGCCCATATCGATGGGGACCACCTCACTCTTCTCAACGTTTATCATGCTTTCAAGCAAAGTAAGTATAAGTCTATGTATCAATTTTTCAGAATATCGCCTTGTATCAATTTACTTTCATTATCTGACAGTGATCCCAACGAAGTTACACTTAAATAAAAATTAACACCTAGGGAAATGAAATTTCGTGGGAATCAGCTGAAACTTTGCTAATTTGTAGTTCAAGTCACGCTGTGCAAAAGTTGTCATTGCACTGAGTGCTACTGGAAACATCACTTGTTGTTTATTAATTTTTTTTAAAGTATATTTTTTACTAAAAATATATCGGGTTTCCTCCTCAGTAATTGTGTCAACTGTACTCCAAGTATCATTTCCACCATAGTTTGTTAATTATTTTTTAGGATGACCTTGACATTTGTGTTAACGACATGCAAAATATAACCATCGGTTATATTTCATTTCATTTTAATTATTTTAATTCCCACCTAGTTACGACTTCGTTTAAAGGAGTTTCAAGCACTTCTGGAGCAAGAACCAGAAGGATTAACTTGGTGCAGTGGGAACTTTTGATCAGCATGATTTCAGCTACACATTGGCAAAGTTTCAGTTGATTCCGCCGAAATCCCATTTTTGTAAGGGTTGATCCCGGAGTCCTCGAATATTGACAGATACACTTGTGATATGTTTGTTGCACATATCTTGCAATCAATGTGAGACTGAAATATGCTGTGTTGTGATTAGGACAAAGATTTAAATAAGCTTATTTTAATTTTTTTTATGTTCAGTCATTTTGTTTACAACTAAATTGCGATATGATAGAAATATTGAAAAAACTCACTTTAAATATTGTGGTCCAATTATTCAAACTACACGTTTTAATGTAATCTTGAGGAGGAGATTGTGAAATATAATAATAATTATTATTATTTATAGTGAAAGGAAATAGTGACATACTTTCATTACAAGCGGAATAATTAGCACGGGAGGCATAACCAAGTGTGCTTATTTATATCTTTGAGGGGATGTAAATATCAATATATTTTTTAAGTAGCGGGGAAAGACTTAAACTTTTAGTTATGGTTAAAAATTTGCTATTTTATTTACTAGTTATTAAAGACAAAATTTATCTATCGTTATTAATTTATTGAACTGTAACACCCGCTGTAGGCGTTGGAAACATACTAGATCATCTCGGTAGAAAAATGAATTTTGCAAATTACAATTGAGAATTCTTTGAAAATATCCAAAATTATCAGCTACTGAAAATACTTTACCTATGCCAATCCATGCATCGTGAACTTCTCGATAATATCACAGACAATGGCCTGCATGCGTGTAAACCACGAACTTCATAAATTAAACTGGACCTCACATAAGATCCAAACTTTGACACCCCCCATGCTGGCCGCCATGATAGGTTTTCAGATCCGTCTTTCAGAATTGTTGCCCAAAGTCAGGGACGGATTGAAAACGTTTTCATTATTCAATAAGTTGAATATTAGAGAAATGAACGTTTTTTTGCGAATGTCGGCCTATTTTCGCTACCAGGCCCTATCACCGATGCCAGGAAACGACCTACCCCCAACCTGAAAATTTTGCCGAACCTCTTCTCGTAAGAAGAGTAGGGATCTCTTACTTGCCTAACATTTAATAAACAAGGGACCGCCTACTTTACCCTCCGAAGGATGGTATATCCACTACGTAATCCTCATTTTGAAATTACATAGCTTCCGCGTATACACTGATATACAAGCCGCTAGAAGGTGAGACGAGATCGCTGTGTTTCCCAAGATGGATTTCACCCATCGAAGTAGTAACCACGCTGTACATTGCTTCACCGGAGTATCGAGATACATACAGAGTGAAGATGCATCTACGCTCGCCCTTATTGATGTTTAAATATGATTAATTTACTTAATGTTTTTCAAATGTTTTCACCAGAAGCAATTTCATATATCTGTACTTTGGAATGAAAAGGGCGGTTGTCACAAAATCAAAAAATATGATTTTGTGACAGAAACGGCCATTTTTGTAAGACATGTGGAGCAAGTATTGGACAACTGTCTATTTAAAGTTGAAATATATTATAACATTACATAATATATGAACTTCTGGCCTTTAATTATAGAAATATAAGGCTTTTCTTTATTAGAAACAGTTTTTACATAAAATTCACAAAAAATTGGACACCTGCCCTTTTCATTCCAAAGTACAGATATTTTCTTAGTGATACTATGTATTCTGATAGAACCATAGACTTTTATAATTTTTTCAATTAAAATTTTTTTTGTACTTCAAATGCATTTCCAAAAACTTTCTCATTTAATGATATGAAAACACTGTAATTTTCTATAAAATAATGACTTTCCTTTACCAGCTTTTTGATGAAATTATCTTTAACAGGTAAAATATTGTCACATAATTTCGAGATTAATTGTATTTTTCTCTCGATTTTATGACATACGTATATTCATATATCTAACACCCTTAGATGCAAATATTAATAAACCTCCCCTGTTTTTTACACATGTAAAATCCAATGTTAGAAAAAAAAAACACTCTATCCAAACTTTGTGACAATAATTTCTAAAAAGCATTAAACACTTTTGAAAACAGTTCTCAACATTTATTATGTTGAGAACTGTAAAAGTACAAAGGCGGTCTTGTCAGATTTAATCTAGTATTATTTCGTTAGTTATTGATAGGCAAATGATTGCCAGATTTTAGAAATAATTTCATTAAAATGAGAGTATCAATGAGTACTTCTTATGATATCTTACTCTAAGTATTGTAGTAATCTCACATTATGAATAAATTTCTTGTTATTAGAGAAGATGAATCAGCATTTTGGGAGAAAAGTATTCAAGTTTATTGAAAATATAAAACATTTGGCAATGCGCTAGAAAATAACGATAACCAACATTACAGTAGTTGAGATTCCTACAGAGTATTGCCAACCTCAAATAAGTTGATAGCCTATCATGGCGACCATGGTAAGTGGTGTCAGGAGCTTTAGTTTGGGATATGTGCGTTGTGAAGTCCAGTTTAATTTATGAAGTTCGTGGTGTAAACGCACCGTATTATATTCACACCACAGGTTTGATTGAATGGGCCTAAATTCTAAAGCAATCCATTCTGTACAAAGAAAAAAAAATTAGGTACCATTAATTACATTTATTCGGCATGGGGGTGTCAACGTTTTGTTCAACTCGTTATTAATTATTTAATATTTGAAAATGTAATTTTCAGGGGGCTATAATTCGAAAACCATACATTGAAATGTAGTTAAATTTTGGATACAGGGGTTCTAAGCATGTTGATCAATAATTTTGCATTAGTTTTTCAATAAAAATATGCATATTATGACTTAACCAAAATGCACGTCAATAACTAAAATAAGTTTTGTTTTACTCAAAACAGATATAGTGAAGGTCTTTGATACCAATTCAAATTTGGTTGAAATTGGATGACTAATAAACTGGGCTACAAAGGTGATACCCTGAAAAGTGTCACACTTTTCACTATATGACAAAAAATGTCTACTGAGGTTTCATTTAAAAAAAAAACTGTTCCATCTATCGATATTTTCTGGTCAATAAATGTATTTTCTAAATTAGGTATGGAAGACCCACAATGGTGTTATGACAATTTTGTCAATTACCGGTCGTTAAAATCAGCTGACAACGTCAGGCAGCAGCTTTCAAGAATTATGGATCGATTCAACTTGAAGAGAACTTCGACAGATTTCACTAGCAAAGATTACTATATAAATATTCGAAAGGCTCTGGTGAATGGCTTCTTTATGCAGGTAACATCAGTTTTCTCTTTATCAATAAAAGAAAAGAAATTAAATGGTAATTATGTAAATGTTGAGCAAATTTTTTTACCAAATAGTAAATCAACAAATGAAACTTCTATTCATCGTCAGATGTCTTGTGTGTTTAAAATATGTAATTAACTATGGAAGTATCTTTATAATAAAAGTGATATCAATTGTCTTTTACAGGTAGCGCATTTAGAAAGAACAGGACATTATCTGACAATTAAAGACAACCAAATAGTACAACTACATCCATCGACATGTTTAGACCACAAACCAGAATGGGTTATTTATAATGAATTCGTATTAACAACCAAAAACTATATTAGAACTGTTACAGACATCAAACGTAAGTTGTAGGGCATTTTTAAAGATTTTTATGTCTACATATTTTTTCTCTTATTTTTAGCTGATTGGTTACTGAAAATAGCACCGCAGTATTACGATCTGAATAACTTCCCCCAGTGCGAGGCGAAACGTCAATTAGAAATTTTACAAAACCGATTAGAATCCAGACAATTTCAACAAGGGTTTTAAATTTTTATAAATGTTATTTTTATAATATGCTTTTTTAGGTAGTGACTGTTTGACACTAAACTAAAACATTGTATTTATAATTATTTATGTATTAATTGTCGCTACACCTTTCATTCCAAATAAATATTACGTTCTGTATTGTTAATTGTTTTTAGTACCTTGTAATATCTTTGGCGATAGACTAATTTATTATCTACTGGTGGATATCCTTAAAAGTATTTATTATTCAAAAAAACGAAAAAATCATAAATTAAATGATTTGTTTAAATGAGGTGGTCGCTCATTCATTAAAAGATCATGTTCATGAGCCAAAGAAGGTCTTTATGTTGAAAATGTTTTTTTAACACTTTCACTGCTCCTAACGCGGATCCGTGTTATTCGTATACCATCTCTGAGGGCGCACGCCGCAGTTCCGCGTTTTGACCATTGGTAGTTTCAGTTCTTTAGTATTTATTGAGCACTGGACAGAGAAGTTTGTCGCTGGAGGAGCACTTGGGTGAACCATAATAGGTTATAAAGATTAGGTTGAGATTACTTCAAAACGGAGGATAGTCGGCCGGGTTGCTCACATCCTAAACAACAAAAATTAATAGCAACAAATCCAAAAAGACTTACTGAAAATGAATTGGAATATATAGTAGAGGTTCAGAATTCGAAAAAGTCGTCTAGAAACGTGTCCCGTGGAACATTGAAAGGTAAAAATGTACTGATTACTCTATTATATAGTACTTGATGTGTATATACACCCCCTAAATTCGTCTGGCGATATCGGTGTCCAAACAACCCCCAGGGGTGTTTTTAATTTTTAATTTTTTAATTTTTGATGAATTGTCCATAATAACAAAGTTATGGCTATTTATATGCAAAAGAACAGTATTGTTTAAAGCGTAAAATATTTTCTAAAACCTTACGTGGCTCTCTTATTATGCGAATATTTGTTTTGTCATATTCGCAAATTCTTTCCATTCGTGATTGTAGACAGACCAACGAAAATTTTAAAAATATAATAAGAATTAAAAGTTGTAGCGTATACTATCAAGATTCGATTACTTTTTTCAGATTTAAATTTCGATCATAAACAAGCGAGTTATGAATTAAATAGTTAGTTGTCAAAATTATGTCACAACCCCAGTTGCATCTGTCTCTATTTCAACCTGCTTCAGATTGTTTCCCATCGCATTCTAACATGACTACCTGCTAGTTACGCGGCCCGCGGAGTTCTACATACACACGCCGGAATGATAATACTGGCATGTCGAAAATTGTTAATTACATCTTTTTCGTGTTTTTTTTTATTAAATATTCTTATATATTTATACAATTATTGTAAAATATGAATCTTCATTTAGCAATACGGATAAAACGTTGTAAATAAACTGGTAAATTATTTGAAAGTACTGACTAAAACTGTTTAAAAATAATAATTTTAGTAAATAATGAGGCGTGTGTAACATTATTATGGATATAAAAAGCTCGAAGGTAAAGTGCATAAATCCTTTTACTCTTTTTTCTCAAGCAAAAAAATTTATATCTTTTAAATAATGAGAAGGTGCTGCTCTGTAAAGCGACGTTGCACCAATCAGAAATAGTGGAAAAAACTAAGGAATTGTTGTAAAGCAGATAATACTGCCGTAAATCGATTCAACTAATTTTTTTATATATCATTTTAGGATGCGCAATAGGGCAGTTAAAATTTATACCAGAGAAAAAATAATTTCTATTTTTTCTGTCTTAGCGCCAGATATATTCGAAATCTCAAAATATGGATATCCTGATTTGAGCACAATCGGTTAATATAAACACGTGCCTCTGAGATTTTTTTTCTGTATATTTCTCATGAGAAAAGATATTTTTTCGTAAAATGAGAATTGTGAAAATGTAGCGAAATATAAATTGCACCGTCCCCTCTCCTCAACATTGCTCAGAAAATAGTATGTTAGAATGCGACGAGAAACGATTTGAAGCGGTTGAAATAGAGATATATGCAACTGGGGTTGTGGCATAATTATGACAACAACTAACTATCTAATTCATAACTCGCTTATTTATGATCGAAATTTAAAACTGAAAAAAGTAATAGAATCTTGATAGTATACCCTACAACTTTTATTCTTATTAAATTTTTAAAATTTTCGTTGGTCTGTCTACAACCACGAGTGTAAAGAATTTGCGAATATGACAAAATAAATATTCGCAAAATAAGAGAGCCACGTAAGGTTTTGGAAAACATTTTACGCTTTAAACAATACTGTTCTTTTGCATATAAATAGCCATAACTTTGTTGTTATGGACAATTCATCAAAAATTAAAAAACTGCTAGAAAGATGAAGCAATTATCTAATTTTCCGTTTTTTTCGGTTTTTCACCCCTGGGGGTTGTTTGGACACCGATATCGCCAGACGAATTTAGGGGGGGTGTATATACACGTCAAGTATTATATAAAGGCGTAATCAGCACATTTTTACCTTTCAATGTTCCACGGAAGTCAACAAAGACCTTGATTTCAACTCTACTAATATGCTTACTCAAAACAAATAAGGAAAGATACCATCTTTGAATTCACCATGTGTTCAGAGAAACCTGGTCTTCGTGCAGGTGAATGTTTTACAGTCTATCATCAGTAGTTTTTAGAGTTTTATATGACTGATGTTTATTTTTTGATATTTTGGTTTATTCCATATGGAGTTTCTTTTTTGTTTGTTTTATTTTATCAATAAAAAAATTGGTTATGATTATAAATCTTATTTATTACCCGTGAAAGTAAAGAAAATCCAAAAACGTGGATCCACGTCTTTCAGCTTAAACCGTTACTATTGCTACCGCAGTGCTCACAACGCGGATCCACGTTTTTTTGACAGCAACATTTGACATATGATATAAACATCTAAAAACATCACATCAATAATTTGTGAAATATACAGGGTGAGTCATGAGGAACTGTACATACTTCTACTGTAAGTAGAGGCAGCTAAGACAAATACCAAGTGATCATTAAAAAGTGTTTGTTCCCTTTCTTTACTATCATACAGAGTGATTTATGAATTTTGTCCAAAAATTGTTTTGGTCATAACATTTTAACAGTTAATCCGATTTACCTCATTTTTTACAACAATGTACACTGTTGCCTATCAACCATCATACTTATCCAAAATTTAAAAAATCCAGGGACGGTTTCAAAAAAATTTGTTGGATTGCTTCGTATTCGATAGTTCACCCTGTATATGATTTATCTAAAACTTGATATGAAATTTGTATAGGATACAAATAGGTGGTAAAACCTGAGTATTTGAAATTTTTGTCACACTCTCAACAATTTTTTTTATTAACGATCAATTTTCAAGTCAAATGAAAAGTTTGGCAAAATGAAATATTTTAATGTATACTAATATTTGTAAATAGAAACATTTAGCTAAAAAAAATAATATCTACATACCTCGTGTCTAGGTTTAATAAGTACCATCATTTTAATCAATTTCCAGGCCAGATCTTACGTTTATTTACAATACAATTTTTTTAATGGATCGGAAGTTGTTTTTTTTTTAAAGACTCGTGCAAAAAAATGTCGGGCAGCCATGGACGTTCCATGCATGGCTGTGAACAATTTTCGGTTTAAAATGAAATTCATGTTTCTTATCAAGGAGGGTTTCATGCAGCCAAGCTCCTACGAAACGTAGCTCAGGAATCTATTAAGAATATACCCTATTCTGATTCCGATCAATTAGATAACCTATTGTCTGTTCTCCAAGCTCTGAGAATAACTGTCACTGGCACTGTTGTCAAATGCAACCAATGAGGAGGCTTTATGGCATGGTCATGTGATAATGCACATATATTAATTATTTATTAAACAATCTGTCACCTTCCTATTTTAAAAACTTATTCTCCATTCTGACGTACATCATCACTTTACCCATAATAATAACTTATATACATTCCTACACTCAAAGAAATAGTATGGGTAAATTCAACTAAAAAAAATGGCTAACTAACAATACCGTTAATTTTGTTAAACTAAATTATATTGATGAACTTAAAAAATAGATGAATAAGACTATTATTTTTTTCATCTGACTATTATTTCGTTGAATTCTGTCAAATTAAACTAGATAATAGTATACTTTATTTTTAATATTGTTGAATTGTAATTGTAAACTCAGTAGCAGTTCGCTCTACTATTATAGTTGACAGATAAACCAATATTATTGTAGAGTTAACCAACAGTTCTGTTTACATAAACATAACATCGTTCTGCAATCCTCTTTGATGAATTAAGACGTCGCGTCAGCGCTTTTTTTTTGCAAATACTAGGGGTTAAATCAATCAATAAAAATTTGTCACACAACAAAATAAACATTAACTTAAAAAATAGGTGCATAAGACTATAATTTATTCATCTTACTAATAATTTGTAGTAGTACCACGTAGTCTGTTACAGAAACTATTCCTAGATGACGCCACATACAAATACTCATGAATTTATAGAAAATTAATAACATGATTGCAATGTTCAAATTCTCATCGTATTAGGGATCATCGATATACTTGGATGGATCTTATAAACGATGGTTTGGGTAGTCTGATGTCACAGAAGACCTATACCAGAAACGATTTTCTGGCCTTCCCGCCAATATTGAATTTTATGCGCATATGTCATATGTCGGTGGTATTATTGTCAACCTATAAATCCGCAGGTTTCTAAATTCACCGGTGGAGCGTACCGTTAAGCAATAACATTATATGATTGGCTATTTTGAAAATCAAAGCCAAAATTAGCTTCGAATTTTATCTACCAATGCGTCCAGCGGTGAATTTAGAAAGGTGCGGATTTATAGGTTGACAATACCACCGACAAGATGGCCGAAGGTCACCCCAATTTACCAATGAAAGGATACGTTTGCATGCACTCTGTAATTTAGTCGAGTCGCTTAGTAATTTAGTACTCGACCAGCGTGTTTTAGTCAAGTAATTTAGTGGAAAGCAATTACTAAATTACTGGACCATCTCTCTACTCGACTAAATTATTGGATGCGTGGAAACGCACCAAACATCGAACGTGCCTCCGACAGTAACGCTTCTGGTATAGGTCTTCTGTGCTGATGTCTCAATACTGAGATTTTGGCTAAACAAACATTAGTTGGTGAACAAAAAACAAAGTCGTACCATTTTAATTGTAGACCAAATTGAAAATGTAGACCAAACTGAAAATGGTTAGTGAACATAAAAAAATGTCATACTATTTAATTTGTTGTTCTACAAGAAGATATGATTACCAAACTACTATTTGTTTACGAAAACAAATAAAGTTATGGTAGGACTAAAAAAATGATTACTTACTTAACCAACTAAATTTCATGTTCAAAATGACAATAAAAATTGTATGTTGTATGGTGACAAAATTTGTCCGACTATTCTTTTCTGGTTGATTTAACTATGAAACTAGATAGGCGCAATTTCATATGCTCTTTTTGGTTGATTTCACTTATCATTTTCTTTGAGTGTAGAACTAATTATAAAACCGCTGCCCAAGGAATCACTACTTCCACATCCAGATTCTCTATCCAAGTCACTCACAACGAAAAAACTTTGTATGTGAAAATAATTGTTTATGGAACTTTAATAATATAATATTTGAAATCCTCTACCCCAAAAACCCATAAAACGATACCCCACATCGGTAGTGGGGTGGGGGTGGTGATAGGGGGGTGGTAGTGGGGGGTGGATGAGGTAAAAAAATATTTTGAGGTTTCTGGTTCCTGTACATACACTAAATCACATTTTTTTTTCATCCCCTTTAATAAGGAGGTGGGGGTGGCTAATGCCAAATTTTTTTTTGAGACCTTAGCTTCTCTTGTATATACTATATACCAATTTCATGGACTCTTACCTGCTTAATTTACCCATTTACCCCAAATTTACCCCAATTTACCCCCCAACCCTTCGACGGAACAAGATGAAAATATAATCTAGTTCTAGAACTCGTTAAAGTACATATGTGTACCAAATTTCAAGTCAATATCTTAAACGGTTCCAGAGTAAACGTGCGCACAAAAAAAAGTTACAGACAGACCGACAGACAGACAGAAATTTTTTTTTCGCTCAAACTTAAAATCTCGACGTTTCATGACATTTTAAGCCCATTTGGACGATAAAAATTTTTTAAAATTTTTTTGTCGTTACTATACTTCCACTGGACGTGGAAGTAAAAGTACGTGAATTTCCTGCTGTTTTAAGGTTTTGATCAGTTTAATAAATTGCCAAATTATATTAAAACAAGTTCATCTATCACTGTTTTAAAAAATGAACTAATGATATTTCGTTAAGCAACCCATCACCGTTACTTTTGTTAGCATTTTTCTTATCATAAAAACCGCTGCCCAAGGAATCACTACTTCCACATCCAGATTCTCTATCCAAGTCACTCACAACGAAAAAAACTTTGTATGTGAAAATAATTGTTTATGGTACTTTAATAATATAATATTTGAAATCCTCTACCCCAAAAACCCATAAAACAATACCCCACATCGGTAGTGGGGTGGGGGTGGTCATGGGGGGGTGGATGAAGTAAAAAAAATATTTTGAGGTTTCTGCTTCCTGTACATACACTAAATCACAATTTTTTTTCATCCCCTTTAATAAGGAGGTGGGGGTGGTAATGGGGGTGGCTAATGCCAAAAATTTTTTGGAGACCTTAGCTTCTCTTATATATACTAAATATAAATTTCATGGACTCTTACCTGCTTGATTTACCCATTTACCCCAAATTTACCCCCCAACCCTTCGACGGAACAAGATGAAAATATAATCTAGTTCTAGATCTCGTTAAAGTACATATGTGTACCAAATTTCACGTCAATATCTTAAACGGTTCCAGAGTAAACGTGCGCACAAAAAAAGTTACAGACAGACAGACAGAAATTTTGTTTTCGCTCAAACTTAAAATCTCGACGTTTCATGACGTTTTAAGCCTATTTGGACAATAAAAATTTTTAAAAATTTTTTTGTCGTTACTATACTTCCACTGGACGTGGAAGTAAAATAGATTTCATTCGGTTACCTGATCGGTGAAGGTCGACCTTAGTACATATCTTAGACTATATGTATTATGACCTGATTACAAAAAAAAATGTTTGCTCCCAAAGATTCCTGGTGGGTCTAAAGTTATATGCACTTTTTGACGCTCTTTCAGGGATTTTCTACTTATCTGCTTAATATATCTTGTACTAGTAATCTTATTTGAAATAAAATTCTTAAAACATGTAGACCTGTCTGATATGTATGGATATCTTGGAAAAAAATAGAAAATGCCAAAAATGGCTGAAAAAATCAAAATTGAATATCTTTTCAATAAGGAGTAATAAGTATAAGACGACCACAAAGGGAGTATTAACATAGTCCTCGATGAAGTAAAAGCCATGTTGTAAAAGAAACTTTTTGACTTCTCTTTTGAAGCAAACTTTATTAAAATATTTTATATTATATGGTATTTTATCATATAAATTTAAGTTTAATGAGTTGATTGACGTTTTATGAAGTCTAAAACGATATGGTCTTGTGTTCATGAATATCAGATTGGGTAGACTAATTCTTAACGCATGAATTTCAAATACTACGAAATAAATATATAAGGAAGGTAAGGTCATGATTTCAAATTTAAGAAAAAAAGGGGTGACAATGATTCCTATAGTTGGCATTTGCTAATATTCTTAGCAATTTTCTGTTGTCTAAGCATTCGAAGATGCATCCCATAAAATTACGCCATAGTTTAAATGGGTATGAAATAATGAAAAATAGATATTTTGTAGAACGTCAGAATTAAATTTGCTTTTTAACTGCCGTAGCACAAGGGTGGCACTAGATAACTTATTCCGTAAGCAATCAGTGTGTTGAGAAGCTATCATCCAAGGTAATGCCCAACCATTTAACACTAGGCTTCCGTAATAGTTCAGTTTGAAGAGAAGGTGAGACTGCAATTTATCAGGGTTTTATTTTAGTTTATTTGAACTGAACCAATTTTCAGCCTTATATTCAGTACGACATGTCTCCCGAAGCAGATTATTAACATCTGTATTTTGGCATATTAATGTTGTGTCGTCGGCAAACAAAACACATGATTTCGCCGTCAAATAAATACATAAATCATTCACATAAATCAGAAATAATAATAGCCCCAATACAGAACCTTGTGGTATACCATGTTTAATATTTAAAGAGATAATTTATTTATAGTGAATTAGATTATATTTTTGTTTTAATCTAGCCCTAAATAAAAGTAATTAATAAACTATTAAAATTTAATGTAATAAGCAGAAATCAAAATGATTAGCTATGACCAGTGCCATCAGTGTTCATATTCGAAACTCTTTTGTGTAAAAAAGAATATTGAATAGTTTAGTTCCTGCCTACTGGCGACTAAAAAGTTGTCAAAGTGGCCCTGGCTATTGGGGAATAAACTGTTTTAATGTGTTGTCTGTAGAAATAATAGAACTGCAACTTCATGACCGCAGTCGCTTGAGCATTGTACCTGTAGGACTGCGGCGGGAGGCGTATGTGTATTCATACGGTTCCAGTACCTAAATTCAGACAGTCAGGGAACATTGTTTTCCAAACATTCCTCGTTATCTGACAATCAATAATTATTTTCACTCTCCTCTACTAAACATTCGTCTTCACTTCCTGAACCATTTCTACAGTCACTTTCATCCGCATTGTCATCAAAACACTCATTTTCATCGTCACTATTCATCAGAACATCGAGCAAATCTTTTTTCTGTCAAATATTTCTTGGATGCCATTATATTGCATAAAATATGCTATTTTAAAGCGAGTTCGTTCGACTCCAGTCCTAAACGATGCCTCCACGTTTGCGTGTATTATCGGTTCTGATCTGTCTGGCACATGACGCATTTGTGTTTGCCCGGGCCCGGGCACGTTTTATTTTAATATTGTACAATGTTTCGTATCTGCTGAGCTTTGTATATGGCTTTAATATTCTCACAGTCATAAAGTAACTCTTCTGTACAGGAATATTTAGTTTTATATTCATGTACACATACAAGATATTATAAAACCGATTAACTTTTAAATAAAGTCGTATGGATCAAAAAAATTAAATGACATTTCATACGAGATCCTTGTGTACTATTTAAAGATCATATTCCTGTAAGCATTGCACCTGCTCTCTTGAAAGACACGATCAGTTGACGTGTTCTCGCCGAAATTGTTCATCTAAACTGCAATGTATACACGTTCATGGATACAGCAGCCTTTTTCGATGGGGTACCTGGTGTGACGCACTGCTAGAGCAGCCATCCTATGGCTACAGCAGGTCTGTCCATGTTAAGTTCCCTAGACCAACGTTGCTATTAAACTGGCAAATTTATAGTTAACGCCTTACCTAGTAAAAAAATACTACGGGAATAAAACCAGTTTGAAAAAGATTTAATTGTTAACTTTAAAATAATCAACATTATAATTATTATTCGTAAAAATCATATTTATACATTTAGTATTTATCATAAAAATTAAAAACGGAAAACATTGCAAATATTATTTTGTTGGTGATGATTCTCTTGCGCAGAACAAATTATCAGCTAATTCCAGTACTTCTTTATTAAATTCACAGTGTTTGGCAAGAACTGAATTAATTGAATCTTCTCCCAAATAAGCACCAGCTAAAGCACCTGCCATACAAGCTATTGTATCAGTATCTCCACCCAATGTAATAGCATATTGGATAGTTCTTCTAAATGCATTTCCAGTCTATAAAAGAAGATAATGTAATTATGAATTCAAGCTTAATATGTTTAATTATATTTTATTCCTTGTTAAAGAAAATATTGAATATTTTTCTTCTTTTGCTATTAAACTCATATTTTTTGTTTTGAAAATAAAAGATTTTCATTTTGTTGACTAGTTTTTGGCCATTTATTATATTTTCAGTCATATGATCAACAACTTAACATGTTATTAAAATATATAAATATGTCTTCCAATACTTTTTTCCTTTATAAATGCAGAGGCAATATAATTTACTGCAGAATGGGGAATTTCAGTTCAGTCTAAATATTTAAAAACAAGTATTAATATGAAAATATAATATATTCAGAGCTTACCAGTAATATTTTAAACAATTATTTTCAGTTCATTGTATTTTTTAAAGCCCCATAAGTTTAGGTCTCAAAAATTCACTAAACGTTTTGTGACGTAGACAAACGTAGTAGGAAATTTTTTTTATTTACCAGTGACGATTGCAAATACTGCGTAATTGTATCTACTTTCATGTTATTTTCTGCCATAGACTGACACTTGTCGCTGTCAAAAAGCTAACGGTACGTCCCCATAGCACGGAAATCAGTCCGGAACGGAATGCTAGATTCATTTTGATTGGTCCTATTGCCATTCCGCCCATTTTCAAAGTCATTTCGGAAACAGTTGACTGAACTTCAACTTTGTCCGAATCCGTAATTCAGAATTATAGTTTACTTGTCAAATTTAGAGTGTTTGTGTTGACAATAATCTAACTCTTCAATTAAATTGTTACTGTGGCCTTGTGTGTTTTGTGCATCAATAGGTCTCACCCAAAATTTTCTTATCACTTTTTCGTCATTTAAAGCTTTTACATACAAAACATACAATTTTATAATTTTTTTTAACGCTATTGATTTTTCGCCCCTTTTAAATTTAATGCACATGACACCAATAGCGTTCAATATCATATCAGAATTCATTTTTTAAAAAGTTAATACGTTTGTAGCAAAAGCACAGGCACAGGATTGTTTTCTTTATGCTGTGGCAAAGTAAGGTTAATTTTCTGTCAAAAGATCAAACATTTTGGTGCCATGGGGATGCTCTGAAGAAAAGTCCGGACGGAACTGTCATTTCCGGACGAATATTTCCGACCATGGGGACATACTATTAAAATTCAGATGACAATTAAGAATTTTAGGTTATCTTCTTCTTCTCAACTCCTTGGCCAGGGTAGGTATCCTTTTTATAGTAAGCCTAAAATATTCTAACTACTTTTACATACGTCATAAATTTTTAGGGGAAAATATATAACTAAACTTTAACATTTTTTTTCATGCTTTATAAATGCTTAAAAAAAATACAGGTCTCTTCTTTTAATCTAAAGAACTCATTTTTGAATTAAAAAAAAAGTTGCTGAAATTCCCCATTATGAAGACAATGTCAGTTGTCAAATTAATCAATAGATACAATTGCGAATCAGCCTTTCTCTACTGCTCGTGTTGCAAATCTCTGAATAAAACTGACTTTGAGTCAACTTGAATTTACAAATCACTTGTAAGAAAAAATCTTTAAAGCAAATAATTTTCTAAAATGATATTTTTCAGCAATAATAATAAACATATTCAGATTATCTTACGTCAATAGAAGGAATTTCATTCTGAGCTTTCAAAAAACAATAAATTGCAGTTGGAACGGACTCATAAGCACTTATTCCATGACCCAAGTGCAATATAACTTCTTCATCTAACTCGTCATCATGTTTTTTCTCCAGTAAATTTTCCACAATTTTCAATTTTTCTTGGTAGGCACTGCCAATGCCATCTAAACTAAAGAAAAATGTGAAAAAAACGTAACCTGTAACGTTTTGTATGCTTACTCATCTCCATCCACCTTTTCTATCTCTTTCATTTTATCACAGAGTTGCGCACAAAAGCTTTTAGGATCAATTTTAGTTTCCGGATCACTTAGCAAGGCCTGATTAATGGCAATGCACTGCAGAAGAGCTCCATTTATTCCCAGTGCATTTGTATGAGTAATTTTTGTTGAGTTTCTGGCCACTTCTAGCATTGTGTCGTATCTATTATAGAAATACAAAGCAACTGGGGCCACACGCATAGCTCCACCATTACCATACGATCCACTTCCAAAAAATTGTTCGCTGGCTGGCTTAAAAATGTCCTCAAATTTGGAATTTTTTAGTTTATGAAAGACTTCAATTACATTTTGTCCATATCCACGTCTTGGCTCCTTGAAATACTCTGTGATGAATAACTTAGCTAAGAACTTATAATCAGGCTCTGGTTTATCAATCAAGAACTTAGCAACTGATTTCATCATTGCAGTGTCATCTGTATACTGTTTAAAAGGACCTATAAACACACTGTGAACATCTATTTGAATCAAAATATACACTCACCTTTAAATTTTGGATCTTCAAGTTTATCAAAATATCTTTGTATTATAATTTTATCACCACTAGTAATAATGTCTCCTTCATAGGGAGACCCCGTACAATCTCCTATTACAGAACCAAGTAAACAGGCTCTAAACTTACTTTTTAAAAGAGAGCTCTCTAATGTAGCCATTACAATATTTTTTAATATAGACGGCATAAATCAATAACTAAACCAACTTAACTCAACGTGAAAGGCAAGCAAAGTTATTAATAAACAACATAATTTTGGCAAAATGCAGTAGATGCGCGTAACCAAAGTATGGTTATGTTATAAGTAGTTCATTTGTTCACCACAGTCCTGCCAATGGTAGTTAAAACTAACCCCAAAGACCTTGGCGACAAATAAAGCCGGTGCTACACCATGTGTCAAATGTCTTCCAACTTGTTGGATACATGGTAGTTTGCCGCGTCGTGTGGCTGTTCTCCAAATAAAATGAGTAGAGGCGAACTTATGTGACCGTTTTCTAAATGGTATTATACAAAAGTATGGGAAAGGTGCAATAAAGGTACGCCCGATTTTGAAAA
This sequence comes from Rutpela maculata, assembly GCA_936432065.2. NCBI lineage: Eukaryota > Metazoa > Arthropoda > Insecta > Coleoptera > Cerambycidae > Rutpela > Rutpela maculata. Next base: position 138,149,409 of record OW386291.2, on the reverse strand, counting down.
TTTTCGAAGCAGATATGAATAGTACTAGACGAATGGAACATATTAAATAAAAAAAAAAAATGCGGATTAGTCGTAAATAAATGAAAAAAAAATAAGAAATTTTCGGGACCGAGGTGCGAATTGGGGTGCTGGGCGGGGTAAAAGCTGTATGAAATGTATTTTATGAATAAGAAAAAGCATATAAAACCTTGAAATTATTAATTATAAAGAAAAAAATTACAATCGTTTAAAGAAAAAATGAAAACATTGACGTATAATAAAGTCCCATGTTTAAAGTGGTGTATCTTTCGCGGGAATGATAAATATGAACCTATGAAACTGACGTAAAAAGGAATTTGGTTGTAGTCTATTTTACACAAGAATGACAAATATGAACCTAACTAACTAACCGAAACTAACCAAAATTTGTGGAAATAGTGAGATTAAAGGAACACACACGATTATTTATACAGCAGAACTGAAGGGACAAGCATCTGAGCAGACCAAGATACGTTATCCACGTACGGCGCACGCGCCAATCGTAGTTGTACTCCGGCGATACAACCTTAACCTAATATGTTGCTTTTTAGTAATTAAAAAAAAGGAACATAACACAACCTAAACCTAACCTAACCTAATTTGCACATTTTCAGATATAAAAATAATTTAGGGCAAGGAAAAATATCTCGGATACAAGAAAAAAGCTGCAGGTAGCAAGATTTGAACCCGCAATATCAGCACTGAGAGGCGACCACACAGAGCTTGACGAGAAGTGTGTAAAACTTAAACATAACAAACGTGATTCAATTTGCGCATGTGCGCACTAAACATGTAAACATTTTAGAATAACGTTCCTGTATTTAGACGCTAATACCAAGATGCTTTGGCTTCGAGACTTCCGCATGCGCACTAAAGGCGGTAAATTGAACATCTTCCTTGACATATGTATAGCCATCTTGTGTACACCTTACTATGGTTAATTGTGGTAAGCTCGCGAAAAAATGCTTAATCTCAAAATAAGTGTGAACATAGGTGCAAAAAACTATAAAATATGGCAATGAAACAGTTCGAATTCATGAAATTAAATACTTCATTTTACGTACAAATACTAAATTCCGTACCCCAATCGATTTGTAAGTAAACATAGAGTAATGCAATACTAAATTTAATTTTAAAATCTGATTTTCTGCGACGTACCTTTATTGCTCCTTAACCACAAACGGAGATTCTTTCTTGTTAAATTATTAAGAGGTGAAGCAATATGAGCAAAATTTTAAATATATTTCCTACAATAGTTAGCAAAAGCAACGAATCTTTTCATCTCATTAGAATCTTTAGGAATTGGAAATTTTTGAATTCATCTTTTTAAGCATGAGGTGAAACACCTTCAGCTGAAATTGTATATGGCCTAAATGAAGGTTTTCTTTCTTCAAAAACTCACATTTGAATTCAACTTTAAATTTACTTGAAAAATTTTGACTAAGTTTCTATTATGAGTTCATAAGTTATTTCCAAAAACAATTAAATTATCTAAATAAACAAAACAACTCTCGTAGTTCAAACCATACAGTGTAATCGTCATTGCTTTAGAAAAAGCACTAGGACTTATTTTTAAGCCCATTGAAAGCCTTGTCATTTAGTACTGGCCATGATCTGTTGTAGATGCTGTATAATATGGCCTGCTAGAGTGATTGAGTTCAATATAATAATAATCTTGAGATAAATCAAGATGAGAAAAGTACGTAGTTCCGATAATGAGTCTAAGATTTCTGTGATGCAGGGCAATGGAAATTTGTCATCCTGTATATGATTATTCAATTGCCTCTATTTTTATGTACATCTCGACAATTCTTTTTTGTTTTTGAACAATTAGCGAAGGTGCTGACCATTTTGACCTTATTTCCTCTATAATGCCCCCTTTTAACATTTTGTCAATTTGAATGTGAATTTCTAGTTTTTGTGCATGAGGAAGCCGATAGGGCTTTACATAAACAGGTTTAGAAGATTTATGTAGTAGTATTCTTTCTTTATAAATGTTAGTGGTTGTCAAAGAGTAGCCGTCTAATTGATACACATCGAAATACTTAAAACAAATTTTTTCTCTAAAGAACCTTTTTCCTCGCCATTCAAATGATCTATTTTAATGTTAATCAATAATTTACATGTTCTATCAACTGAAAAAGTTTCATTATTTTTTAAACTCGCATAATTTATAATTCTCTAATTTTCTAGTTTTGGACTAAAATTTTTAAGAACCACTTTATCTCTAACATTAAGTATTTTAACAGGTATCACATTTTGCTTAGATCTAACTAAAGTTCCAGCTATAAATATTCCTTCATTTCATTCACTAGATAAAATATAACACAATCTTCAGTTACATCGACATAAAATATTTTATTATTTAACACCAAACTAATGCACATACAGATGTTCAGTCATCTAGGTGCAGTTGTACAATCCTTTGACTATTTATGTAATGTATTAAAGTGTATCAACAATTATGTAACAATGTCTATGTCTAAATAAATTTATTTATTATAATTTTATCTTGCAGGAATTGAAGTCAACATTGCATTTGCAGATTGCATAGGAATTAAAATCTTTTTATTATTACACCAGAATGAAAATAGAAACTTCTCATAATATATTATACTGGAATGTTTACAATTGAAATCTGAACCTAGTATACCGTTCATATCATTGTTAAGGTTGTCCATTATTAAGAACTGGTGACAAAGCAGTGTATTATTTGTTTTTAATGACAGAAACTGAATGTTTTGATATCGTTGACCCAGAAATTCCCTTTAATTTTGTTTGATTAGTCAATTGCTTCGTGTTTGTCGAGATATTTACTAGAAATAATGCTGACTGTTGCTCTTAGATATGGGATCTAATACAAATTTTAGTTTATTTCTTTAAAAAAAAAATTCAGAGAATTTAACACATTTAATGTAAAAATTTCCGCGAGGCCTCGAAAAAATGGATACCGTGGGGTGGCTTGCTGAAAACATCCCCGTGAATGCATATTCGTATTAGTTTAACATGAGAATTATTTGTGTAGGTAACTAACTGTTCGTTTGCATTGGATCCGTAATAAGATCTTTTTTTTATAATTTTCAAAATTGTTATAGTGGCCTCTACTGTTATAATTTTAATTATGATTCGCATCTTGTGATTCTCTAACTCTAGAAAATTTATTACAATTGCCGCAGTTTTTAATTCGAATTTTTCAGACATATTTGCGTCGGTATCTGAGCAGTCTAAAGAAGAATCGTATTCTATTGGATTTTGCAATTTTTCATCCCTTTCAGGCTGTTCAGTACCCGATAGCTGTAACCTTGTATCTAAAATCTAAACTCTACTCCCGTAAACTTTAATTTCATCTCTAACTTTACTATCAAAAGTTGACCTACTATTAAATTCTATAAATTGTTCATATCTATTACTAAACTTATACAGTTTCTCTTACACTTACAATTTGTCACTTCACTGTCTTTTCCCCTTATTAAACTGTCCCTATTTAAATATAATCTTCTAATTCTTCTAATAAATGTTTCAGTTCTTTGAAAATATTCATACCACTATCAACTTGATATCTTGCTTTTGATATTTTATATTTGCCATAAAACATCCTTAATTTTAGTACCTAGAACCCTAAAAGAAAAAAAATATTGGACCAGCTCCATTTTTACTTGACTTGAAGTGATCTCTCTTCGAATTTTCCTTTATAACTTTTTTCTACATTCTAATATAATTATTCCAGCAAGGAGTATAACCAGAATTTCCATAATATGTTTTGTAGACAGTGCCAAGGCATTTATTTAGACAGAGAGCTGGGCACGAGATTTCGATATTACTCGGGTCATGAAAAATTTCGGTAAAAATAAATGGTACACTAAGAGAGGACCCTGATTTGGGAATTTGCTGACAGCTCGAGCGGCCATATTGTAAAAATGGCGCACAAAAACAGTTTTTTTGAAATATCTCGCTTCGGGTGCCTCATACGGCATAAAATGTTCTTATGAAAATGAAAGAGCATTAAATTTTCTACAAAATATGTCGTATACATTTTTTCGAGAAACAGAATAGTTTCGGTGCAGCAGCCGATCGAAGTCAAGCATTTTTGACAAAACTATGATTTTTTGTAATTTCTCGATTTAGTGTGTTTCCGTAACAATAAGTCGTACACTAAGATAGGAGCCTGATTTGGGTGTATGCTGACAGCGCGAGCGGAGAGGGGCACGAGTGAGAACGGTGAAATTTGATTTTTTTTTTTAAACGAAAAACATCGCGGAATAGGATAGGATATATTTGTAGAAAATTTAATGCTCTTTCATTTTCATAAGAACATTTTATGTCATATGAGGCACCCGAAGCGAGATATTTCCAAAAAACTGTTTTTGTGCGTCATTTTTACAATATGGCGGTGCCCCTCCCCGCTCGAGCTGTCAGAAAATTCCCAAATCAGAGTCTTCTCTTAGTGTACCACGTATTTTTACCGAAACTTTTTATGACCCGAGTAATATCGAAATCTGGTGCCCAGCTCTTAGACTAATTTCTTTGACCTCCATTTTCCATCTAAATTTTCATGTAATTTCCATGTAGTTAATTATAATCAGAACTGCTCTCTTTTATTTTTGGGACAGGACTGGCAGGATCGCCATGTGATGAACCACGATTTGATGTTACTTTAAACTCAGAATAATACACGTTTCATAAACGAAATCTATATTGGTTCTAATTACAAGTAAAGGTAATTGCGCTTAGCTCGCAACAGTGCAGTTTAAACAGAATTTACAATAATCACCCAAACAGCAAATACTTAACCTAGTTAAACAATTAACAAGACTATTGAACTTATACTATACACACGTGCGTATTAATAATATTAATAATAATAATAAGACTAAATTATACCATTACATTACAATCCATTTTTCGAATTCAAAATCAGCTGAGAAAAAACAATTATATTCATATTTTATTATACTAGTCCACCACAAATTGATAACTAGAAAATGGACACATTTCGTTTAGTGTACATCAGTTGATCTAGAAATTAATTTGCAGTTGTACTAGATTACAGGTAATACATTATGAAACCTTTATAATTTTAGACAATTAGCAAATAATCTTCATTGTGAAGTGGTTTCTCTAGATAAAAACGTATAGTATCTACCTTCACAATAATGAGTCTTTTAAGGAATAAAGTCCACCGTGGGAACATATATAAATAATTGACTTTTTTACATTTTCTGAGAAGAATAGCTTTTCAATAGTTTATTTTTAGAACTTAAACTGAGGAGTCAGAAATTATATTTCTACAATATACAAATACTGCAAAGTCAAATTATCCACCAGTTTTCCAATATTGCGGAACATCGTGAACATATAATCAGTGCCGCTTCTAGGTCATGACAAGCCTTTGTGCGAGAGCATTTTTGGCGCCCTTTTAATACTATAAGATAATACAATAAAATTGACTTTTTGGCGCCCCATAGTGCGCCTTCGTGCGTGGCACAAAATGGCCCCCCGTTAGACGCGGCCCTGTATATAATTCCTATACACTCGTGATCCATATCGCAATAATACACAAACAATATTAAAATAGTTACAAAATAATATTTGACTTTTTGTGGATTGCTTCCCCGTCAGCTTCTACCTAATCGGATTTTGTTCTGTGTTCTTGAAATATATATTTTTACTTCCACATCCAGTGAAAGTATAGTAACGACAAAAAAATTTTTAAAAATTTTTATTGTTCAAATAGGCTTAGAATGTCACGAAACGTCGAGATTTTAAGTTTAAGCGAAAAAAAAATTTCTGTCTGTAACTTTTTGTGTGCACGTTTACTCTGGAACCGTTTGAGATATTGACTTGAAATTTGGTAAACATATGTACTTTAACGAGATCTAGAACTTTTTACCCCCCTAACTCTTCCGTCGAAGGGTTGGGGGGTAAATTTGGGTAAAATAGGTAAATTAAGCAGGTAAGGGTCCATAAAATTGGTATTTAGTATATACTAAGCTAAGGTCTCAAAAAAAATTTTGGCATTAGCCACCCCCACCCCATTATTAAAGGGGATGAAAAAAAAATGTGATTTAGTGTGTGTACAAGAACCAGAAATCTTAAAATGTTTTTTTACTTCATCCACCCCACTACCACCTCCTATCACTACCCCCCACCTCGCTACCGATGTGGGGTATCGTTTTATGGGTTTTTGGGGTAGAGGATTTCAAATATTATATTATTAAAGTTCCATAAACAATTATTTCCACATACAAAATTTTTTCGTTGTGAGTGACTAGGATAGAGAATCTGGATGTGGAAGTAGTGATTCCTTGGGCAGCGGTTTTAGCTATTATTACACCGAAAATAGTTAATGCACGAACGATTTTAAAAAAGTTATTTTCTTGAAATATATGTATAAAGCTATTTTTCCACTAAAAATAATTTGTACAACGTAAAAGAAAGAAAGATATGGAGGATTGCCAAAAAGATTGCTATCTTCACTCCCCCCCCCCAAAACGAATCCATTGTCCAAATTGATTTCGCTTCAATTTTTCTCAAATTTTGAAAAACGTCGTTTGGTCACTGGTTTGTTATTTCAAAAGTTTGAAACTTCTTATTGAGACGAAATCAAACAATTTGGAAACCAGATTCATTTTTGACACTTTTAAATAGTGGTTTGATTTCTGGTATAGGGTATTTTTTTCTTTTTGTGCGGCTGTGTTGTTTTTAAGATGTTTTACAGGGAATCTATCACAAATTCAGTTTCGTGTATTAAAAATATTAAGACATATCTTATTCTCATGTGATCAATTCAAATGACAAAAATTAACGTATTTGTAGGACCTCAGCAAAGAACAACTCATAAGAATGTTGAAAAAGACAAGAGAAGAGCTAATAAGGACGAAAAAAAAAAACTGGAGGAAGCATCTTCAAAATTAGAGGTAAATATTTTGAAAGTTCCAGGTGCACTATGCAACTTAGTTAGCATTAGTGTCAGGAACATGTATTTCTATAGGCCGGACATAAACATCAGGAATATTGTTCGAAATTCCTGATTTGAAAAACTTATGGAATTTTTATCGCATTGAATCTATGCAGAATTCTTCGTGGGCGCATGCCAATACTTTTTTATTTAAATGGAGGATCATGAACAGCGACTTATTTCGGCCAATATCCAGAGGCGAAAAATACTGAATCAGGAATAAATTTGTATCTTGCATATTATTGGCTTATAGTGGCAGCGGTACACCGATAAATTTGGAAATATCTGGCATTTTGGGAGGGAAGCATGAAATTTTGTACAATTGTTCCTTACACCGAAATAAACGATTTGACTCTCAGCGCCCCTCATCTCAATCCTTTGGGTTCAAAATGGCGGCCAATTTAGAAAAAAATCAAGTTTATTTTTTGCATATTTGAAATCTGTTTAGCCATTTTTCATATAATTCCTATATCTAAATTATTAGAATTAGCATATAAAATTAGATTGATAAACTATCTAAAGATTAAAAAACTACTAAACCCCAACCAGTACGGCTACATTGAAGGAAAATCTACAAGTAAAGCGTTAACAGATGTGATGTAGCATGACGTACATCCGGAACAGAGAGCGCAACCGACACCCTCAGCCATGAGATGATCCGGAACACGTCGGGCAGTCTCCGTCTACCCACAGCACGAACCAGTCGCGTCGAGGTACGCGGTCCGGGACTGACATTTATAACATTATGTATCATTTGTACTCTGCGAGAATACCATAAATATAATTGTGAATAAATTCGTTAGTGTCAAATTTGTGTCTTCATTTAACACCGAAACTACAAATATAACAACCCGACAGAAAGCAAGAGAAACAGGCTGGTATAGAGTATTTTTTTCTTTTTGTGCGGCTGTGTTATTTTTAAGATGTTTTACAGGGAATCTATTACAAATTCAGTTTCGTGTATTAAAAATATTAAGACATAAAACTCGTGATCAATTCAAATGACAAAAATTAACGTATTTGTAGGACCTCAGCAAAGAACAAGTCGTAAAAATGTTAAAAAATACAAGAGATGAGCTATTAAGGACAAAAAAAAAAACTGGAGGAAGCATCTTCAAAATTAGAGGTAAATATTTTGAAAGTTCCAGGTGCGCTATGTAACTTAGTTAGCCATTAGTGTCAGAAACATGTATTTCTATAGGCCGGACATAAACATCAGGAATATTGTTCGAAATTCCTGATTTGAAAAACTTATGGAATTTTTATCGCATTGAATCTATGCAGAATTCTTCGTGGGTGCATGCCAATACTTTTTTTATTTAAATGGAGGATAATGAACAGCGACTTATTTTGGCCAATATCCAGAGGCGAAAAATACTGAATCAGGAATAAATTTGTATCTTGCATAGTTGAAAGAGCAGTAATCTTCTTCAAATCAAATTCAAAATTAGCTCCTATTCCTATCCTACTACTAGGCTTATAGTGGCAGCGGTACACCGATAAATTTGGAAATATCTGGCATTTTGGGAGGGAAGCATGAAATTTTGTACAATTGTTCCTTAGACCGAAATAAACGATTTGACTCTCAGCGCCCCTCATCTCAATCTTTTGGGTTCAAAATGGCGGCCAATTTAGAAAAAAATCAAGTTTATTTTTTGCATATTTGAAATCTGTTTAGCCATTTTTCATATAATTCCTATTATATCTAAATTATTAGAATTAGCATATAAAATTAGATTGATAAACTATCTAAAGATTAAAAAACTACTAAACCCCAACCAGTACAGCTACATTGAAGGAAAATCTACAAGTAAAGCGTTAACAGATGTGATGTAGCTTGACGTACATCCGGAACAGAGGGCGCAACCGACACCCTCAGCCATGAGATGATCCGGAACACGTCAGGCAGTCTCCGTCTACCCACAGCACGAACCAGTCGCGTCGAGGTACGCGGTCCGGGACTGACATTTATAACATTATGTATCATTTGTACTCTGCGAGAATACCATAAATATAATTGTGAATAAATTCGTTAGTGTCAAATTTGTGTCTTCATTTAACACCGAAACTACAAATATAACAACCCGACAGAAAGCAAGAGAAACAGGCTGGTATAGAGTATTTTTTTCTTTTTGTGCGGCTGTGTTATTTTTAAGATGTTTTACAGGGAATCTATTACAAATTCAGTTTCGTGTATTAAAAATATTAAGACATAAAACCCGTCTTATTCTCATGTGATCAATTCAAATGACAAAAATTAACGTATTTGTAGGACCTCAGCAAAGAACAAGTCGTAAAAATGTTAAAAAACACAAGAGATGAGCTATTGAGGACAAAAAAAAACTGGAGGAAGCATCTTCAAAATTAGAGGTAAATATTTTGAAAGTTCCAGGTGCGCTATGTAACTTAGTTAGCCATTAGTGTCAGAAACATGTATTTCTATAGGCCGGACATAAACATCAGGAATATTGTTCGAAATTCCTGATTTGAAAAACTTATGGAATTTTTATCGCATTGAATCTATGCAGAATTCTTCGTGGGTGCATGCCAATACTTTTTTTATTTAAATGGAGGATAATGAACAGCGACTTATTTCGGCCAATATCCAGAGGCGAAAAATACTGAATCAGGAATAAATTTGTATCTTGCATAGTTGAAAGAGCAGTAATCTTCTTCAAATCAAATTCAAAATTAGCTCCTATTCCTATCCTACTACTAGGCTTATAGTGGCAGCGGTACACCGATAAATTTGGAAATATCTGGCATTTTGGGAGGGAAGCATGAAATTTTGTACAATTGTTCCTTAGACCGAAATAAACGATTTGACTCTCAGCGCCCCTCATCTCAATCTTTTGGGTTCAAAATGGCGGCCAATTTAGAAAAAAATCAAGTTTATTTTTTGCATATTTGAAATCTGTTTAGCCATTTTTCATATAATTCCTATTATATCTAAATTATTAGAATTAGCATATAAAATTAGATTGATAAACTATCTAAAGATTAAAAAACTACTAAACCCCAACCAGTACAGCTACATTGAAGGAAAATCTACAAGTAAAGCGTTAACAGATGTGATGTAGCTTGACGTACATCCGGAACAGAGGGCGCAACCGACACCCTCAGCCATGAGATGATCCGGAACACGTCAGGCAGTTTACGTCTACCCACAGCACGAACCAGTCGCATCGAGGTATGCAGTCCGGGACTGACATTTATAACATTATGTATCATTTGTACTCTGCGAGAATACCATAAATATAATTGTGAATAAATTCGTTAGTGTTAAATTTGTGTCTTCATTTAACCGAAACTACAAATATAACAACCCGACGGAAAGCAAGAGAAACAGGCTGGTATAGAGTATTTTTTTCTTTTTGTGCGGCTGTGTTATTTTTAAGATGTTTTACAGGGAATCTATTACAAATTCAGTTTCGTGTATTAAAAATATTAAGACATAAAACCCGTCTTATTCTCATGTGATCAATTCAAATGACAAAAATTAACGTATTTGTAGGACCTCAGCAAAGAACAAGTCGTAAAAATGTTAAAAAACACAAGAGATGAGCTATTGAGGACAAAAAAAAAACTGGAGGAAGCATCTTCAAAATTAGAGGTAAATATTTTGAAAGTTCCTGGTGCGCTATGTAACTTAGTTAGCCATTAGTGTCAGAAACATGTATTTCTATAGGTCGGACATAAACATCAGGAATATTGTTCGAAATTCCTGATTTGAAAAACTTATGGAATTTTTATCGCATTGAATCTATGCAGAATTCTTCGTGGGCGCATGCCAATACTTTTTTTATTTAAATGGAGGATAATGAACAGCGACTTATTTCGGCCAATATCCAGAGGCGAAAAATACTGAATCAGGAATAAATTTGTATCTTGCATATTATTGGCTTATAGTGGCAGCGGTACACCGATAAATTTGGAAATATCTGGCATTTTGGAAAAGAAGCATGAAATTTTGTACAATTGTTCCTTAGACCTAAATAAACGATTTGACTCTCAGCGCCCCTCATCTCAATCCTTTGGGTTCAAAATGGCGGCCAATTTAGAAAAAAATCAAGTTTATTTTTTGCATATTTGAAATCTGTTTAGCCATTTTTCATATAATTCCTATTATATCTAAATTATTAGAATTAGCATATAAAATTAGATTGATAAACTATCTAAAGATTAAAAAACTACTAAACCCCAACCAGTACGGCTACATTGAAGGAAAATCTACACGTAAAGCGTTAACAGATGTGATGTAGCATGACGTACATCCGGAACAGAGGGCGCAACCGACACCCTCAGCCATGAGATGATCCGGAACACGTCGGGCAGTCTACGTCTACCCACAGCACGAACCAGTCGCGTCGAGGTACGCGGTCTGGGACTGACATTTATAACATTATGTATCATTTGTACTCTGCGAGAATACCATAAATATAATTGTGAATAAATTCGTTAGTGTCAAATTTGTGTCTTCATTTAACCGAAACTACAAATATAACAACCCGACGGAAAGCAAGAGAAACGGGCTGGTATAGAGTATTTTTTTCTTTTTGTGCGGCTGTGTTATTTTTAAGATGTTTTACAGGGAATCTATCACATTCAGTTTCGTGAATTAAAAATATTAAGACATAAAACCCGTCTTATTCTCATGTAATCGATTCAAATGACAAAAATTAACGTATTTGTAGGACCTCAGCAAGGAACAATTAATAAAAATGTTAAAAAAGACAAAAGAAGAACTAACAACGACAAAGAAAAAACTGGAGGAAGCATCTTCAAAATTAGAGGTAAATATTTTGAAAGTTCCAGGTGCGCTATGTAACTTAGTTAGCCATTAGTGTCAGAAACATGTATTTCTATAGGCCGGACATGAACATCAGGAATATTGTTCGAAATTCCTGATTTGAAAAACTTATGGAATTTTTATCGCATTGAATCTATGCAGAATTCTTTGTGGGCGCATGCCAATACTTTTTTTATTTAAATGGAGGATCATGCAAGAGAAACGGGCACTTAAGGAAGCACTCTAAAGTAGGAGAGCAGTGTTCAGACACAAAGGTAGGGAGTACGGGAGGTACCTACTTAAAAATTCGCTTACTTTTGCTATGTTTACAGATGCACCGAGAGATGCACGCATGTGTATACTGCCCAGAAGGATTTACGACGGAAAGCAAGAAAAACGGGCACTTAAGGAAGCACTCCAAAGTAGGAGAGCAGGAGGCATAACAATGTTCAGACACAAAGGGAGGAAAGCAATAAATCAAGTGGTGAAAAATAACAAAATAATAATTGAACCAAGAGTCCAGCTGGATAGCAATAGAACATGGGAGAGTGTGGAAGGTTACGTAAAGCCAAGTACTCTAAATCTTGGGGTAAATAAAATAAACAGTACGAAGACTGGTGGTGTGATAATAAGCTGTAGCAATGAGGAGGATATCAACAAAATAGCAAAAGAAATAGAGGATAATGCTAGAGAAGGGTATAAGACTATAATCCCTAAAGGAAAAAAAAACATGTTTTAGAATTGTGGGAATGAGGGAGGAACTAACAAAGAACATGAATTCCTTTAGATATTTATCGATAAAACTATATAATCATTTATTAAAGTTTTATATCTAGGTATTAAACAAGTACATCTTTCATACATAACATCAAAATCAATTTTTTATAAGTATATGTCTATTTTACGAGAGGTATCTACTTAAAAATTCGCTTACTTTCGCTATGTTTACAGGTGCCGCCCCAAGATGCTTATATGTGCGAATACTGCAATGAGAAGTTTGCGAGTGAAAGCAAACGAAGTGGGCACATGCGGAAGCATGCCAAAGTAAGTCTAGATATAATATTATCGCCCATACAAAGCCCATAAATGTTGTCACGCTATCACACATTGTCATACTCGCCCAATTCCCCCCCCCCCCACGTCCTGTCTGTCACGTTACGATGGAAAGCAAGAGAAACGGGCACTTAAGGAAGCACTCTAAAGTAGGAGAGCAGTGTTCAGACACAAAGGGAGGGAGTACGAGAGATGCACGCATGTGCATACTGCCCAGAAGAATTTACGACGGAAAGCAAGAAAAACGGGCACTTAAGGAAGCACTCTAAAGTAGGAGAGCAGGAGGCATAACAATGTTCAGACACAAAGGGAGGAAAGCAATAAATCGAGTGGTGAAAAATAACAAAATAATAATTGAACCAAGAGTCCAGCTGGATAGCAAGAGAACATGGGAGAGTGTGGAAGGTTACGTAAAGCCAAGTACTCTAAATCTTGGGGTAAATAAAATAAACAGTACGAAGACTGGTGGTGTGACAATAAGCTGTAGCAATGAGGAGGATATCAACAAAGTAGCAAAAGAAATAGACGATAAGGCTAGAGAAGGGTATAAGACTATAATCCCTAAAGGAAAAAAAAACATGTTTTAGAATTGTGGGAATGAGGGAGGAACTAACAAAGAACATGAATTCCTTTAGATATTTATCGATAAAACTATATAATTGTTTATTAAAGTTTTATATCTAGGTATTAAACAAGTACATCTTTCATACATAACATCAAAATTAATTTTTTATAAGTATATTTCTATTTTACGAGAGGTATCTACTTCAAAATTCGCATACTTTCGCTATGTTTACAGGTGCCCCAAGCGATACATGCGATACATGGATGTGAATTTTGCACAGAAACATTTCCCACCGAGAGCAAACGAAATGGCTATTTAAGGAAGCACACAAAAGTAAGTCTAGGTATAATATTATCGCCCATAAATGTTGTCACGTTTCTTTTGAAAATTTTTGACCCCTGGGAATGAGGGAGGAACTAAAAAATAGCATTTTGAACCAAAATCGCATATGGGAAAACCAAGAAGCAGTTGAATTATCAGTAAAAGTAGTTAAAAAAATGAGACATAAGAATGCGTACTTTGCAATCGTGGAAAGTGATTTGGAAACATACAATAGAGTGATGTGAGTTTTAACCACAAGGCTAGTGAATGTACTAATGATGAGGTATGTCGTAAATGTGGGAAAGTGGCGAGTGGAGAACGTAGATGTCCTGATGATGAAAAACAATGCCTGAATTGTAAGAGAATGAAAGAAGCTAAAAAGAGAGAGCTTAATTTGAATCACTCGCCCTTTGATAGGGAAGAGTGTACAGTTCCCCAAGAACGCAGAGAACGTAGTAAAATTGGTGTACAATAGCAATTAATTGGTAATTTTGTGAGTAAGCACGAACCATGGATAATATGTTTAACAGAAACCCATATAACAAATGAAATTGAAGATATAGGAAATAAATTAAAGGGATACATTCACATCGTATGCAATAGCAACTCAAGATATACAGGGGGTGTAATTTTATATGTAAGTAAAGAACTAGAGTATGAAAATGAACGAGTCTTCTCAGAAGATTATAATTATTGGTGTCTAACTTGTCATATTAAAATTAATAACAGGACCCATAGTCTCACTGGAGTATACCATTCACCTAATGGAAATACTAAAAAGTTTCTTGAATTCTACGAGTACTTCGTAAATGACATGGTAAAGCTAGAAAGAAATATTATAGTTGTTGGAGACTTTAATATAGATTGGAAAGGAGATGATAGATACCCAAGAACATTGAAACACATTACATGGGATACAGGGCTTAGGCAAATGATAGGAGATTACACAAGGATTACTAGAAGTGCATCGACTGTTGATTTAGTATTTACAAATATAGAAAACTTGAAGTGCAATGTTAAAAGATAAAAAAAAAATTAGTGATCATGATTGGACTGTAGCAACTATTCCAAGCCAATATAAAAAGACTACTAAAAAGACTGTTGTGTATAAAGTAATAGACTATGATAAATTAAAGAAGCATTAATGGGAATTGAGTGAAAATAAAGCTGTACAAAGGTTGATGATGTCTATAAATGTTTTACGGAGGCGATTATGAAAAACATCAAAGAAGCAAGTGAAGTACGAACTATTACTATAAGAGAGAACAAGGAGTGGTTTAATGATGAAGTTTACAGAGCAATAGAGAATAAAACAAAGGCATATGATAAATATGTAAGTACTAAACTTGATGAGGATTGGACTCTGTATAAAAGAGAACGAAACATGTGTACAACTATCATAAGAACTATAAAGAAAAAATATATAAATGAACAAATAGAAGAAAACAAGAATGACTAAAAAAAAAAAATGGAAATTTCTGAAAACCTTTTTAAATAATGTAAAATGTGAAGATGTAAGAGAAGTACATTTTGAAGACGGTATTTTTAATGTACCTGAAATCATTGCAGGGAAACTTAAATATTATTATGTATCTAGTATTAACGAGATAATGGAGTCAATATCAGATGTTGACGGAATAGTCATATATAGAGAAGATTAACTGTGATGGATCGTGGCAGTCATTTGAAAAAGTGACACTGAATCAAGTGAAAAAAATTATCATAAAAATGAAAAAGAGTAATAAAGCCGACCCTTTAAATATGGAGCTAATAAAAGACATTTTTGATGTCATTGGATACCCCCTACTACATCTGATTAATACCTCTCTAGAATATGGAAAATTTCCTAGTGATATAAAAGCATCTACAGTAGTACCAATACCAAAAGATAACAACACAAAAGAGTGCAAGTGGGATGAGACCTATAAATATGCTGCCAGATTTGGAGAAGTTGGTCGAGAAACTGGTAATTATACAACCGAATATGTTAAGGATAATAACATACTAAGTAATGTACAGGCAGAGTTCAGAGAAAAACATGCCACTGAAGGTGTGGTGCAACTTGTTATACAGGAATGGAAACAGAACAGGGATAAGAATGTTAGTATCAACGCGGTCTTTTTGGACCTAAAACGTGCATTCGAAACAGTGGATAGGGGTATACTCCTAAAGAAGCTAGCTGCTTATGGTTTTTCAGGCAAGGTAGGCGATTGGTTCAAAAGTTATTTAGATGACAGAAATCAGATGGTTCGGTGGCAAGGAGTGTTGTCTGATAAAGAAAACATTATACATGGTGTTCCGCAAGACAGTATACTGGGACCACTCTTATTTTGTCTGTATATCAATGACCCACCTGGAATTTTAAAATACTCAGAAATTAGGCTTTTTGCAGATGATGCATTGGTGTTTACTGCTGGAAAAGATATTAATGAACTGGTCATGAATATGAATGAGGAATTACGAAATATTTCTAGCTGTAATAAGTTGAAGCTGAATATTAAAAAATCAAAAGCAATGATAATATCATTGGAGGGAGAATACGCAGAGTTGAAATGTGAAAACAAATGAATTGTTATTGATGGTGAGCCCTTAGAGTGGTTTGAATATAAATACCTAATCATATAAATGACACTTCACTCATATTGTTCGCTGATGACACCACCATGATTAATATAAATAGCAATCCAAACAATTTATTGCAGGATATGCAGCTCTCACAGTTGAAAGCTTCTGACTGGTTCAGATCAAATAAATTATATCTTAATAATTTAAAGACACAAACTATGTTTTTTTCAACCTGGTGCTTAGATCATTTCGATAATCCCGAAAATGTAAAATCTTTAGGAGTAATCATGGATCCCCATCTACGTTGGGATCAACATGTTGATTACCTATGTGTTAAACTTTCTAAACTTGTATATCTCATAAGAAATTTAATGACAGAATTGCCTGAAAATGTTGTAAAAACAGTTCATTTCTTTATTTCAAAGTGTATTCTCTTATGCTATTCTTACCTGGGGACACTCCTCTCATTTATATAGAATATTCTCACTACAAAGACGTGTTATGAGGATAATGACACGATTGACATTTAGGCAAGATGTAAAGAAGAAATTTATAGAGATGAATATTCTAACGGTTCCTAGTTATTATATTCTTACCGCTCTTTTGTATGTTAAACAAAATCTAGACAAATATGTTTCACACAGTGATATACACGGACATGATACCAGACACAGAGATCAAGTTTGTTTAAACTACACCAGATTGGTTAAAAGCCAGAATGCAATAAATTATTATAGTCCAAAATTTTTTAATAAGTTACCCCCCTCCCTTTCTGTCACTTTTATGTAAATTAATAAAAATAATACATTTTTACCTGTGATATACAGTGTGTCCCAGGATAGATGTAACAAGAGGTGTAATGGACCAAAAATTTTGGAATGGTATTTGGGGATTGAGTCCTGCTCGTTGTAAAACTAAAGTATACCAAAAATAACTTGATTTGGTGTTCTACAGGGTGTTTTATAAGCAAAGTTGTAAAAATCATCACTAATAAAGTACTTTTATTTTTCAAAATATGAAAAATAAGAAAAGTTATTTAGAATGCAATTTTATACCTCTATACCAAATTTCAGGAATATAAAATTATTTTTTTGAAACTTCCCATTTTTTGCGAATTAAGAGTTAAATTCATATTTAAAGTTGTGTAGGAGCAAATGTTAATCATCCACTGCTTTTCTCATAGCCTACTTTTAGCTTCTACATAACTTTAAATATTAATTCACAAAAATAATTTCTATGCAGTTTTAATTGAATGGTTCAAAATAAAATATTAATTTATTGAAAAAAATGGGAAGTTTCAAAAAAATAATTTTATATTCCTGAAATTTGGTATAGAGGTATAAAATTGCATTCTAAATAACTTAGTGGAATTTTTTCATATTTTGAAAAATAAAGGTACTTTATTAGTGGTGATTTTTACAACTTTGCTTATAAAACACCAAATCAAGTCATTTTTGGTATACTTTAGTTTTACAACAAGCAGGACTCAATCCCCAAATACCATTCCAAAATTCCAAAATTTTTGGTCCATTACACCTCTTGTTACATTTATCCTGGGACACACTGTATATTTTGTAAGGAAAAATTCTCAGGTTTTGGTTTATTTTCATAGAATGATTTTAAACAACTCAATATAATATATAAACGGCAGCCGGCTTGTTTCCTAATTTATTGTTTGTTTGGACATGACATATATATATACAGAGTGTTTCAGCTAAAAGTCTCCGGGTCATTATCTCGTAAACTAATAAAGATACTTAAAATTTGTAAATAGTGGATAATTGACACCAAAAAAAGGTCTTAAACATGATACAAAGAATACAAGGTATGACATTGCGCATGTGGGCGGGCCAAATCGACAGTTGCTTTGTCACGCGGTGATAATTTTCTACCCGCTTCCTTCGTAAAAGTGAGTTTGCTGACGTCTGTGGAAGTTGTTTTTTGGATTATTTTACTTATTTTAGTGTTCTTGCAATAACCTTCAGTTATAAAAATGCGTTGTGCATTGGCATCATGTAAAAGTGACAATATGTTTAAAACGTATTTATGCGGAGATAAAGCTAATTTATAAAGAACGATGCTTACTAAGAACACTAAGAATCCCTATTTATTCAAAATTCCAATGAGTTCAGACAAATCCATGATCAAATTCTTTGTATCATGAGGAAAATCCTATGTAATTTAAAATCCCGCTATCACCGTGTGACGTCTTGCGCCAACCGGACCGAATTTGGCGCACTATCTAGCATACCCTCTATTCTTTGTATCATGGGTCTTAAATAATTGCAGTTAGAATTGTTCCTTCGCAGTGCACAGAGATGGCGCTGCGGTGAGAAATTATTT
Organism: Rutpela maculata; assembly: GCA_936432065.2. Taxonomy (NCBI): domain Eukaryota; kingdom Metazoa; phylum Arthropoda; class Insecta; order Coleoptera; family Cerambycidae; genus Rutpela; species Rutpela maculata. The sequence continues at coordinate 138,130,797 of OW386291.2, read as the reverse complement.
TTCGATGACTGGAACCTTGAAACACGATTCATACGATTAATGAATAAATTGTGAATAATTTTGACTATGTAAAAATTTTTGTAAATACCAGCCGTTTTGGAGCTACATTTCTCCATTTTTTTGTCTCTGTAAATTTTGAAAACTTGTAAACCTGTAAATTTTCTGTGTATCGTTTTAGAACACCAATTATGTAAACTTTTATCTTATTATATTCCATACTTCTTATATTATTACATATTTTGAAAATTTTTATAATTTTCAGAATTTTTCAAATGCAACTAATTTTTAAAATTTGAAATTAGTAAAAATTTTACTGCATTGTAAAAATTTCAATTTTTTAGCCTCGTGTTCAGTTATCATTTCTTCATCACTGAATTCTGAGATAAAATTATTTGCTTTTTGTTGAAAAGTAAAGGTAGGGTCACGTTCAAGTTTACTGTAAGAACTTGCTTCGTTGAGTATATCTAGCGACTTTTCTATATAATCAGTTTTATTCATAATAACGGTAACATTACCTTTGTCTGACCTAGTAATTATCAAATTCTGCATGTTCTTTCAGGAACCTTTTACTTTTGTTAAAAATATTGGTAGTAGTAGTATTTGCAATAGTTAAAAATATTATTAAAGATTGAATTTTGTGGTTTATAAAGAAAATTTGTTAAGATATTAGTGACTTGTAACCTGAACATATTTTTTTTATTGGTGAAATATCTTGGAAGTTAGGAGGTATACAGAATTTAAAACCCAATGATAAGAAAATTTTGATGTCATCTGGGATCTCAACGTTAGAAAGATTCTTTAGCCAATTTTCTTTTACTTTAATGTTAAAAGTTGCTTGTTCGAGATTTTTTAATTTATTAATATTGACCTTTTTAATTCTATGAAATTCTTTGTTAAATGTGACTGTTTGTCTTCTAATAAATTCTTCTAAAATCTCGTTTGGTAAAATATTTTGTAAATCAATGTGAATTTGTTCAAAGGATTTTTCCAACGTTTTGAGATTACTATGAGTGATTTTGATCTGTAAATTTAATAATTTGTCCTTTAGCCTTTTATTAAAATTATTCACTTGTTGTCCTGTTCTTCCACTGTGTACATCGATGAGTGTCTCTACATTTCTAGTGTTGTTGATAATGTGTGAGGAGTATTATTTCTTCTTTCTGCATTGTAAGAGGAAAATTTTTCTGTTTTTAGAAGCAGCTAATTTGATGTTAACGTTCGCCAAATTTCTTAATTTTACCATAGTTTCATTACCGAATTGTTCACTGATAACTTGGTAAAACCCAATTCCTGTAAAAATAATGAAGGATAGTCACGTCTGACTAGTAAAAAAACAAATTCTGAATTTACTAGGGCTTCGGACAAGTGGGCGATGAAGTAAAACTCTTATTTACTATGTCAAGCTTTCGAAAATGTTTAATTTCTTTTTCAAGGCTACAATTAAATAATGAAATTAGTAAAACTTGAATTATATTATAATTGTTCACTTACTAGTAAGTAGAGGTTATTTTTTTTTTTTTTTTTTATAACTATTTAACGTCGGCCTATTTCCGCTACCAGGGCCTATCACCGACGCCAGGAGACGAGCTACACCCAACCTGGAAATTTTGCCGAACCTCTTCCCTTAAGAAGAGTAGGGATCTTTTACTTGCCTAACATTTAATAGACAAGGGACCGCCTGCTTTACATCCCCTCCGAAGGATGGTATATCCACTACGTAATCCTCGTCTGAAATTACGTAACTTCCGAGTATACACTGATATACAAGCCTCTAGAAGGTGGGGCGAGAACGCTGTATTTCCCAAGATAAAAAGTAGAGGTTATAATTTAAATTTGGTGAACTTCTGTAAAAACATTTGCACTATTCTATTATTGGAAAAGAGTAACAATTGCTTATGATGTTGATGCAATTTATTGTTTGCATTATTAACTGATTACTAAATATTTAAAAGATTTACACTAACAATCATTCTGCTTCATGTTTTAGGAAACACCATGCGATGACTGTGATGTATAACAAAAAAAACACCACAGGAACCTATGGTGACGCCATCTTGTATCTAAATTGTCAAAGGACTGTTATTAAATTTTACTACGTTTACATGATGGTTTCAATCCAAGGTTTTGTGGAAATTTATCATTGAAATTAAATAATTTTAATTAATATACAAAATTTTCTATATTATTAGTGTTCTCTATATTTGTTACACTGATCATTGTCCACTTGCACTTCTTGTTATATATAAATCACATTATTAAATTAATTACTAATTAAGAATTGCTAAGGGAGTTAGTTATAGCTTTAGTTGTTAGAGATTATGTTAAATTGTTTTTATTAAATTTGTTGATCAAAAACACTTTTTATACTAGGAATATTGGATGTCATGACTCTGTAGAACAACTACTATTATTGTTTGTATTAATTTTTTCTTTGTCCAACCTTAGTATATAAGAATAAATTGTACTTAAACCACTAATATCCGTTCTTTTGTTTATATTTTGTTCATCATTATTGATCTCTACAATTTCAAGAGCCTTTTTGTTAAATTTGCCTGTGTGCAGGATTTTATAGTTATTAAAATTCATATGGTGTCCCGTATCTATTGCATGTTCTGAGAGAGCACAGGTGCGTTTTTCTGTTCTACAATCGCTTTTATGTAAAGTAATTCGTGTATTAAGTGATGTTGATGTTTGACCAATGTACTCTTTTTTTTTCACAATTGAAGACAAGTGAATGAAGGGTCTATGTAACAACAAAGTGATTTTGATATAATTGATCTCAAAGTTTTTAACAACCTACCAACTTAAACAGTACATAGATCCTTTATAAATTCATAAATCAGATATTTTTGCATTAGAATCAAATGTAATGTACCTGTGGGAATTTTGTGTACTTATACCACAGACTAAAACAAATCAGATGTTTCACTCAATAGTATTCCCTATGTCACCAGTTTCATTTTTTGTGATGTGACGTATACCTGCCAGGATTCTGCGCAGAAGACATAAACAGAGAAATCTTGCGGTTGACATGGAAGTTAAGACCAGCGAGTATAATCTCACAGGGGCGAGTATTTAGGACTGAAATCTCAGAGACGGAAGTAGTCAACAGCTCCACCGGTGATATTAATTATTTTGGAATGTGGTGTATTGTATTGAAGGTTAGAGTTGTTACTGTTATACATTTAAGTGGTTTTTTGAGTATTCATTAGGTTACTTCACGCATCATAAGGTCCCTCCTGTGACTATACTCGCTGGTTAAGACTAATTGGACAATGCGCAGATCACGACACAAATTGGTACCTGCTGGGAGTTGATTTATTATCTAAACCATGATACGTCATAAGTGAAATATCTGATTTGTTTTAGTCTGTGCTTATACCATTCATTCATATAAAAAAAACTCGTTTTTTTCAACAGTTTTTTTTGACATAATTGATCTCAAAGTTTTTAACAACCTACCAATTTCAACAGTACATAGATCCTTTATAAATTTATAAATCAGATATTTTTGCATTAGAAACAAATGTAATGTGCCTGAGGGAATTTTGTGTACTTATAGCCTTCATTTATATAAAAAACTCATTTTTTTCGAAAAAGCTAGTACGAGATTGATTTTCATTTTCTCGGTATGATGAGAGTTGTAGTTTAGGTACCTGCCTGAACTAGTTGGTTTAATATACCAATCTAGTATCACTGTATTATCAGGTCTTCTTATTAGCTGTGTGTCGAGAAAAGGTACTCACATGTTGGTTTCCTTTTCTATTGTAAATTGTAAATGTATGTCGTGGCTGTTGAAGATATTTAGAATTTCCTCTATACCTGCTGCTGGTACTGAACAAATGCTATCATCTACGTATTTTTTTAAAAAAAGGCAACGTAAAGCTTAATTTTGGAATACAAGCATCTAATAGGTCATCCATGACAAGCTGAGCAATTATTGGTGAAACCGTACACCGAGAAAATTAGCCTAAAGAAAATCTTTGCTACCACTTTTTTTGCTATTAGAACATATATTTTTTTTATAACAGTAAACACTCTATGTTGCAGTTAAAAAAATCGGTATGCTGCGGTACTTTACAGTAACAGAAACATTTTTTGCTGGAATAATAAATAGTCTCTAGTGTAACACAATAAGATATTTCATAAAACTTTAATTTACAATCACCAAATAATTTCTAACTACCATTGGAATGTACTTTGTTACTTCAGAAAGTCAAATTTTGTATAAATATTTTAACTGCAGTTGAAAACTTTATTATTGTTCCTAAAAAAAACTTAGCTGGTACAAAAGAGAATTCTCTAAAAAATTGAGCTAACGCATGCGCTTTGCGAAAGTAGACTCGGTTCGCTTCATAAGAGTGAAATTCTAATTTAGTCTTCTTATTGTTTTCGTTGGTTATGCTGCGCGGGCTGGAAGAAGAATCTCATTATTGCATTATTCTCTCATTCCTCACAATACAAATCATATTTGTATTGGGGCCACTACTGACCAGAGTAGCATACCTATAGTACGTGCCACGTGGTGTGGTGCGGTATACGTGCCAATCTTTGGGTACTTGCCGTGTGCCGTGTACACAAATTATGTATTAATTAGTGGTGAAGATATATGTTGTGATCAGTGATTACTGATAAGTGGTGCAAAGCCTTTTGATTCCAATTATTTTCGAGTTGTAGTTATCGTTATCCGTGCTTTGGCAAAATTTCTAGTATGAAAATGACATATTTATTTATCAAAATGTTGTTTCAAAAAGTTTTAATGAGCATTTATTTTCCTTTCTTGTGGAAATCACTGACATAGAGAGTTGCATTTTCTTTCGAGATTTGAAAATTTATGATACGTACGTTATAATTACACGAAATGCAAGTCATTATGTATCAGTATGATTACGTTAAGAAACGTGAAACTGATTTTATTTGTTTATTTTCTGTCGAGAATTTTCAATTTTCATCTGGCAATGTTTATTCGTCCTTTGGAAAAATTTTTAGTATAATTGAGGAGCTTCCAGTAGAAAGAGACTAAGTGCCAAAAGTAAAATTTAAACAGCTTCTTTTATTGGCAAGTAACCGCTTTCTGCATATTAGTAGGTGGTATGTAGAAATTTTTGATCGCAATAACTTAGCCCCCTTCTACCGGAAACTCCTCAATTACATATTATTTATTTATTAAAATGTTGTTTCAAAAAGCATTTCTTTTCTTTTGTTGTAGAAATTACTGACATATAGAGTTGCATTTTCAGTAGGTGCCTATAGTTTAATAAATGTTAAACTGGTTTTATTTCTTTTTTTGCATTATAGCTAGCTAATTTTGTCTATTTAATTTAGAAGACCTTATACAGGCTTTTCAGGATTAACCATCAAATTTTAAATTTGGATGGGACACCTCAAAATATGAAAAAAAATCCTTTATGTATGAAGGTATGTTCGGAAATGCAACGTTGAAGAAATATACCACAAAAATGGCAGCTAAAAATTTTGAAATGGTATAACTCCTTCATGAGGCATTTTCGGATACCTATTATACCTACATAGGAAATATTTTTCATATTTAGAAATACCTATTCCAAATTTACAATTTGACCAGTTAATTCTGAAACACCCTGTATAATGGCAATAAAAATCTTACTAGGGTAGCAAAACTATTTTATAATGCCAGCAAAGTTACTTTATAGTAACAGTAAACTACTTTACGACTATAGCCAAATTAATCTACAGTGACTCCAAGTCTCTTTTTTGTGGTAGTGAAGTCAATTTATATTCCTTGCAAGTTAATTTATACTGACAGAAATATATTTTGCCAACAACAGCAATTGCTCCTTAACAATAGTAGCAATGTTATCTTCCTGGATCAGAAAAGTTATTTTTTATGAAATAAGTATACTTACTGTGGTTGTAAAGTACTGCCAGCAAATCAAAATTTTCTGCTACAGCACAGTACTACACTGGCGCCTATGTTATTAGAGTTTTCTGCTACTACAGCTTATTTTTTCGCTATGATGGTGAAAAAATTTTCTCGGTGTAGCTCCCATTGGTGTACCTAACATTTGTTTATAAAAATTATTATCAAAAGTGAAGTAAGTTGTATCAAAAATTAATTTAATGGCTTCTATGAACTTTTCACAAGGCATGTTCCAGTACTAATCGTATCCCATCTTTTTTCTATACTTTTATTGACTAACGTGATAGGAATGTTACTAGAGATTGAGACTACGTCTAGACTTATTATAACATGGTTTTCAGGTAATTGTTTTTCATTTATGAATTCAGAAAAAGCAAACGAGTCTTTTATAAAGTATTCGTTATCATTATTGTATGACCACGTGAGAATGTTAGTGATAAATTGTGCTATTTTGCTGTTGGGTGTATCGATACTTGATATGATAGGTCTGACAGTTAGTGTAGGTTTGAGTTTTAGGTAAACCATAAAATTTTGCTGGTACAGCATTGTAAAATTTCAGTTTTTCAGCCTCATGTTCACTTATCATTTCTTCATCAATGAGTTCAGAGATAAAATTATTTTCTTTTTGTTGAAAAGTAGACGTAGGGTCACGTTCAAGTTTACTGTGAAAACTTGCATCATTGAGTATATCTAGCGACTTTTCTATATAATCAGTTTTATTCATAATAATGGTAACATTACCTTTGTCTTACCTAGTAATTATCAAATCAGCATATTCTTTCAGGAACCTTTTACTTTTGTTAAAAATATTATTAAAGATTAAATTTTGTTTATGTGGTTTATGAAGAAAATTTGTTAAGATATTAGTGACTTGTGACACAGAAAAGAGAACTACCAGAAACGACACTTGGGCTTCTCGCCAAAATTCCATTGCCTCCATTTTGTTGTCAGTTCATTTATTGTTTTAGGTTAAAACAATAAATGACAGTCTTTGACATAATACCGAAATAAATTTTTAAAAGGTTTTAGTTTTATTGTGCTGTGAATAGGTAAAAGATCATAGCGGGAAAGTGTTGTTAATAGTAATTTTTATTACCGATATGAGTAAAGGTGATGGAACCGTTTGCGCTGTTAAGGAACATCCAAGTAGTATGACAGGAAAAGACATTAGACCATTTAAGTTTCCTAAGGATCCCCAAAGGTATTTTATTATTGATGTAAATTATAAAATATTTCCAAGTAATTGTAAACCTTTCTTCTTTTAAGGTCCGTATTGTGAAAAATTTTAAATATTTCCCCAGAACAACCTCTAAGTAAGAAATTAGATTTTCTCAGGCGAGACATTGTATTGATTTCAATACATTTTGTGACTATATATTAAGAATACAATTGTACGTAGAGATAATTTTATCCAGTTTACTTTAATAGTTTTTATACCCATTATAAATAGAATTCTTCGAATGACGTAATTGTATTCAGCCTGTGTAGAGTTTATTTATAAACATGCTGTTTAGATTTCCCGCCAAAATTACTAACAACAAAATGGCGAAGGTCATAAAAAACCATCAAAGGCGGTGCTCAGAGTGTCGCTTCTGGTAGTTCCTTATTCTGTGCTTGTGACCTGAACATGAAATTAGAAATTCTACATCTGATAATATTTTTGTTACTGAAATATCTTGGAAATTAGGAGGTATACAGAATTTAAAACCCAATGATAAGAAAATTTTGATGTCGTCTGGGATCTCAACGTTAGAAAGATTCTTTAGCCATTTTATTTTACTTTAATGTTAAATGTTGCTTGTTGTTCGAGATTTTTTAATTTATTAATATTGACCTTTTTAATTCTATGAAATTCTTTGTTAAATGTGACTGTCTTCTAATAAATTCTTCTAAAATTTGGTAAAATATTTTGTAAATCAATGTGAATTTGTTCAAAGGATCTTTCCAACGTTTTGAGATTGCTATGAGTGATTTTGATCTGTAAATTTAATAATTTGCCCTTTAACCTTTAATTAAAATTGTTCACTTGTCCCATTCGTCCACTGTGTACATCGATGAGGAAAATTTTTCTGTTTTTAGAACCTGCCAATTTGATGTTAACGTTCGCCAAATTTTTTAATTTCACCATAGTTTCATTACCGAATTGTTCACTGATAACTTGGTAAAACCCCATTCCTGTAAAAATAATGAAGGATAGTCACGTCCGACTAGTTAAAGAACAAATTCTGAATTTAGTAGGGCTTCGGACAAGTAGGCGATGAAGTAAAACTCTTATTTACTCTGCGAAGCTTTCGAAAATGTTTATTTTCTTTTTCAAGGCTACAATTAAATAATGAAATTAGTAAAACTTGAATTATAATAAAATTGTTCACTTACTGGTAAGTTGAGGTTATAATTTAAATTTGGTGAACTTCTGTAAAAACATTTGCACTATTCTATTACTGGAAATGAGTAACAATTGCTTATGATGTTAATGCAATTCATTGTTTGCATTATTAACTGATTACTAAATATTTAAAAGATTTACACTAACAATCATTCTGCTTCATGTTTTAGGAAACACCATGCGATTGTGATGTATAACAAAAAACGCCACAGGACAGGAAACTATGGCGACGCCATCTTGTATCTAAATTGTCAAAGAACTTTTATTAAATTTTACTACGTTTACAAGATGGTTTCAATCCAAGGTTTTGTGGAAATTTATCATTGGAGTTAAACAATTTTAATTAATATACCAAGGGTCGTTACTTTCGATCCCGATTAAACGTTAACGGTGGGTCAAACCAATTCAGTTACCATGGAAACAATTGTACTTTCAATGATTTGGCCGACGGTTAAAGTTTAATCGGGACCGAAAGTAACGGCCCTAAATTTTCTATATTATTAGTGTTCTCTATATTTGTTACACTGATCATTGTCCACTTGCACTTCTTGTTATATATATGAATCATATTATTAAATTAATTACTAATTAAGAATTGGTGAGGGAGTTAGAGCTTTAGTTGTTAGAGAATATTATGTTAAAATTTTTTTAATTAAATTTGTTAATCAAAAACACTTTTTATACTAGGAATATTGGATGTCATGACTGTAGAACAACCACTATTATCGTTTGTATTAATTTTTTCTTTGTCCAACCTTAGTATTTAAGAATAAATTGTACTTAAACCATTAATATCCGTTCTTTTGTTTATATTTTGTTCATTATTGATCTCTAGCATTTCAAGAAAGAGCCTTTTTGTTAAATTTGCCTCAGTGTGCAGAATTTTATAGTTATTAAAATTCATATGGTGTCCCGTATCTATTGCATGTTCTGAGAGAGCACGGGTGCGTTTTTCTGTTCTACAATCGCTTTTATGTAAAGTAATTCGTGTATTAAGTGATGTTGATGTTTGACCAATGTACTCTTTTTTTCACAATTATGACAAGGAATACATGTATATCACGTTTGACTTTTAAAGGGTCATCTTTGTCCTTCAGTTTAGTGTAAAGTTTACCAATGTGTTTAATATCTTTCTGCGCAATTTTTATGTTTTGTTCATTCTTAAAGACTTAATCTGGGAGCTACGGAACTGTTTTTTTGAATATTTCTGTAATGTACTTGCTTGTGGTCTCAATTTTTCGTAAAACGAACCATGACAGAATCAGAGATAACATTGTCTCCGACAGAATACTATTTGAGATTCCAGATAAGCGTCACACTCCTGAAGTTAAGCTGAGGAACTGCAATTTCCCCATTGTGACGTCATCACAATGAGAATGTGTCATTTACACATACTTTTGTAAGGCAAAAATTGCCTTTTGAAACATATTACTAAAGTCTATGCCTATCTATGTACATCAGACCTGACTAAGCCAGTGGTGGTATTAACATAATTCCATTGTTTGTGAAGTGCAATCTGCCACGGTTCATATTGAGAGAACAAATTAACGAATTAAATTGTTAAGAATTGTAAATAATCGGCTGTCAGCAGTGCCCGCCCAATGAAATTACACCCTCCCTTTTAGCCTCACCACTCTCCAATTTATTTTTTAGTAAATTGTGCAATATTTGTTAATACATATCACATCAATATAAATAGCTAATAAAAAACTTACCTATTTATAGAAACTTCACTCAACCGGCTTTTTGTAATATAAACTGATTAATTGGGCTTGCTAAAGTCCCTCGAATGTAAAAATTCATTTTCTAATTTCTATAGCAATAGTCATTGAAGTTTTGATTAGTTTTAACTTACTGAAACTGCACCATATGCCGCAGTCACTGGAATTGTTAGGAGGATGCGGAATTGTGAATGAAAAATCACGATATTGCCCATCACTAAACGTGACAGATGGATGGAGGGACGGGCAGACACATACACAGACGGACATCGTGGAAGTTATCACTTATACAATGATTCGAATAGGTTTTCTCTATGAGCGATATCTATGGTTTTAGAAAAGTGACCGGAAAATGCAATATTCACATTGTTTTTGAGAAGAGCACATTAACAGTCATACCAGCTGAGATGTAGGAATTTTTTTGTATGTCATTTCATATTAGGTCCCACTTTCAAACACAATAAAAGCTTGCACAAATTTCTTTTTCTTTTTTAAATTTGAAATTTTTTATTATAGTATATTATTGAAAACTGACCCTTTTGTTAATAAAAACACTATTAATAAATATTACCAATCAACATTTTATTCTCATAATAAAGGTGAAGGTAGAATTAAAAACAAATGACAAGAGGTATAAATCACAGTCTAATATAAAAACAGTCTAAAAAAGTAAAAAAGCGGAATACTTAAAAGTAAAATTAATTAGACATTTTAACTTAATTACCAATAAAATTATTAGCAACAAGTACGAAAATCAAATGGGTAAAAAATATCACTCGTTATTCGTATAATACAGGGTGTTCACAATTAAAAATGCTTCGAGACTAATTTCTAAAAATTTTGGTTTAATATCACTACCATAAGAAGGTTAACATTTGGAATCCAATATTTTCCAAGAAATAAATAAATAAATATAAAAAATGCAACTGTATTTGTAAATACCCTGTATATTTGGAATGACTTAAAATTTTCAAAACAATCTGCGACTCCATAATCAAACAGCATTCCAATATTCAGCCCTCCACAATAAAACAAACATATTTGGCTTTGAAGAAACTGAATTGCCACCTGCCATAGGACTGGGTAAAGGTGTTCCTGCATTAAAAGGTATATCTGTATACCTTGATAAGAGATTACGATAACCTCTACCTATGGTGGCTATTAGTGGAGTGTTATCATGGCTACCGTTACTGCTCCTTCCCATAACTAAAGGAACTATCGCTCGTACCTCTTCTTCATAAGGGCGGAATATGGTAATTGGACGTAATGACAACCTTTCTGCAATTATCACGCAACCCCAGGTTGTTCCAATGTACAGTTCTTCATTTAGAACTACCAAACTTGTTACCTGCAATCATAAACAAAAATATAAAGTCGCCATATAATTATTCAAGAGAAAATTTCTAATAGACATATCAGTGCCATAAGAAATTCCACATTTAACTGTTTTTTATAAGAGACCTACAGGTCAACTGAACTAAATTGAGTCCATTGGTAGGCACGGCACGTGATAAATAAATATGCTAGGACCAAATTTAACTATTTTTGTAGGACTACCAGTATATTGAACCAATTTTAATCCAATGAGCATGAAATGAATAAACAACACTAACTATGTTTAAATGTTTGTGAGATCTACCAGTCAAATGAACCTCTAATGTGATTTTGGAAGCACAAGACAAATAAACATGCCAGCAGCGGCGGCTGGTGAAATTTCAATATTTTTTTTCTCGTCTGGCGCATGGGACCCATACGAAATTTGGAAAATAACATCTAGAGAAGCACTTCTCTAATGACCCCTAAAAAATTTTGAAAAAGCAGTTTGCGAAAAAAATTTTGAAAATTCGTTAGCCTCCCCTGGGTCTAGGAGCTCCTGTTTATTTTTATTTTTTTTTTGTCATATGCATTTGACTTTTCATAAAAATACAACAGATTTTGGAGTTTATGAAAATATTTTCATTACTAACTGAGATACAACGAATTGAAATATTGTAATTTGTTAAATTGTAAATTACAAAATTTCAGTTCATTGTATTTCAGTTAGTAATGAAAATATTTTCACAAACTTCAAAATCTATTGTACTTTTATGAAAAGTCAAATGCATATGACAAAAAAAATAAAAATAAATAGGAGTCCCTAGACCCAGGGGAGGCTAACGAATTTTCAAAAATTTTTTCACAAACTGCTTTTTCAAAGTTTTTTAGGGGTCATTAGAGAAGTGCTTCTCTAGATGTTATTTCCCAAATTTCGTATGGGTCCCATGCGCCATAGACGAGAAAAAAAATATTGAAATTTCACCAGCCGCCACTGCATGCCAGGACCGTGGGAAGGTCCACATTTAGTTATTTTTATCCGAGACGTACGGGTCAAACGAACTACTAATTTGAATTTACTGATAGGCACGAAATAAACAAACATAAAAGGTCTCAGATCAAAATAATTAAATGTGGTTTTCCTCAGTTCTCAAATTAGTTCAACTGACCAGTAGGTCTCTGATAAAAATAGTTAAATCCAGAGTTTTCCACAACCTTGTTATGTTTATTTATTTCTTTCCTACCAGCAAACTCAAATTAGAAGTTTAGTTGAGGTAGGTCTCGGATAGAAATACGTTAAATGTGGAGCTCCCTGCTGCCTTCATGTTTATTTACATCATGCCTACCAGTGAACTTAAACTAGTAGTTCATTTGACCGGTACATTTTGGATAAAAGCAGGTAAATGTGGAATTTCCCCTAGTTCTGACGTGTTTATTTATCTCATGCTCAGTGGACCAAAATAAATTCAATTGGCTGGTAGGTTTCATACAAAAACAGTTAAATGTGGATTCACCTATGGTCCTGGCATTTTATTTATATCGTGCCTACTACTGGAGTCAAATTAGTTCAATTGACCAGTAGGTATCCGATAAAAATTGTTAAATATAGGTTTTAACTGCCCTGGCATGTTTTTATCTATGCTTATCAATGAACTCAAATTAGAAGTACAACTGACCCAAATTAGTTCGACTGACTGGTAGGTTTTATATAAAATGATTAAATGTGGAATCTAGCATAGCTGGCATTTTTATTTATCGTGCCTACAAGTGGACGCAAATTAGTTCAATTAGCTGGTAGGTAGGTATCCAATGAAAATAGTTAAATGAAGTTTTCCACGGCTCAATGTAACTTTTTTAATTGTTTATTGCCTGCTTCGAGGAGTTTAGAAGCAACATCTTGGAGCATTTTGTGTTCATTTTCCAGTTTCCAAAGAAAATTTTGAATAAGTATTAATATTTAATTCATAAATATTATTATTTAAAGAAGGCTACTAGTACAGTACCTAGAGGTAAAAAATACGTAAAATTTCAGAATAATTTCATATGTAATGATAATTTTTCTTTATGGGTTATTATTATATATAGTAATAAAATTAAATATTCAATATTTGAAAAAATATTACTGATTTATTTTTGAAACATAGGATAGTTATGTTTGGGGGATCGCTGATTACGAATCCGAAGTCAAAATTAAAAAATTTAAAGTGGCGGCTCTAATATGGTGGATGGAAATTTTTTTCCAAAATAAGTATTTTAAACGGACAAAAAAGTGGAGCTACCAGGTGATACTATATTATATTAATGAAAAACATTTAAAAAAAAATTAATTACTGAGCAATTGGGTTGTCGACGAATTTTCAAAAATGGTGAAATAAGCTAGTGGAGGACTTAATTTAGTTATATATTTAATTTGGAAGAAAAATTCTTAGCGCAACATATTTTAAAAAATTGTTAAACTTCGACTATTTGAGTGTGCCGCGAAAACGGTAGTGACATCATAACGGCAGTTAGATGTGAACTTATAAGCAGAACAGATGAAGACGAATAAGTTGACATTGCTGACAAGAAAGAAAATAACCTCATATGTCAAAAGTAAATTTGACGTTTAGCTAGTAGTGATTGATGTTTGCAGTTATTGTTAATATTTTTTTACAAAACGACTAAGGCAGTATATCTGTAAAAGCTAATTCTGACATTCTACTTGCGGTAGATATATTTATGGTCAGTGAATTTTTAAAAAGAGACGATCGTTTTGACATTGCAATGGTTGGAAGTGCAAAAGCTGCAAGGTACTTACGTTACAGTTGCTATAGACAGTACAAACTATTGTAATTTCTGCAAGAATTTCCTTTATCTTATCTTATTAATATTACATAATATGTCTAATATGTATTTTATTATTTAATTTAGATGAATTTGTTAACTATACTTTGTATTTTATTAAATATTTCCTTTTCATTGTTTTATTTCCTATTAACTATATACATGCGTATCTAACTGAAAACAACAAAATAAATTTATCTACTAAAGAAATGATTTATTATCCATTGATACTCACTTCTAAGAAGAGTCAGAATGAGACTTACGAAGATATCAAGAAAGGTCTGTATTATAACAAAAAATAATAAATAGGTAAGTACTTTATGCTAGTATCTATCTAAGCAATAAACAATTATATATATTTATAACACACATAATTCAAAGGGCATTTATAACTACAATCCAACGCATTCGTAGCCATTTCCGACTGATTGTGTTCACCAACTTTAAATGACTTTCACAGTTTGTTTCATATAGTTTTTCAACGGCGAGTTTTTAAATTTCCTTTCTTAATTTATTGATCATCCTAGTATTATGGGGCGTCTAGGGAGCTTCATAAATAATCAATAGCTAACAAAAACAACTGCACTTTATTCCAACATAAACTAGATAAAATACATGAAAGCAGATTAAAGCCATTTCCCCCCTTTTAGGAAGTCAAAGCATGAATAACATTCTAATCTAGAGCCGTTAAGAATACAGTAATACACCCTGTTTTTTCCACCAGTTTGGCGTTTATATAAATTTGTAACAGCTAGAATGCCACACAAGTCTTGTAATGCGGCCGTTTTTCCTACAACATAAACCCATATTAAAAATCAAATTCCTACATTAAGATACAACTTACCACAAATAAAACGCTTAGAATACATTGTAATTTGTTACTTTACTTGACATTGAAATGATCTCCACAATAAGAAGACTTGGTCCTTCTCTGGTGGCTTTGAATCATTCATTATTACGTTCAGCGTTTATTATTGGAACACAACAGTTTTTCTGGTGAATTGGTGGTATTATTTACACAGTACGGCAGAAAACACTATCTGTACTTATATTTATCCATAATTAGATGCTGTTAAACTATACTGAATTGTAACCTATGAACGTCAGTTGAATTTGACGTTAAATATAATGTCAGATTAAACTGTCGTGATTGCCTTTTTTCTCCGTCGCTATCAGCGAGCTTCTAAATTAGTACCTGTTTCTCGTCGTTTTATAACTAACTTCTCTACAGACTGCCGTTATTATGTCATCTCCGTTTTAAATGCATGTATTTTTGTAATTAATATTATAATATTATAAGACTTTCTTTTCAACTTCTACATGTTTCTAATGATTTTTTATGAATAATTGTTATTGTTTAACATAGATTCTCCTCAAATTTTAACTTAGTGCAACAACCCAATTATAATAACAAAACGGCGACATTTTGTTAAAAATAATGTGAAAACACACATCACATTGGCCATAACTTCTTTATTTTTTGTGAAATAGAAACGAGCAAAAATCCATTTTAAATACCGATTAAATATCTTTGGAATTTTCTATGGAAGTGTCACAGTTTCTAAGATATTCAACATTTAAACTAAATACTTCATCCTAAAAACGGTCGGATGCCATCTTTAAAATTAAACATCTCCGAAACTATCATGCAAAAACTATCTAGTTGTTATTATAATGACCATTTGGAAGCACTTGAGTTATCTATTATCATCATACATCAACCTCGTATTCTATTATCAAATAGTCCTCACTTACCTGACAATTCGTTGGGCTTAAATGTTCCTCAATAGCAATCGACTTCAGACTTTCAGAACAAGGAACCAGTTTGGAACAATCCAACTTATTCACGATACACCTCGTCTTAGAATCCCACTGGTACACTATACATCCAGGGCGAACGTATGACCAAACATTACTATCTACAGAGACTAAATTCATTACAACTACTTTTTCTATAATTGGTTGGTAATGGTTAAGAACTTCGTGACCAGCTACTACGTGGTCCTTAATCGTGTAGATGGAGATCTGTCCATCTGACTCGCCACACCACAATTCACAACAACTACAACACACATTAATTAATGAACCTCAGTTAGAGCATTTGGAAAATATTTCTTTTGGGTCTGAAGCACGCATCGTTACCCCACCATTCAACTAGTAGTGGAAACATCAGCACATGCCGAATTACTTGATCAATGACCGTCCATGCTGCCATAGATTGAAATTGGCGAATGGTGGTAAAGGAGACCTGCCTAGACCCTAACTGAACTACTTTCAAACCTGCATAAACTCTAACTTACTTTTCATTTCCATTAAAAACGGCACACATGCAGTTTATAATAGAATTAGATCCCAGTTCAGTCATCACAAATGACCCCTCTGCCGCTGTTGGAGTTAAAGGCTTTGCCTCAGAATTAACTAAAAACAATCTTCCATTAGATAGAGCACAAGCAACTCGTTTTAGGGATGGTAAGTAAAGCAGAGCCTCCACTTGTGTGTTTGGTTCGTTTTCCAGTGTATAAAAGAATAATTTTCGACCATCACTCACCCTGCAGGAGAAATATTTTAGAGGTTGAATCCTAATTAAATTTTTAGATTGAGAAAACACTCACGAATAAGCATATATTTTTCCAACATAATCTCCTATCCAAACCGAATCGCCTACTGTACAAGCGGCAGTAGCTCTAATAGGCAAGGTCATAGTGTGATATTGCAGCCAACCTCTGTCTGCCGCAAGAAGAAGATCGATTCTAGAATTGGCACACATTAACCACATTTCCGAACCGGACATGCCATCATCTGCAAAATTCGCAAATTATTGTAGAAACTATTATTATTTTTTTTAATGTCTTATTTATATTTACCCGATATATGTGTCAGGGCGGCACTGGTTGAGGCTACGACTGGTGCCTGATGTTTCAAAGATACCACATCACTTAAATGTGTAAATTCTGGCGCACTCGCAATTGATACTATTTGGCTGGCTGAGGGTCTATCTTTAGGTTGTTGAGACCAGCATAATACCATTAAATCCAGGAAATAGCTTGGGTAAAGTGTTTCCTGAAAATAAAGTAACTAAATGATTATTTTATCTTAGGTATATTTTTAATGAGGCTTGTAAACAGAGTAAATTTGGCATTTCCACAATTTCCAAATTAAAAAAGATGTCTCGTATCTGTTACCTCTTCTACTAGGAAAAAAGAAAAGTTATTCTTTAAATAAATAATGCTTCTATATATTATTTGGTTGCTGTACATAGGTGTCTTAATGAGAATTTTTTAAACAAATGAATTTGACGGAATAGCTTTTCTTTTTTATTTCTCATTTAGTATCTGATGTTGATGTTACTAAATGAAGAAGAAAAAGATCCAAACAAAGCGAATATACGGAAAAGCAATAAGTGAACTGGGAGAGCACGAGAGTATTACAAAGTGATTTTTTGACCTTTGCATACAGATGACGCCTATGTGGAAAAAGAAGTTTAAGAGCATTGTAAGTATTCTGCATGTTTTTTTAGGCATGCTGACGAAAACATGGTGAAAGAATAACTCCGAGATTTTTAGCACTATCTGAAATTTTTAAAGGCATTAATTGTAATTTTAAAGTTATTTCTCACTACTACACAATCTTGTTTTTTCCGAATAGCAATAAAACAGATTTCAAAGGATTTAACAGGAGTGCATGCTTGGAAGATAGCTCAGCTAAGGCTTTTAAATAATTATTAAATCTCTCCTTGGCAATGTGTGCATCTTTTAAAGGAAAGGAATGATTTGAGTATCATCAGCATACATGTGAATTTTCGAATATTTCATAAATTTATGAAAATTTGATGTGTAAATTGTGAAAAGTAAGGGTCCTAAAATGGATCCCTGTGGTACACCTGTCCACACAGTTCTGCTAGCAGAAATAACCCCCTTCAATCGCATTTGCTGGCTATGGTCTTCCAAGTACGATGATAATAAACTCGTAGCATCGCCATTTGCACCACTTGACCTCAGTATCTCGATAAGTATTTCATGATCAATGCTTTACTGAAGTCAAGCAGTGCCAGTGCCACTTAGTATCTGATGTTCCTTAAGTCGAATGATTACTTTACCTTTTTAGCAAACCTAACCGACTTTTATACAAGGCCAGTCGAAAAGGGAGAAATTTTAAATTTGGCTATTGAATAAAAAACACCCTACATGAGGTATTGACCTAAAATTTTGCGTAGAGGTACTTGAAAGAACTACGAATCAAATATGCTATCTAATTTGCATATAAAAACTTGCCTAATAGCCAATTGTAAAAAATGCCAAATTAATTATGCATTATATTAGACCTATATGTCAAAAAAATTATAAAACTACATTATTCCTTAAAAGCACTAATACTTACTCTGTACGTGAGCGGAGGTCTACCACCTTCTAATATACATTCTTTGACAGATTCGTGCCCTTCAAAAGGTTGATGCAGGGTCAACAGCTCATAAATAAACATTCCAAACGAGAAGCAGTCAACTTTCTCCGTATATTCTTCTTCGCCATTGTACCTCATTATTTCTGGTGCCATGAAACCCTCCGTACCCCCGAATCCTTTAGTGCCAGATGGTAAAGTAAGTCGACTAATACCTACAGTAAAACAAAGATAAATACACAATTTTACTTTCATTCAGAAGTTTACCATAATCAGCCACTTTAATATGGACCGGATGATCTGGATGATCAACAAAAGGTGGCGGCATTTCCCATACTAAAACATTCTCTGATTTTAGGTCCCTATAGATAATATGTTGTCGGTGTAGGTATTCGATGGCTTTTGCCACCTAAAACACACACAACGTAAGGCCTGAGGAATACAATAATACTCTTGTTGACGACATATTTGTATGTTATTTTTAGGACTGCTTAACTAAAATGCAGCCAAGTAGTTCAGTCAACGGGGGGTTTCACCTCTAATTTGAGTGGATTTTGATGGAACCTGGTGCAATGTTTGTAATGACGTTAATAACAAAATTTGAAAAAAATATTAGAGTAGAAAATGATCAGAAGGGGTAGAAAACACCCCTTTTATCACGGGTTCCGTTGTAGAATTAGGTCAAAAATGAAAAAACCACAATATATTAACCTTAAATAAGGTGTTTTTACTCCCGTGAATTTTTTCGAAAAATGCATGTTTCGAGATATGGCCACTCTAAAATTCCTAAAAGTGGGGGAGGGGAAATGTAAAAGTTGAAAAAAAATCTAAAAAAATTCAGGTGAATGCATCGAAATATAAGGCTATTTTTTATTTGCAACTTTTCTGTACAGTGCGTTTTCACCAAGCCTTACCGGAAAAACATCCCTTTCTTTGAAACTGTAGCGCTTTAAAAATATGTAATTTAAAATTTTGAAAAAATTCAGAGGTATATTGAAGCCTTCTAAACATTTTTTGTCTCTTGGAATTTTTTTGCAACTTGCTAATTTTCCGAGTTACAGGCAGTTTTTCACGATAAATAATGAACATGAAAATTCGAAAAATGAGCGTGATTTATATATATTATTATAAAAAAAACATGAAACTTATATAGTTATACCATTTTTAAAGGTTCAATATAATTTTTAAATTGAAAATGTAAAAAAGTTTTCCGGAAAAATTTTTTTTTTCACAATTTTTATTTGTCAATGTAAGTACATTATTTATCGTGAAAAGCATGTAACTCGGAAAATTAGCAAGTTACAAAAAAATTCCAAGAGACAAAAAATGTTTAGAAGGCCTTAATGCGTCTGAATTTTTTGAAATGTTTAAATTATAAGATTAAACGAACTTACCTAAGTGAAGTTCGATCTTAATTATATGAACGCCTTGCTCGAAATGATCACAATTGTAGTTCTACTATCGTCCACTGTGTGGCGCCACGAATAACAAAGCTAAAATGTATTTGTGCCTCCTTGTATTACCTTTCTCACTCATCTTCAGCCGTCAGTTTCTTTAGAGCAAGATAGGTTCATTCCTTTGTACTACAAGTGTAGCGCTTAGCTGCACTGGTGTAAGATTGTCTCTCTTTAACTTATGATATCCGCATTGATGCCATCTCTGTCACTCAAAATTAGTGTCACACTTCCCGTGCAAAGGAACGGACCTAATATGATCTCAAATCAAATGATCAAGGGTTTATTTAGAGTAGCTAGAGCCGTTAAGTTTGGTCTTTGAAAATTCAGATCGATTCAATCTAATCTTTACCAAAATAAATAATTTTTTGTATTATTATTTGATCTGCCAAATACGTACTACCTACGGAATATTTGGGATTGCATAACAAATTGTAGATATTTCCATATAAGACGAATAGGTAATTTAAATAACGGAGTTGACAATTCGATCTTGAAAATAAAATCGTTTTATTTTGAATAGCAATCTTAACAACTCTAAGTTCAGTACCGCAAAAGGTAACTCTGAGTGGGCGGGGAGGGTTTGATCATTTCGAGCAAGGCGTTCATATAATTAAGATCGAACTTCACTTAGGTAAGTTCGTTTAATCTTATAATTATATTCACGCCTTGCTCTCATGATCACAACTGTAGATGTTCAGAGCGATTTGAGATCTTCGAGAGATTGCATTAAAATCTTTTCCATAAACAAGAATATTAATTGAAAGGTTCCGCTAAACATGTTCTGTATTTCGTTTAATGTGAGCATATTTGAATTTTCTATTTTTTTTACAATATGCCTGTTGTAACCCTTGCAAATTATTCCGAACATTTGTACTGCCCTGTTGAGCGTTTAAATATTTCATTATAATGCCCTTAAATTTTAAATCCTATCAGTCATACAGCCAGCCTCACAATCACTGGCTATCTTTTTGGTTGACTAAAACCCGAACCTGATAGTCTAAGATAGGTACGGATCCTGTACTATGAAAGTTATAATTATTAGTAAACACAACTTTACCAGACATCCTTGCCTTTATAGTAATAAATCATTGGTCAAATCCTAACTATTAATCAACCAACAATTGTAAAACTGGCTGTTAATGTAACACATTTTTATAATAAAACTATTGGTCAAATCATAACCATTAGTTAAATAACGATTGTGAAGCTGGCTGATAAAATCTCAGAACTTGTTTTAATTTGATGACTGTTATTAAGCTCAATCATAGAAATTGTTTGTGCCTTACGAATCGTTATAAGAACAAGGATGAGGGTGATTAATTCATATAATATTCAAGGAAAGTATACAAAAATGTATTTAAGTAGTTTACAATTATGGTGGGGTACCATAATATACTACCATATCTTGAAGCAGTAGGCTTAAGGTTTGTATACCTTGAAAATCTCTTAATTTTATTGTTATACTCTAATTATCAAAAAGGCATCAATACTAAGGCAGAGCGAGAGCAATTTACGGAAGGAAACCTTTTCAGAAAAATCTGTTAAGAATGGCAGAATTCAATAAACGAAGTAATTGTATGTGGGATAAGTTGATATTATATACGAGGCTAAGGTTGAGTGTAAGAGCGCTGTTTTTTCGATGTTCACATCGAATAAGTGCGAACTCTGCCCTTTGCATTCAGGCATAATTATTTCATATATTGTTATCTTATTGTTTGTATATTTCAGCCTGAAGCAATAAGACATTTATTATTATTATTATTATTATATGCAATATCTCCACCATAATTTTAAACAACCACTGTGTTATTTTTCATTGATGTCACTTCTGGATGCCGTCACTATGTGTATTGTCTCCTATGGAAGGCCCTTTAGATTAAAGTTTAGCTCCTATGGGTTAAGGTTTATGTCTAGGCATTGTAAATTTTCACTGCCATTTGAGATATGGCATCATAAATTGGGGAAACAGTGCACACATTAACCGTATATTCATTTGCAAAATATGCCTTGGAATTTTTGCAGGACTTGGGTGTTTGTGAGATGAATTGCCATGGTACATTTAGAATTTTAACTGTAATTAATTTATATATTTATATATATTTGACACGCCTACGTTTACAAGAATAAGCATAAGCATTGCTAAACAATTTCTTTTACAATGATTGTAAATATTTTAATTATTTATATGACATGGCATTAAATTTTCTAACATCCTATTTTCAAAGTAAAATATAAAACATCGCAATCTTTTAACTTGTTTACAAAATGTGCTAATGCTAATTAGGTACAAGTCAGACATAAATAATCGTAATTGAGAATGTTTATGATAAAATCATTTTAAATTTTAGTTTAACTTAAAAACAACAAAAGTTTGCTTATGTTGTTGTTAAGTACTTTTATGTTTATATACTTACATCTTTTATAAATTTTCAATGATTTACCATATTTACATCTCAGGTCAAAAAATTATTCCACACGTGCACCTATACCGTGCAATTATGATATTATTTTTGTATGGCCCATAGGCTTTTAAGTCAAGTATTTAGCCTGTTAAACATTGTTTTACATAAAACCACCTAGACTCAGTGATGGGGCATATTTTAGTTATTTTCTCTACTCTATAGTAAATATTAGCCAGTTCTTATATCTTTGAATGACACGACACGTAGTCAATTATGTATCTCAAGGTGCTTCTCTGGGAAACTTCCAACATCATAAAATCAGTATTGTATAAATTTCTAGAAACTTATATTGTTACTTTTCTTAAATTTGCGATAAACTTAAGCATAACATGTAATATTGTTTTACGTTATTAAGCCGTTCCCCATGGGTTACTGACCAACAGAAAAAACATACAGATACGCTACTGATGTTCTGTGGCATAAATGAAGTAGAGATGTAATAGTTTGATGCAAATAAAATAAATGGAGAAATTCTTTCCATATTAAATCAGCAGAAAGTTTTGGGCGTAATATTTGACAACCCTTAAAATTCAATTCACAAGTAAACAAGGTAATTCAAAAAATCTACATGAATTTAAAACCTTTACATTCCACAGACATATATTAAATTTCAATACGTCTAAAAATCTCTGTGAAGTGTTGGTGTTAAGTAACACACTTAAGTTATTGTAGTTTCATATACCTATGAACTCTGTTTGAACACAACAAACAAGCAGATTACAGAAATTCATGTTGTAGACTTATATATGGGCTCCGTAAACATGACAAGCCAAGATCTGCCAGAATAAATATTACATTGATTAAATGTAAATAATAGGACAAAATTACACCTCTTATCCTTTGCTTATTCCATGAGATAATGTTCAATATACCAGATTTAGAACATCCTTATTTAAAATCGTTCTCTTAAAATGCAATAAAAACATAATTCTTTACCTACTTCTCCAAATCCTGTAATCCTTACCATTTAAGTGTAAGAGTAATCCTTTGGGGTCTAAACTTCACTCTGTATATTTATTATTATTTTTTTTTTTAATTTTTTTAATAAAGATGTTTTATTATTACCCTTATTAAGAGTTTGTTAAAGTCTAAGAGAGTATTACAGAGACCAAGGAATTCCTGTAAATTCATACGACGCGTTTTTAAATTCAAATCTTTCTGATAAATTGCCCCCAAATAACCAACCATTCAAGGGTGTGTTCTGCAGTAACTCCCCTGACAAATTTGTCGAGGCTACCACTAACCACGTTGGCTGAACAGAGACTGCTCATGGTATATATCTGATCTGCCAACAACCTCTAACTGCATCATTTACTGATTGGCAATTACATGCGAGAGCTTGTCCCCCCCCCCCCCCCCCCCTTCTTCTTTCTGAATTGCCCGTTGGCTTTGTCCAAGTTTGATGGGCTTATTTCTTTTGCACCAGTACTTTTATTATGTCGATATATACTACCTAAAATGTTAAATACATACCTGTTTTTAAATTTCTCTTTCCTGGCCAACCAACAATTTGTCATACCATGACCTTCTAGAGACGTAGTCAAGTCAAATAGGCTTATAATTTTTATATGGGTCTGCAGCTTGTCATACACATGACCTTCTAAAAAACTTACATAAGTTAACTAGGTTTCTAATTTCTACAAGGGGGTCTGCTGCTTGTCATATACATGACCTTCTAGATGACTTATAACGAAGTCAACTAGGTTTATAATTTATATAACCAGTCTGCTTTATTCACGACCTTTTAGTGCACTTTATCCAATCCACTATGTATAATATTTCCTATTCTCAACCAAAACCTGAAATTAAATTCTGAATTTTGCTTTCAACTTACTGTGACTAGGGACTAGCTACGTCCTCCATTTCTCTATTTGTTGGGACGTTTAGTGATAACTCATATTTAGGAATGTATTTACATCGTTGCGTCACCTTTTCTTTTTCATTGACGAATACGTCTTTAAAAGATTATGAATCTTCGGTGATGAAATGTATTTTCGTTTATTTTCAACCATTTTCCGGCGAGTATTTCGTAGCTGACCATTACAGTACACGAAAATAAAAAACTGACAGCTGAAGATGGGTGAGAAAGGTAATACATTTTAGCTTTGTAATTCGTGGTGCCACACAGTGGACGATAGTAGAACTACAATTGTGATCATGAGAGCAAGGCGTGAATATAATTGCATGTTTTTAAAGTACTACAATTTCAAAGAAATGTTTTTCCGGAAAACTCAGTGAAAACGCAGTTTACAGAAAAGTTGTAAATAAAAAAAAGCCGTGTATTTTTTAGATTTTTTTTTTCAACTTTTACATTTCCCCTCCCCCACTTTTAGTAATTTTCGAGTGGCCATACCTCGAAAAATATGCATTTTCCGAAAAAAATCACAAGAGTAAAAATATCTTATTTTGGATCAAAAAAGGTAAATATATTGTTTTTTCTTTTTCATTCTTGATCTAATTCTAGAAGTTACGGAACCCGTGATAAAAGAGGTGTTTTCTACCCCTTCCGTCATTTCCTACTTCAATCTCTTTCTCAACTTTTTTATTAACGTCATTATAAAAACATTGCACAAGGTTTCATCAAAATCCATTCATTAGCACTCAAATTAGAGAATCTGGTCATTTGACTGGACTAAAAGTAAATTTTTTTTATTTGTCAATATTGACAAAAGGGTACTCACTAATAGGTGAGTCTCTAAGTCACAAAAATTTCAGAAATTGAGAAATGATTGAAACAAAAGGTTTCTTACATTAAATTGGTTCATTGAGTTATTGTTACTGAGAAGTCCTTAATTTATTCCATCGAACGTATAGCTAATCGTTTCTATTATTGCTTAATTTTAATAGTTTATTAATTTCCTTTTTTTTAGGGCCACATAAATAAAACAAAAATATCATTTAATTAGCTACAATGAATTCATTAACACCGATACACAAACAAGAGCATAATTTATAACTAAAAACGTTCAGCTGGCCAACAAGGTATTAAGTATCATATAAACGAAATTATTAGTTACACTGTTTCTTCACTTTCATTACTACAAAGACACATGTTTACTATTACTATCACAAGCAGGTGTATGAATCTACTGACATGTTCTTATTATGACAGTATACCTGCTGCAAAAGGGTCGTAATGACAGTAATGGCAAATGACAGAGAATCTGAAGGCCGCGAAACTTAGTTTAACTCTGGACGCCAATTACTGGTAGAAATATGCTTCTAGCGATAAAATTGTATATGACCCGTTTTGTAGAGATTATAAGCTTTAATTTTGCACATAACGGGAAAGTCGGGATTCGTGAAAAAACATATTTTCATGACGTTCTCCCCTGGAAGGGGTGTTCCGGGCCTTGTTCGAGTGGAATAAATTAAGGACTTCTCACTGACAACCAGATGAATCAATTTGCATTAAGAAACCTTCTGTTTGAATTATTTCTTGATCCAAAATATCTGGCGTCTGGTCTATAAGTGGAATTAAAAAAAAAAGTTTGATTCTGTTTCTGTTCTGACAGAAAAAATTCAAACATAATTTATAGTTTTATTATTTATATCTGTTGAAGTTGTGGCCTTAATACAATAATAAATGAAACATGCACTACTGTATTTCCTGCATTTTACATTAATTTACCTGCAATATTATAGCCTGTAACGTATATGGTCCCACTTTTGCCCCTGATCTTCTATAGTGCCTCAGAACTAAATCCAATGCACCTTGGGGAGCCAAATCCAAGACCAGAGCTAGCGGACTGGTACAAACTCCAATAAAAGGAACGATATTTGGATGTCTCAGCGACAGCAGAATATTCAACTCTTGCCTAGCGGTACAATATGCTTTGCACGCATATTGTAAGGGGTCTCTATCCCATTTACCCTGAGCCGCTTTGAAAGCGATGAGAGCAGACTGACGAGCATTTGGACCAGGTTGGACAGGCTGTAACATTTTCATCGCCACATCTATCATGTTATTTGACCCACGGACTTTGCAGGTGCCTTTAAATACGAAACCGAAAGCTCCGCGGCCTAGCAGTCGTCCCTTTTTGATATTTTCTGGTTTGATTATGTAGCGTTCACCCAGATCCATAAATATCTAATACGGGAGAAAGAAAAGAACATTTATTTTATCTTACTCTATTTGTACTGCATGCAGAAACACAACCTTATTAGTTATAAGTAAAATTACTGTAATTTTTTACCAATTATAATAATGTCAAAGTGTAGAAATTATACAAGAGATATTCTATATTGCATAAGAGCTTTTAAATTCACAATACCATAAAATAGAATGTGTCAACTCTGCTTGTGTTGAAATTGAGCACCTATGATCTCTAATCTGTCTATAACATCTGATCTGATATATGAAATTAAGTTACACTTGGCAACGGTGCGATAACTCCAAATAAAACTGACGAGGTCACGAGCGCCATTACTAAGAGATCAAAGGGATTTGGCTGGCTGTCTTCTCTTGTTTAATTCTCTACTCTTTGATAATGTAGCATATTGCTAATAGAGTATATGTATGCACTTACAGTATCTGGAGCAATTCTCGCCAATGGACAGTCTCCATGGGTCGGACAAGTTACTAGTTTAGTCCCGTAAGCCGCTAAAATACATTCTTCTACCATCCAGGAATAATACGTTGGCTTTTCTGTTCCATTTTGATCATCTGCTTGCACTCCCGGATGCCCCTCCATAGAAGGAATCCTACTGGACCCCGCCGAATCAGGTCCAACACCGCTGTCACATTCCGAAGTACATGATTCCTGAGACTTTCTTATACGATGTAAGTTATGGTAACCGGCAGCCTGCTCATGCTCCTGATTTATAGCGTCTAGAAGATGTGAATTTGAATGTGGAAGGTCATTGGAGGGCTGGTCGCTTTCGTTAGATTTAATTAAGCAGTGTGGGCAAGGTATGAGACGAGTGATCAAAAATTTTCCCTCCGACGTGTGGACAAATCTGGTACCGAGGGTAGGATACCAGTCCTCAAGAAGTATATCTATATGGTCTACTGCTAGAGCTAGAAGTTGAGCTGTGCATTCAGGAGTGGGATCGATGACCAATGGATCTTTAAGTTTGTACTGGTTTAGGTCACCGTTTTCTGTTGGCAAAGGTTTAATAATGAGCGAGTCCACTGGGAAGTGTATCTCAAGTATAGAGGTGTTTTGCAAGTCCACGTCACACCAAATTCCTTCTTGTTGTATTCGAAACCTAATAACATAGAATCCTTAGAAATTGTCTTATTACTCTTTGGACTGGTAAAAATTGGAGAAATGTAAAAGAAGTTGTGAAATATGGGGCAACGGGCAACATTCAAAAGTCTTTTACACAATTTTGCTCTATTTGGCCCGAAATATCAAACGTAACCACAAATTTTGCTTAATATTTTCACTTAGTACTTGTTGGTTTGGCTCATACACAATGTGTCCAGGGATGGACTTAACCATACTTGACAATGTTTTATTTCTTCTTTTTTTTTTTTTACACGATGATCGAAAATTAAGAGAATATAAAATTTGCACAAATGTGTTTAATTAAAAAGTGTAAAAAATTCGCCAAAGTTCTAACTTTGTTGACTTAAAACCAATTTTGGTCTATTTTTTTTTTTTAATTTTGGAAAAAGTTTATAGAAAAGTGATTGATTATAATATAATATCTTTAATACTCATTTAAAACTTCTATCATTTGTTCCCACCATTTTTCAGAGTCCATTCTTGATAAATTTTAACATACAATTTCTGATCTGTGACCCTATATAAAGAATAAAATCCGAATAAAACAATTTTACCCTTTTTCGTCATATTGGATCAGCCCCGTCATTTTTTACTTTCGGTGAGTTTTAATGTCAAATTCGTAATCAGCGACCCCAAAAACCCCCAGACTTCTAATAAAAAAAAAAAAAAATAAATAAATAAATAAAACAGACTTTCGATACCATTTTGTTTTTAGAGCGATTTTCAAGCCAGATTCGCAATCTGCAACCTTATGCTATCAAATTTCGGACAATTGTTTAAATAAAAAAAAAGTTACAAATTTTTTAATGAAAAGTGTATTAAAAAAACACTTATTTGTTAATAACAATCGAAAAAATAAAAAGCACACCTTCTCATCTATGGGGAACTTTCTCCAAAATTAAAAAAAAAATGGTCAAAATCCGTTCTGACTCAACGAAATTAGAACTTTTTTCTTTAGTAAATGGACTATATAATTAATAAAATTTCTTAAGCTTTCGCATCGAAATAATTTTCCTCCCCAAACCTTAAAAAAATAATATACAGGGTGTTTAAAAATAGAATGACCTTTGTCAAAAAGTCAGGAACGTTGTGCGGTGTCTTTCAAGTGCACGATTGCCTTATCAGCGTAAATGGCATCGTGTTCAGTAGCAACTCTGACAGAAATCTTACCTTAACTGTCGGTAATGTGCCGCAGAATTATGTAAAACTTCCTTCATTCTGAACAAGGTAACGTCACCATATTTCAACTGCAATCCAGTTTGCCAAAGCACCCATTCAGCTTTGAGATCTAGCAACTTAACCAAATGCATATCCTGCGCTACTTCCTTGGGTAAGATAAAGAATGATCGAATAATGTCGATGATAGTATCATCAGCTAATATTCGAGATATCAGCCTCGACCAAAATCCAGACGGAAAGTAGGACATGAGAAGAAGGCGGGTCATTGCTTTGTTGGAAGGTTGACATTTTAGCTGGTATTGTACTTCTTCGACTGGTTGCTCTAATGAATAAAACATTTATTTACCAGTGTACAAATAAAAGTTTCACAAGCCATATACCTACCAACTCTTGCTGTAGACGCAGAGCTGTTCTTCATCGTCATTTGAAAACCTCCTTGTGCACCGGAGTCCCTATATAAAACAGACTTTGATGAAACTGTTATTTTTTTGTTCCTTACAGCCCAACCACGAGACCTCAGAGGAACTTTAACTTTTACCATTGGATGGAACTGCCCGGGATACATCTGCGCCAACAATATGTCTTCTTCTGACGGTAACAGAGAAGGTATTAATAAGGTTCTGGAGTCCCAGGTCAATGCTACTTCAAATTTATTCAGCAAATTGACAATGTAACCTCTGGTGTCCATAGGACCTATGTTACTTGCTTTAAAAATATGTTTTAAATCATCTAGCTTCATAACACCAGTCCGAGCGAATGGATTTATTTCCCTTATCGTAACAACATGGGCCAACATATCGCACAACCATTGAGGATCGAGGAAGTAGAGGTCTTTGAGAGTTGCATCATCGTAGTGCAATAACACACCTGCAAAATGAGGCAAGAAGCAACCTACAATTATTTTGAACTTATCTTATTTAACTACAAATTATCATTTTCGTTGGATTAAAATGTAAACCATCAGTGCCAAAACTGGCCTAATCCGCATTTCCCACCCTCTACAATGTGCGTTGTATGAGGGGGGGAAAGTGTTAGACAAGTCGAGTAGAGAGACTGAGACGTTGTTAGGACTTACAACAGTGAATATAAAACAATGAACAGACAAAACTTTACACACCAAGTGATTAATGTAAATCAGAAATAGTACTGGCACCAAAACTGGTCCTTGGGGCACAACATACGGAATGGCCCTCAATGGATGAAATTTTTTTTATGTTTAGAGTTACAAATATCACTTGCATCAAGCATAAGCTAATTTTACTCAGCTTAGAGAAGCTCAATTTTTTAAGGAGTTTATTGGGTGAGACACAGTCAACGCTATCACAAAATAAGCGTTCTGCATAACCACTTTTTTCAAAATCGTCCACAATCTCAGTTAGCATATTATTAGCCATTGTTGTGTATAGACAACTTCTAAAGCTAAATTGATATTGGTTGAATAGATTGTAGTTTTGAAAATGCCCAGATAATAATTTTCAAAGTTATTTAAAAAATATTTGCAATGGGCCTTTCCCGCATGACTGAATTTTACTATTTCACCACGACCAAACCATATAATAAACTGTAATATAATTTTATATTAATTTAGTTTCTTGCAATTTTGTATGTTCTACCAAATATTTACTTTACAAAATCAGTTTTATTTCACTTAATTTGAAACATGAGTTCTAAGGCGCGAGCTTGCAACGTCAGTCTGATTAGACCAATAAAAAGTCGTATTTTTAAAGGGAGTTGTCTATTGCCAGATATATG
The DNA here is from genome assembly GCA_936432065.2 of Rutpela maculata. Taxonomy (NCBI): domain Eukaryota; kingdom Metazoa; phylum Arthropoda; class Insecta; order Coleoptera; family Cerambycidae; genus Rutpela; species Rutpela maculata. The sequence continues at coordinate 138,100,175 of OW386291.2, read as the reverse complement.
TCTTTTTATGTAAACATCGTATTTCCGATATCAACTGTCTACTTTGAATAGTACATTTTTTTTCATTACAACGTACTCTTCGTTAACCTGATGCTAAATAAAAGCAAAAATTCTGTCAACCTTTCACTGTCTGAGTCTAAAATCCATATATCATGTTTATATTCTCTATTTTTGATCGTCTTGGTTCACATATGGTATAATATCAATATCATCTGGCAACGCTGTACTGAAATGCTCAAATCATATTCGATAACCTCACTTTCTATTGTTTATGTTTGATACGATATTTACGTAATTTTATTTTATAATTAGAAAATGCCGCTTACAAGGATTTGTTTAGTACCAGTGTGTCCAATCACTAGTGAAAATACTACCAAGTTATTTTTGCGCGTCCCAACAAATTTGAAAATTCGAAAATTGTGGTGGAAAGTTGCAAAAGTTCCTGGTGTTGTTTATACTGGATTTTTTGTTGTGAAGATCATTTTAACGTATGTGTATATTGTTACTAACTTCCTTTTAGTGGGCTTGATTTTATACTTGATTTGTCTCTTTAGATTAAAATCACAACATTTACGTTTACGCAATGTCAATCGGGACGTTCTCAATTAAACGCTAGCACTTTACTTTACGAGATTCTATTGGTGGTTCCTCATAAATGTACTTCAGGCACCAATAGAATTGCAAGATATGGAAAACAGAACGCAAGTGAGATTGTTTGGGAACTTGGTTTGAGAATGCACCTTTATAGCTAATTCTGGCAGCGGTTTAAGATCATATTTGATTGGTGTGGTTATGATGACGTCACATTGCCGCGCGAATGCTATCGTTTAAATCTGCTGTTGATTTAGGTAATATTTGAATATTTTCTGTAGTATTTTATGCGTTCAGAAAAAAAATTAAAACTCATTTTTAGTAATATTTTGATAGGATCTTTCCAATAACACAATAAAAAAAAATAGCGGGAAAGGCCCATTGGAGATATCATTTATAGATATTAGTCTAAAGCAGAGATGTGCAGAGGAAACTTTCCATATTTGATAAGTCTGTAAAAATCATGTAAATAATATAATAGGGTGTTTTCCATATATAACAATTCACTTCAAATAATGCGTTAATATGAAGTAATACATAAATATGAAAGCCTAAACGCTTTCATATTAATTATATCATCAGATTAAAATAAATATTTAATAAACAAATCGACTTAAAATTGAAATATTTGAATAATTTCGAGAACGTCACCTTATTGGGTAATGATCCTGGTGAATTCGCTTCATATATCTGTCAGAAGACAAAATAGCTTTGTTCGTTTTTTGTTCAAACATTCTCCACTATCTGCACCAGTGCAAATCTGTCTCTCTTCAATAATCTATCTCCTTCTAATATTTGCACTAGTGCAGCTAATGTAGAGTCCGAACGGACCCATTATTGTTTACATGTTTACCATATTTGGCTTGGATATTTGAAACCTGTTCCTAGTGTTTCTCACAAATTAAAGAAAGTGCAAAATGGTTAGACAATTTTGTGAAAGCTTCTACAAACAATTTACCTAGTTTAAATATTTTTATGTATTAAAAATGATGATCGATTTCATTCAACCGAGTTGAAGGGCGTAAAAACAGCAGCGTAAGTATTTAAAATAAATTAATGAATTAGTTGTTTGCAACTTGAGCCTAATAGTTATTAAATTTATGATTTAGTTTTTGTATTATTACACATTATTATATATTTAATTTGGGTTATTTACGATTATTTATATTAACAACATAACCTTAAAAGAAAGTAAAATTAAGTCTGTGCTAGAGATATAATTAAATGTTTATTTGCAGCTCATCTCGAGAACAACGTGAATAGTGCTTTTGGGTATGTAGAGTTGAAACCAGAAGACTCATTATGCACCGTAGAAGGAAGAATTTGCCCAGAGCACTGTTAGACAAGAATTATTAAATATTGGGATACAAAATCTTCTCGGTGTACAAATAATGAAATATAATTCAGATGTATGGTTCAAGACAAATTTGCAAATTTGTCAATTTATAAACTTTTGTTGAAATTTGCTTCTGATAGTAATAAAAAGTGGTGATTTTTATAATTTGTTAAAAATAAAATGTCAGAGAAATTGTGTGAGGAAACTGAGAAGTTAATTGTTCGCTACCTGTCGAGTCTATAGTAGGTGCATACAAAATAAGGGATAATAAATATATGGAAAGGGGCCGCAATTTAGAGAAGGTGGTGGCCGTTGTGGAGGAAAAATTGAAACTTAAAAAGTGAAAGATTGTGGACTTTTTTTGTCGCCATTATATCTCGTTTTTGCAGCTTTACCTGACGGTACCTATTATTTCAGAGTATGTGGAGAACTATTTAAAAAATGAGCAAATTACAGACAAATTTAAAGTGCAAGTATATTTACAAATGTTATGTGCAAATCAACAGAAAGGACTTTTCTGTGTTGCGAACTCAAATTTTGAAAAAACCAAAATTGTGAACATTTTAAACATGGATTATGATAACTATAAATAACTGTTGTTGACAATTAAAATTATATATATTGAAAATATGTCTATCTGAATAATAAAAACCAACATTTGTATTTTTAGTATAGTGATTTTTTTCTTTATAGGGGAAAACTACAGTTTCATATTTACTACACAAACTACTTTATGTAATGATGGAAGGTTGTAAATTAATAACAGCACATGCAATAACACTGTCTGCGTGGGCAATCAAATTATGATCTATTACAGAGTGAGATTCTAAATATTTAAGAGATCGTTTTGGTGCAGACGCTGCTCCTTTTCTGTCTGGTTGGCAGTTAAATATGTGTGGAACTACATCTTCCTTCAGAATCATTTTTCCTCCCAAAATTTTGTATCGGATGTACCCTAATTTTCCATGACTTCCTCAAGCTGAAAATAATAAACAAGTATTTTTATATATTTGTGATGTCGAATATCACTAGCCATGACATGCATCGCTTGATATTTTGGTCATTTTAATTAATAATCATAACCTAGCAAAATTTCATTACAAATGTTCAATAATACTAGAAGCTATAATATATTACTTTCAATTCAAAATAAATCTCATACCATTACAAGCATAATTTTACGGTAAGTATATATGATCTATTTATAATATTGAAGGTAATAATCCATCCATCTAGCTATCATCGGTTAACTTTTACCATGATGAGAAAAGATAAATTATACTTACATTAAAATAATCTTCACAACAATAATATGTCGATTTCGATTTGGGAAAATCGCGCCTCATTGTTTTAAACCATTTCACTTTCCGTGAATAATTCGCTATAGAAACACATGGGAACTTTTTATTTGGAGCATTTACTGAAGTATTTCTGCACCTTGGCACAAAACACCACTTATTTGGTGCACTACTCATGTTTTTGACTTATAATTTACAATGACAACAAAAGTCATTAAGTAAGGTTAGATTTTATAATCATTGACATATATAGGCAGTGACGTCACAAATGACCAGTAATACTAGATTTGTCTTTTTTGGCGGGAAATATTTAACTTGAATTTATATTTCTTTTAAAATTATAAAAAAAAATTTTTTTGCCGAAAAATTGTTTCAGCTGTAATATTTGCCTTAAGTATTTTGTATTTTTCGACTTAAAAAAAAAAGTGAAAACACCCTATTGTATGCACTTATTTGCTATCACAATGAAGCTTGCATCATCACGAATCAGATTTCACCATGAAATAGGCTATCAATATACCGAATGGAAAGTTAGAAGGAAAACTTCCTGGGAACTTTTGGAGTATTCAAAATGGAAAGTTTTCCTTCACAGATTTTTATCAAATATGGAAAATTTCCTCTGCACATCTCTGGTCTAAAGTTAGCCATGAAGGACTTTTTTTACAAGCTTTTATACAATTTGCTTTCTCTATTTGTTTGTTTGGACGAAATGAGGTAACTGATTTTTCAGACACTTTCTGTCCAATTAGAGCTCATAATCTAAGCGATGACTGAGTGAAACCTTCAGTGATAAGATAGAAACACGTGGATCACTTTGTTCATCAGAAAAAAAATTCACTTACCATTATCATGCAGAAATAACGTTGCCTGATGTAATTCCGACCAATCCCTAAAAGTTTTATTATACCTTTGCTGCATTTCTGAGGTAACTAAATTCCTGTACTGTTCGGCATTTAATACCGGGTCTTGGCCATTCAACCTCCTCTCTGTTGCTACATAATTTACGACATCTTCCAGCGCTAAATAAGTAGCGGGAACTTTTTGTTCGAGTAGTAGCTCTTTGCTTCCAGGAGGTCGTAAACTGAACACGGTGTCATAGATTAAGTTACAAAGCAGTTTTACGTTGTGCCTGGTTTTACAACTTATTTCGATAGTGTCCAACACTCGCGGTAACCCACATTTCTCTGCATCCACGATGTTTATAAAACGGTCCCTAATGATTTGTTGGTATTCTTCTGAAATATTTGGGTTGAATTCCTGTACAACATCATAATGTGTTCCTACAATGATAACCGGCGAGTTTGGTGCCCGAGCTTGTATGTTCACTAGCCACTGTAATATCTCGTTGATGCCTCTATGGCCGTCCGTTATTCGCCAGACCACTAGATATAGACTTCGTTTTGATAAGAAATACTGATGAGTTGCATAATACCTGAAAATTATTAGTGAGCATATTTTATATATTTTTTTATAACAAGGTTTACTCTTTTTGTCCGCCAAAGTCCCATGTTCTAAATATAACTGGACCATGGGAAGAGTGGGAGCGTACTTTTTTTTCATATACCCAATCTCCAATGTCGACACCAACTGTGGACATATTTGTTCCTCGAGATGTTTTTACATTTATGTTTTTGTTGCCCATTCTTTTTGCCCAGTGCTTGAAGAACAAACATTTCACGTTAATAAAAAGATTACTTGTTTATTCTTGAAAAAATCTAAAGTAAATGGACATATGTGAAGAGTCACACGTGGAAGTTAACAACATATCTATTGAAACCACCCCGTAACTAAGTCGTGTATTTTATAATTATTTCCTAATTTTTATTCTAATGCTATCAAAAATTATTCTTGATTAAGTAATTTGAATATAAACAAAGAAAAATAGAACTGTGCTATGCAAAACTTGTATATCCTTCGATTTGTTTTTTTATGTACTCCAAATATAAAGCCCTCTTTGTTGCGCAACAGTTTTCATATTTCTTATATCCTTGAAATGAACTATACACCAAATTTATCTACAAGTTGTAATTAATTCAGCTACTAAAAACATTAAGATTATTTTATGTTAAACAGATAAAAACGGAACCACGCTTTAACTTGGTGATGTCATTTTCAAGGTCTACTGGTAGACAGAGTTACATAACACAAACTGTAAACAAAACTCTTAAACTAACCTCGGGCCTTCTCCTAGTGACCCCTTCCTGTCTTAGTTGTTCCAATAAACTAGTCTTTCCAATACCTTGAACTCCCACAATCATAAGCTTCATCCTGGCATAAGGTTTTGCATCTTCCAATACCGATTTTAAATATCCAATAATATCCATCGTTTTGTATTTTTTGCTGTCAATCATAGATTTAAGTGGCTCCTGTAGTGTTGTACCTCTGGTGTTTAGGTTCCACAAACGAGATAATAAACCCATCTGTGGTGGGAGTTCATTGATTTCTAAAAATAGACATCCAGGTTTTATTTGGATCTGTTATTTGCCAATTAACATATTTGTGTAGGTCACTTAATTCTGGTGAGTCAGCCAAGTACATCAACAAGTGACTTAATTTAATAAGATTTTTAAATAAACTGTAAATATAAATATGTTTATTTGGAAATATATTTTTAAACACTAAAAATTTGTGATTTTATTTTTCATGGCATATATACTTATTTTTAGCTTTGGTATGTAATAAATTCTTACCTAAGTTGCCGCTAATGTTTAATACGGACAAATTACAGAGTTCATTAATGTTTGAGGGTATCTCCCTTAGATTATTGTTACTAATGTCCAACATCGACAGGTTTGGGAACATTAATCTTGCTTTTCCGTTCTGAGTAGTCTAAAAACAAATACATGCATGTTACTCAGGAAAATGTTGTTTTACAAAAAATTTAATTTTATTTCTTCAAATAAATCTAACTTTTATGGAAAAGTAAAAAAATAATGAAGATCCATAATAATAATTTGTTATTTCATTCCTAATGATCGAATTACTATAAAAAAAATCTATAGAAGTAATTTTCATCCTCTCTATCATTTACTAAAGGATTACATTGATAAAGTATGTACTATTTTTAGCAATTTTTTTAACACATAAGTAATGTAAGTAACGTAAAGTTGTTGCTAGCAAATTCTAGTAGGTAATTCCATCTAACCTTAATAATGGCTACGTTCTATTCCGTGCACCTAACTGTTTCAAAAAATATAATAATTAAACTAGAAAATTCAAAAATGAAATTGAAATTTTAAACTTTCATCGATATGTAAAAACGTACTGTCATATTAATTACACTCTTTGCAAATACGAAAACGAAGAGTATATTGCATTTGATCGGCACATTTCTATAACCGAAAATATCGCTCTTAGAAAAAAAAATTTCATATCGTGTTAGTGAACGAAGTCTAAACAACTTTCAAAATGTCCATCTGTCCGTCCGCCGCGTTTCTTGTAAGCATGGTAACTTAAGAAAGGAAAATTGACTGTGTTGAAAGGTTCCAGCATGATAACCATATGAAATGTGCCCCAAGAAGCGAATATGACAACTAATATTTTGTTTAATGTGTTATTCATTTATACTATTATTTATATAGTTTTTACTCACCTATCTAATAACGTTAATGAGTAATGTTGAAACATATGTATTTTAAGATGTATTTTTTAAACTTTTTTTTCTCTGAATCTAATAGAGATAAGAGTGATGAACCAAAAACGTTATTGTAGGAAGTATTATCAAGAAAGTTAAATTCAATTGTCTCGCTTAACTATTAATACATCTAACAAAATTTTTTCAAAAGTGTGATTTTTATTTGGTTTCATCAGAGTGAACACCTTAGAAAATTTTTTAAATAAAGCAATACACATGTAGATAAACTGGTGAAAGTTTCATAAAAATCAGACTACTGCAACATAGTGAAAAATAAATAAATGTCCAGTTGGTCTGCGGTGTTGCTCACTATTAAGGTTATATTTTTTCGACTCGAATAATAATAAATACTAGCTTTATTTACATTTTTTATTAATAATCATCACTATCATGATTTAATACAATAGATACACTGTCTTTTTAGAATATTTTTGGCAAATTTTCTGCTGGTTTATCTAACTGTTCCAGAGAGGTAAATAATATATCACGGCTGCCACATGTGAACAGCAGCCCACAGTTTTATTGCCATTAAGGACAATGACAAGTATAAAGTAATTCCAATATATCAAATCAAACTATTAATACAAAGTAGCTCAAATTAAATCCCCAATTTAATATTTTTTTGCTTGATTTCAGAGTTTTTAAACAATAAATGTTAGTTCCTTTATTAATTTGTTTATATGTATATTTGTTCCTATTCGGTATAATAATTATAACTGTTTGTACTATGCTTGATTTGACTTGTTCTACACGTGTTTGGTATTGTCTTATAGAATAAAGATTATTATTAGTCACAGTTTAAGTTGACGGATTAGTTATTTCTCAAAGGCCACTATGAATAAATTTGCAGCATCTTGGATTTTTTTGAGAAATACCATTGAATTAACTGGACTTTTCCATTGATTGTATAAATCAGTACTGTGCTGTTAAGTATTCAATATTCACACTAATGTCATTAGTAATAAAAACATGTGGCAAAACGATACTTACTCTTTCTAGCTCATCATCTTCCGTGCTGCTAGCATCTCCATCATCATCAGTAGCTAGCTGAATCCTCGTTAACTGATTATCAGCCAGAATTAAAGTGCGTAAGTTATCCAATCTCAAATGTCTTCGATGAGAGCATACAGAATGTAATACGGTATTTCGAACAGACCGACTTGACTGTCTCCGAACTGAAAAACAAGTTTACCTATTAATTTTGGCAAAATGTTATACATATATTACAGTATTTCAAACCAATTTTTACCTCCAATTTCCGGAGCTTTTCCTCTAAAATTTGCAGTTCCCAAATAACAAGCCAAATTGGCTAATTCCATATTATCTTGCGCTTCAACTTGAGGTAGACTGGGCCACACAGTGATTTGGTTATGGCTCAAATCTAGCTGTTTCAGTGAGCTCGGATAGCTGGTAATATGTGACATAGATCTTAACGAATTGAAGGCCATATTTAATCTCGTTAAATTGACGGCCAGACAGGGTAGCACTACTGGAATGCTTGTAAATAAATTGTGAGCTAGATTTAGAGCTGAGAGCTGAGATGATTTTTCTGTTATTGAATCGTCATTATGGAGAATTTGTTCCGTAACTTCAACATTTTTACTCCAAATGTGGTGTTTTGTAAGATCCAGTTGCCTACAAAAAATTAGTCAATAAATTTTCTAGGTAAACCCAACTAGTGCCAAGGTAACAGGAACTGGCATCAGAACTTTAATATATTAAGACATTACATAACTTTCAGTAAATTAGCAATTTTAGTGTAAAATTCACCTTGTGGTATGCGCTTGTAGTAACAATTATGCCAATTCTACACCTTAGAAATCTAGTATACTAGATTTAGACAAAGTAATATTGTTATAAGGACGTGATAAATATAAAATAAGATAAACAATAATCTCAAAGGACCAGGTGTTTGTTTACAAAATAACAAGACAATAACAAAATTTATAAGGCCAATTTCACCTGTTAGATACAAAACACGTTCACATAGATAGTTCTAAATTTCAATGTTTCTCAAACGGCTACCAGGTTCACAGCAAATGTTCTTCACAGGTTTACAATGTCTACAGCAGGTGGAAAATCTAAATACACAATACACAATAAATGGGAGCGTGGCAAGGCACAGGAAAATAACTAATCTTCAAATAAAACAACAGCGTGGCGGGTTAGAAGGAAGTTGAGTGTGGCAGGGCACATCTAGACTCAATGCAAGTTCACCAGCAAGTATTTGTTTTTCCGGCTAAACGGCTGATTTGCCATTGCGAGGAGCATATTTATTTGTTAAGGGGACTTTATCAACATGAGAAATAAGTAACAGATATCTGAACCCCGAGATATAACGGAAGATGGAAATCACATTAAATTGACTGAAATGAGCACTGAGAGTAAAAACTTGTTTGATGGTCATTTTGTTCTGTAGAGCATATTTTTTTGTTAATGAGACTTGTATTAAGGTAGCAATGATTTATAACCTCCAAGATGCGACGGTAACATCAATTTCACATAAAATCGTCCACTCCTTGTTTTTATATGTGTAGAAATTGTTCTGATGGACATTTGGTCTTCAGGTACATAATTTCTTAGTCAGGAGACTTATAATAAATTTTTAAATGTAAAAATGACCTTTTAATAATGATATGCTAGGAACTCAAGTAAGCCAAAAGTGTTAAATTCCTGTGTATTTAAGTGTATGGTACTGTTGTTGACAGTAATAACTTTCTAGAGAGGCTATTTTATCATCAAAGGAGGGTACATTTACATTTTAAAAAGGAGGCAGAACTTGTAACGATGAGTTTATAATTCTGAGATGAGATATGCGAAAAAAAATCAAATTTTCTTCAAAATCTCTAAATATTTTTTTTTCTGAAAAATAGTGTATACATAATTTGAAAATAAAAAACTAATTAGTCAACACAATAGTACTTATTGCACAAATAGCTATTTTATAAAACGTCTTTATCAAAGAACTTTTATATTCTAATGGGGGCCTTACTCAAATTGTATAAAAATTGGCATAAAAATTGAACAACACTACAACACAAGACATTTTTCTGGTTGCTTTGGAGTTAATATTGTGAAAAACTGCTCCTTTATTCTTACACATATATGCCTCTTGGTTTGGCCTACGTATAAATTTGCAAAAGGTAGGAAATATTGCGTACCCTTGCTTCTTACAAAACACCATCACTGAAATGTTATTACCTTGATATATATTGTAGAGAAACAATCAAGTTACTAACCATATAAATATTTTTTAATCCAAAGTCTGTCAATCATTAGAGAAAGTCCACAATCCAAAGTTCTACTTACATAAAAGAACGTTCCTTCTTCCGATAGCGTACAGATTGTACGCCTTCTTCAGAACAAAACAGTTTGGGTTCCACATAAAATTCAGAAGTCTCCGTCTCTGAGTCTGGTTCAGTGTGACTAGACAACTGACTGTCGCTTGAACTCACGCTCATTTTATCAAGATCTTCTTTGTTGTTCTAAAAAATGAGATATTTAATTTTGTAACTAAAAATCGATTTCGAAATATACCTCGCATGGATTGCATGGCAGCTCTTTCAGTAAATTAAATGAAGCATTTAACTCCTTTAGTTTGGGAGCGAGCCATATGTTATATGGCAACGCCTGCAGTTTGTTATTCGACACAACTAGAGTAACCAATGACGGTAGCTTAAAAATAGCGTCGGGAATATGATCCAATCTATTATCTTGCAGGTATAGCTCTTCCAATACGGGGCAAGTGTAACCCAAGTCCTCCACTTTTACACTTTTCCTTCTATAGCCTTTCTTAGCCGGAGATGCAATCGGTATGGGTAGTTTTTCAATTTTATTCTGAGCTATATTTAAATATTTTAGACTATACAGTTGGAAAACTGCTAAGGGGACTGATGTTAGACTGTTGCTGGAGATATCTAGCCTCGTGATAGCGTACAAAGCAATGTCATAACTTCTAGGGTTTTGTTTCAGTTTTTGATTTAAATGTAAGGCAGCATCTGTGAGCCACTGGGTTTTCACTTGGGTCAAATTGCATTTTTGATTATGCCAGTTAATCATAGTGGGAGTGTTCGGAAATAATGTAGAATAAGTTAGGTTTGTTACGTTCGCGAATATCGAAAATTGAGATGAGTTTACGTTTTCAGTCATCGCCTTCTTGTTTATTTTATATTCTGGATCTGGGTGGGCCTGAAAACAGTTTATATGTTGAAATTTTAATTCCCAGATAATGTGCTCTCTGTTACTTACTTTTGTTGATAACAATTTGGCAATAAGAGTTTCATCTTTATTATGTACAGCAACTGAGAGAGCTTTACACTCATCATCTCTTGCTCCATGTTTTAACAGTAAGTCTACAATAGGAACATCTCTGTTGCGACAAGCCTCCACAAGTCCTGTTGATTGGCCATAATTAGAATCCTCTTCTATAGAACAACAGCTCAAACTCTAAAAAACAAAATTTTTTTTTTAACTTTTTCCTTTCATGGTTAATGCATTCCATTTTGTACGATTTTTTTATTCGAAGTCTGCTATGGTAGCACAGTGCATTAAAGCGTGTTGTATACAGGGTGTTTCGAGAAGATTGGGACAAAGCTTGGCAGTAGATTCATGACATCAAAACAAGTCGATTTAACCCAAAAAGTAGCGGTCTAACTCTTTACGTTTTCAATATAAGGGACGATAAAGTAAAAAAATTGTATTCATTGACGATTACAAGACATCATACTTGACGTACACCTACTAGATAGAAAACTGCTTTTAGGTACACTTCTGTGCAATGAAATCCCACTTGAAAAATCAAATAATCCAGTTTTTTACTAATATTGAGTGGTGTGAATCAGTCTTTTTGGAATTTAGATTTTTTATCATTGAACTATATCTAACGAACTGGAAGGGCAACGCCTTGTGTAAATCTCGTAGTCTCGTTAAATTAGGCAACCGCGCTAAGTAAGGTTCCCTATCCTTGTCTAATACACACAAAGTCCATCAAACGATTGGCCTTATTCAAAGCCCCATTTAAAACACACATAAACAAACCACTCATAACAGCGCACGTAACAGATAAAGATGGAGATCCTTACCATAGTCTGTCCCCCTCGGCTACGGCGCTTGCCATGCAACTTTAAATGAGCGTTGCCGTTCCAGTTCGTTAGATATAGTTCAATGTTTTTTATTATCATATAGATTATAAAAAATTGACATTGATTGTGAAACGTCATAAGTAAGGTATTTGAATAATGTTAATCCAGAAGAAAAACATATGTATTTTTGTTTTTACTTTTTTACACTATTCGATGGGAATGATTTCGATTTACAATAAATGTAAAAATCAACGTTGAAAAATTCACAGATACGCCTACGCCTGCACATAACTGTGATTGTATTTATTGTGTAAATAATGTAACCTAATATTTCGTCATGGCTTCGTTTCCTTCCAAGGCGTGGTTAAATCTTGTTGATATAGAAGCAATTAGTACTGTAGAAGGCGCTACCTTCTATAAAATGTGACATCGGCAATATCATCATTGTAATTAGCGACCAGAAAAACATGTCGTTACTAACTTTGAAGATGATTTGTACATTAGCGTACAATATTTTGAAAGATGAATAAAGATATATTATTATTTGAAGTAGATACGTATAATAGTCTCCAAAATAGAGACAAAATACGAATACAATTTTTTTACTTTACCACCTCTTATCTTGAAAACGAAAAGAGTTAGCTACTTGGATTAAATCAACTTGTTTTGATGTCAAGAATCTACGGCTAACAGTTATTCTTTTCAAATAAAAAGAACAGCAAAAAATGCCTTCCCCACAAAAAACAAAAAAACTAACAAAATAACAAGTATAATAATCCACTCATGAAAAATACCGTTCTATAAAGAATTAAGTTTTCCCATAAATAAATGTTATGTTTCGCCATCATTTTACAGTTTCTCACCACTGTCTCACTTTTCATTATTGTACTCACTTAAAATTTCACTGAAATAACTAAATTTACTACTTTAGATTTACATCTCATACAAAATTATCGTGTTTAAATATAGATTTTCATTAAAGCATTTTGTATACTGTGACTCAACTATTATTTCTAAAAATATATAGTTTTAAATAATCCAATCATGGTGTTTATTCAATAATTATTGGTTTATAAAAGTCTTTTTGTTCATATTAACACAATTATTTTTTAAAACTTTTATTACTCTTATAATCTCTGTTACCTATTATAAACGCAATAAAGTGTTATATATTATTTAACACTCTACAGATATGATTCGTCTCCATCTTTTCACTATGACCTAAGATATCTTAAAATCAGAAGACCTTCGATGGGATATCGACATTGAAAGATTTTCACAAACTCATACCGGTCGAAATAAGAGCTTCTTCCTTTTTTTTTTTTAGTTAAAAAGCCGAACCTATTGGGTGAAGTGTAATTAAATAAATATACCAAATGATTGCATTGAAGGATGTGATTATATACCCACTCATGTATTAACACAAACTTACTATTTTTGCGTGAATAATTAGCTTCCAAACAAGTTATTTCCTTAACGCCCAGTACATCAATTTTCCTCAATTATTAGGAAAGACAAATTTATCTTTTTCTTGAGGCTTTAAGTATTGTAGCAAATAGTAACTTCTAAATTAACAAAAGATATATCACTTACCTCATTGATGTCATGATAAGCCTTAATAACAGTATTTGAACTTGCCCCAGCTTTTAATAGGGCTAGGGTGATATCATAATGTTTTCCTTTGATCGCCGCATGTAGTGCCGTTTCTGTATTATTGTTGCAATACATATCAATCCGTAAGGGGCAAATCATTTTCGTATTTGGATCATTCTAAAAGAGATATCATTATTAAATGTATTACGTATATAGAAAACAATAATTTTGTAGGAACTAGCGAAGCTTCAGGAATGATCATTTTTGTTTAATTTTTTGCATTTTTTTTATCTACACAATGTAGTTTTCAGAAAGTCTTCATACCTAATAATAAAATAGTTCTAAAATAATTCCCTTTCTAAATTCTCATGTAAATTTCCGAATACGTATCAAAGTGATATACGGGGTGTAATTAGTTTTGTGTCATTAAAAATACTGGTAGTGGAGAGTGACGATATAGAGTTAATTATTGAATTTCAGTTACCTCTTTGTCTAATGAATTTTCTCTCGACAGGTTCAATTTTGACATAATAGACTGTATCCCATCAGATATTCTCTTCCTCGTCGGGCTCAAAACTGAACTATTTTCAGAACTAGGGGTTGTTTCTTCATCCTGTAGAAAGAAGTACGTACATCATAAGGTACAATTAAAAGAGAAATTAACTTACATCAGACCTTGATAATCGTGTAGCTTTAACACGAAACTTTAAAATAACGTCCAATAACGCTTTATTACCTAACAGGGAAGCTACGTACAATATGTTTTGCCCTGTGGCGTCCCTTTCATTTATATCAAAGGGCATAAAATATTCCCACTGTTCAGTGCTATCCCTAAAAAATGTAAGCAAATTTAAAACTAAAATAATTTCTTATAAAAGTGAAAATTAAACATGTCATATAGTTGTTTAAAATCACCTATAACTTCGGAGAACTTTTGATGAATAAGGAAAATGAAATAGCAGCTCTAAAACGGATACATGTCCATTTATACAACAAGCATGTATCGGTAGCCAGCGTTCTACAGTGTGTTGCTGAAAGAAAAATAGCATATAGATATGGTGTAACTTGGCAATGTTTCATGGTGTATACATACTTGTACGAGTTCGGGGAATCTTAATAGTAGCAATTCTACAATATCATGATGTCCATGATAACAAGCAATATATAATGGGGAATATTTGGTTACAGAATGGTATCTGCCATCCGCACCATGCTCTAGCAATATTTTCACTATATCCCTATTTCCTACTTGACAGGCTCTGAAAATATCAAACAAAACATTTGAATATTGGATACACATTTTTCTCAATGCAGACACCCGAATGTGTAAATACAATCTGCTTCAGGAAGTTCATCAAATACGAAATTTTATTCTTCAACATTAATTTAATATTTCTCTATTCTAGCTATATATTATACACGTCTTGCAAGTTCTATTGGCAATAAACATATTTTAATTTTAAAACTTTGGTTAATGCAACGATTTCTGAAAATATGTAAACTCATTAATGATTTTACACTCACGTGAATAATAAGGTGTTAGCTCCACTCGGAGCCATATTAACAATGAGTTCTGCATCTTTCTGTAGGGACTGTAAAAGTTGTTGTACAGAAGTAACATCCGCTTGGGTACAAGCATCTCTAATTGCAGCATGGATATCCAGCCTTGCTTTCTCTTTCGCATCTAAAATAAACAAAAATCATTTTGTAGGCTTTACAAAACATTGTTATTAACACGACTAAAAAAATATTGAAAAACTGTGTCTGCCTGTCTGTCCGTATAAGGTAGGTCGATATACGTTAAGAACTTAGTACATCTGAACTTGCATCCGGTGCTACTGGACTGTAGTAAAGCATTTGATTCAATAAATCATGAAATGCTATTGGCTAAACTACACTATATTGGACTAGACATCTTATTTTGCAACTGGTTTGAAGATTACGTAAAGAACAGATCTATCTAAACGAAGACATAGGTAGAATATCAAATGGTCGCGAGACCAAGCCATGATTCTCAACGTCAATAAAAGTTGTGTTATGTTCGCAGGTAACTAAAGTCACTCAATGTAACTTTTCTACTATTCACGTACACAACAAATATGTTGGAAAAGGAGCAACATTTGAGTCATTTGAATTCAAACAAATTAAAGACATGTTATATAAAGTTAAAAATATCATTTATCTATAACATTCTTAAACCATGTTTCAACTTACAGTTAGAGGATATATTTTTATATCTTTAAAAATGTTTAAATATCAAAACACGCCACTGGAGCAAAAATTATCTGAACATCTACCAAAACGTGCAAATATTTGTTATTAATAAAATATTAGAAATCAGACAACTGGCAAATAAATAATTTTATTTTAAAATCAGTACACTTAAGGATCTGAGAGCGATAACACAAGTAAGTATTATTATTTCTTAAATTTGAAATTTTGTAAAAATATTGTTTTATTTGTTATAAAACTTACTGAAACTTTTGGTTAATAAATAATTTTAAGATGTTTTACAACAGTGACCAAAAACTAGAGACTTAAATTTTCGTAATAGATATGTAGTTTTATTGGAGAAAGTGCTAGAAATACATACATCAAAATGAGAGAAATTCACACTCAACCGAACACGTGTACAATTGAAAACGTGCACCAGAACATCATTGTGTTTAGTAGATATGCTTCTAGAGGGCAGAATATTTACTAGTGAAATATTTTGTCGAACTCCTCTATATGTTTCCTTACATATATAAGGAATAAGAAACCAGACTGCAACCAACAGCTATTCTCCGGACTAATGCCCCGCCGAGCGCTGAATTACGAGTTACAAGCCTGGCCGCGTTAAGTACAATAACTATGTATTGCCACAAAACGCTAAGTTTCGATTGTAATTGTATTGTAATTACAATCGAAACTTAGCGTTTTGTGGCAATACATAGTTATTGTACTTAACGCGGCCAGGCTTGTAACTCGTAATTCAGCGCTCGGCGGGGCATTAGTCCGGAGAATAGCTGTTGGTTGCAGTCTGGTTTCTTATTCCTTATATATGTAAGGAAACATATAGAGGAGTTCGACAAAATATTTCACTAGTAAATATTCTGCCCTCTAGAAGCATATCTACTAACTGTGCCCATGTCAGGGCTACTGCTGTTTCGATTGTAATGGATATCAGCCGCTAGATGGAGCCTGTCATTTTTGTTGCATGTCGTGGTTTTATAAATCTCGTCATGTACCAAGAGTGAACAAATGCCTCGTTACAGCCGTCTCAGACCTACCTTGCACTGACGAGAGCCAATAGCTCGAAACTGCAGTCTGCAAGTGGTATGGGGTGGCTGGCACGAGAGCTCCTTTGAATGGGAAAAGTCTTTCGGCTGGTGTCTATTACAATCGAAACTTAGCGTTTTGTGGCAATACATAGTTATTGTACTTAACGCGGCCAGGCTTGTAACTCGTAATTCAGCGCTCGGCGGGGCATTAGTCCGGAGAATAGCTGTTGGTTGCAGTCTGGTTTCTTATTCCTTATATATGTAAGGAAACATATAGAGGAGTTCGACAAAATATTTCACTAGTAAATCATTGTGTTTACCCTACATGATTCAAGCTTATTTTAATGTTGATATAGATTAATTGTGTAAATTTTATAAAAATAATATAACAATCAGGTTCACTGTTATGTAAATATTTAACATTATTCTATCTTATTTATTTAATATATACAGGGCGTATCTTAAGTTTATTAAAATATTTCAGGATGTTATTCGTTAGCTAATGTTAAGCAAAAAAGTTAATATAAACAAAAATTTTTCATTTTGGAGATACAGTTGAAATTTCAAAAAAATATCAAATTTTTCTTATATCGTCGTCTATCTCACGAAGTGTCCTATCTCAAAAAAATCGAAATTTGAGATAGGTCGGCAAATATACTTCATTTGACATGTTTCTGCATCTCACAAACTCTCCTCAGTCAAGCGCGTATACTATGCGGGAATGGGTACATGTAAACGTTGGTGTATCTCAATTTAGTTACAATTAATTTATCAAGAACTGACGTATGTTGACCTAGGTCATATCGTGAGTTTCATTTTATCCATTCTAGCTCTCGAACATTATAGTAGTCAAAGATAAGCCAACGCAAATATTTTTTAAATCGAGTCATATTCATAGTGAATACAGTTCTATAACACTGAAACTAAAGTTAGATAACTTAAAAGACATGCAACTGTCAATTTTAAATTCTGAACCCAAGATTTCCAAGGACAAGTATCACGATTTCATGGCGCTTTGTAACGGTGCCACACCTGTAATTAGAATCTTAACACGTGCACAATTTCATAAAAATCTGCCACGTCGCGATGGGTAGATGAATAATACAGAATTATTTTATTGTAGAGTTTTTAATAATTTTGTATCATATTTTTTTTATTTTTTTTTCTGATAATTAGGAAATACGCACTCTTAATATAGACCTCATGCCGGTAACTACATATTCCAGTACACAACATAAGCAAAAAAAAACAAAGAAAAGACAAGTTTTATATGCTTGTAGATTGTAGATTGTTTAAGGGGTCGCTTGGCCCTGGGTTGGCCTTTCTTCACCTCGACCTAAAAGGTCTTTTGTGAGTTACCCTGCATCTAGTTGTTACCCAGGATTCCAAGACTTTTTGCAAAGCTTGCGATTTTCCTGGGGGCTAGTTTCCCTATGTCTTCAGGCGTTAATTCCGCCTGTTCTAGGTACTTTAGCCTAATGCGGATTAACACCTTGCATTCACAAAGTATATGTTCCGCAGTTTCAGTTGCAGCTTCACAGTATCTGCATTTGTCATCTTCTGCCATGCCCATGTTCTTGAGATGGTATCTCAAGGGGCAATGGCCAGTTAGAAGGCCTGTGATCAGCCTTAATTCGGACTTTTCCAGTTCGAGAAGCCTTGTGGCTTATTATTCATTTTAAAAACCACCAAAACTTAAAACAGAAAACGAAAACTGAGATAGGACACTTCGTGAGATAGACGACGATATTGCCATTATTATAGTGTAGTAATTTTAGCATGCAATACACTTAGATAGAATGCTTTAAGATTGGATTATATCACGCTCTACAATCAACCAGTGGCGGTAATATATATACAGTGCGTGTAATTGCGGACTGGGCATGTACTTCCACATAGCGCGAGAGATATGACAACCCAGGTAACAGCAAACTCGCCCGTCAGCGGCATAGATTAAAGAGTCGGCGCTAGACCACTAAAGCATCCCCGTTCTTAGTTATTTCATTTCAGCCAGCTGGCACACGTGATGTTGCAATTCTTACTTCCTATGACCAGCCCGCCACTACACACACTGTATAAACAGTAGGTATTGTAAAGACCATAGTCGGATAAGATTGGTGAAAAAATCGAAAATTTTCGAAAATAATTTTTATCTATTGAACGACATAACCTGTTCAAATAAAATTTTAACCAATTATAGATACTAGCAGAGCATAAATGTGGAATAAATTGAAACAGAATCTGACAAGGAGAACATTGAAAAAAAAATCATGAATTTTTCCGTTTTTTTTTAAGCCCTATAAACTTTCGGCACAATTTTTTTTGTAGAATCTTGTGATGGTTTTTAACCATATATAATTTTTCTAAAGCAATCAAATGAGTACTTGGTACTTGAAAAAAATAAAATGTTCTTTTTTATTTTTTTAAATTATGATACGTTCATGTTAAAATTGTCATATTTTTTTTTGTAGCATTTTGGGATAGTATTATATAATCCGTAATTTTTTGAAATGGAAATAAGCCTGCTTAGTTTAATAAAACCGAGTTTTTGGCAATAACGGTGGAATAAATTGTAAAAAGAAATTGCCTTGAAACTATGAGACAGCAAAAAAAATTAAGATAGAAATATCTATAACTGAATGACTTATATTAAGATGTGTTCACTTCCACAGGATCTTGCTACTTTTTTAATCAATTTTATGGTACTGATTACACATATCTCCGTCACTAGTTCATTGAAGAATGTGATATAATCACATCTTGAGGCATTCTATCTTACTGCATGCCAAATTTGGTGGCTTCACTAATAATGATAATACAATATAAAAAAATCAATATATTTTTTGGAAATTTCAACACTCTGTATCTCCAAAATAAAGAATTTTTGGGCGCCTGTCATAAGAACTTTTTTTCTTAAAAGTAACTAAGGAATAATGCCCTGAAATATTTTAAAGTATCTAAGTTCACCCTGTATATATTATCTAAAGTAAGTAAAACTTAAAGTAACTCTGTATAACTATAATTTAAATTTAGAATATAAATTAAAAAACATTTTGGTCGATGAGCAAAAACAGTAATTATTGAATGCATTATGGATTTAAATCTATATATTAAGGAAAAATACTAAATAATTATATATTGTCTACATAATTAAAACGTGATTAACTTATCTTTTGACTCTATCTTTTCTTAAAGCAATAAATAAACCGACATAATTTTTTATCAGTTTTTTAAAATGGTTCGAAAAGTGTATTCACAAAATAAATTGCCTACAAAAGTAAGTACTTGCCTATTTCTGCATTAAATAAACTAAAATCGTCTGTAAAATACACACAGGCATCAAATGCCAATTCGGCATTTTTGTGTTTTCTAGTCCTCTTCTCCATATCACTTATTATTAATAAATCATATCACAATGTTCATATTTTTCTTATAAATTATTTTATCACATTTTTACATAGAAAACTTCAAAAACAATAATCAACATTTAAAAAATGCTTCAACCATAATACCATAAATAGAAAGTAAAGCTTTAAAAAAATAAACTACATATTCCAAACACAAATATGTAACCTAATCTAAGTTGTTCAATTCAAAATTTTCAAAACAATCACATGCCACTACTGGGGCTACAACCAGCTGTTTGCAAGAGGGTAGGAAGGACAAAATCAATAACACTGCAGTAAGGTGGGGAGGGAGGTAAACAGCATTAGTAACAAAATCTTGTATAAAATGACATTATTTTGTGGTTAAAAGAACCAGTTGTAAATAAAACCTTTAGATCTAATAATAAATATACTTACAACAGTTGATTGTTAATTTCCTGAAGTAAACCAAGCATTAAAATTAAACTTCCTCTTTAACAATAACAGGATTAGATATGTTAAAATTATTACTAAAACAGTTGTAAAACAGCACCTTCCAACTACCTTGTATGCACTCATTTTAGTCTTATCTAATTTGAAATTTCCCTAATTGATAAAATAATTTTAAGGCACTGCTTAGAGTCTATAGCCTAGTTCTACTGATGAAACATTTTATTTTGGTGGGAGAGGGAGTAGCATATTGGCTTTCAAATGGAGCCCTGGTATTGTACACTCTAACATTTACATTTTATATATGAGGCAAAGGTTATCAAATGAAATGTTATATTTATTTTTTTTTTACAAGGAACTAATTATAATTGTTATAGAATGATAAGGGAATTTATTCAGTGTGATATGGTGAGAGTTCTACAGATAATTCAAAACTTGCACATAATTGTTTAAACAGTTGTAAATTTAATGATTAGTTTTTTGAAAAAATCAAACAATAATTTATATTAGTATTTTTCGTCACCTGATTTAATAAATAGGTTTTTGTAACCGAATAAAAATATTTAATAATCATGGAAAAAATTCATGATACTCTGAGTATCCTGTTGAAAAAAAGGGGACTCTGGGTGGTTGCATTTATGTTTATAGAAAGTACAGAAGTGAAAACTTTTACCAGACTTAAAATTCTGTCCGTCAGTTATAATAGGCAACAAAAAAATTATATGAAAAAAAAAAATGAAAAAAAATATCCAACCTGTGTGAGATTCGAACACGGGACCTTTGGATTGCAACGCAAACAACAACAACAAGCATTTATTAATATTCACATACAATAATGCGCCATTCCAGAGTCCGGCCCGGAGCCAGCAAGACAACCACAGGAACATCGCTGAGATGGGTGTGAGGTTGGGCGGGAGGGTCCGGTTTGGCGGTGACGAAAATTAATTGTGAGTTAAAACTCCTGCCTAATGGGGAAAGGCTTAAATTTAACAATATTGTGAAACATAGTACACGAGGGTACTTAAAAATAATTAAAATTAAAACTGTAAAACTATCGATTTCACGCACACGCGAACACTTACAAATTTTGATTGCTGGCACGGGAAAACAAAACTCAACGAAAAAACCCGTTTGAGACAATTCCACCCTGGTAGTCTTCCTGACGCCAGGAAAGTGTCGTGGATAGTTAAAAGTGTGTAACGTTATGTGAAATTGTTGTTTGTTAAGAATTTATTGGACGAGATTGAATTTAGAGACAAAAAATTGGCAAAGAACAAAAAAGGTAAAAACAAATAGATTGAATAGAGAGGGGTTGGTTGTAGGTTTTGCTGAGGATTAAAGGTGGGGAAAGGAGAAGTTGTCGTAGAGGAAAGTGTGGTTAGAGAGGTTGCCGAAAGATAGGCATTGCCTGGTATGGTAGGGGGTGTCGGATATCGAAAAGGATCGCATTATGCTGTCTGATTCGTGTTATGTTGTGGGTTAGCGGACTATCGCCCAGCTTGAATTGATAGAATTTTTGGGAGATGTCTTGGACGTAGTCCGCTAGTGGCGTTATGTCGTGATTGCAGCGCAAAGCTTTAGCCGCTGCGCCACCAGCTATTGCTACAAAAACTGATTGTCTGTGATATATATCTTTCGACAATCATACACAGGTATTTCAACTCGTACTTTTATGAAATATATATTAGTAAAATTCATAAACAAAAAAAAAATATATTATGGAAATAATATTTCGCAAGATTTCCATTTTAGCACAAGCGACAAAAATTAAGAGAATTTTTTTTTTAATTAAATAATTAATAACTTTTTTATTTACTGATCGATTTTCTTCAAAAACAATAGGTTCTTCCTCTAGCTA
Source organism: Rutpela maculata (assembly GCA_936432065.2). NCBI lineage: Eukaryota > Metazoa > Arthropoda > Insecta > Coleoptera > Cerambycidae > Rutpela > Rutpela maculata. The sequence continues at coordinate 138,077,706 of OW386291.2, read as the reverse complement.
ACACTAACTTACTTTCTAAATTTCAATACAATCGGATTTTTCTTTCTCAAGTTATCGTGCTTACAAGAAACGTGACGGACGGACAGACGGATGGGCAAACAGACATTTTAAAAGTTGTTCAGAATTCGTTCACTAACACAATGATATGAAAATTTTTTTCTCTACGAGCGATATTTACGATTTTAGAAATGTGCCGATCAAATACAATATACTCTTCGTTTTTGCGAAGAGTATAATAATTAGGAAGTTTTCTATTTTAGAAATATCATGTACATTCAATAGCATTTTGTAGTCTTTCAGATAACTAGTCAAACAAAACAAAAATTATCTCGATATCTGAAAAACTCACGAACTTATTCAATTTCTTATTTGAATACTTCGCCTCGGCTGAAGTCCACCGTGACATCACAATACATAACGCGCTGACTTGCCATGCCGGCGGCCCGCCGTATGTTCCCTTTATTTAGTATATGTGCTCGATTTTCTGAAATGTCACAAAATGTCACTTTTGATTCGTTCGTGCTGAGCCGAATTTTCGAATTTCGCCGTGCAATTTACGATCAGGTTTATCTGGAAGACTTCCTCTTTACGTCGCGATATCATACGGCCATCTAAATGGTATTTTTCGAAAAATATGAACGTGCCAAAATTGCAATTTTTTCGGCTCTCAAATGCAAGCTGGCTATAAACTGCCTGTGCCTGCCAGCGAGTATAAAGGTGCCCGCGCCCGCTCGCTGTTGGCGGAATCATGTATCGTGACGTAATCGAGCCTCAGCCCAGATGATCGCAGCATTTTAAACTTGGAAAGACCATAACTTTTTTATTTATAGAGATAATTTAAAAAAAAAATACGGATATTTTTTAAATTTTCACAACTATTCATTACGAGAAAATGAGAAAAATGGAAACTTCCTAATTATGTACGACAAAAACGTGAACAACGGTACACAACGTTAATTTCTTATGTATAAGGGTTATCTGAAAAGCTACGCCATATAGGCAATAGACTTGATATTAGGACGATATTTCAAACGAGCAATACATTGAAATCTATTTTAACAAAAACAAAACCGCTAAATCATGAGCAAAATTAGAAACGGCTATAATACTATTGAATGAGGATAAATGCGTGTCGAATTGTTCCGTAGATGTTTGCACAACCTGGCTGCCGATGTTAAAAGAAGAACTTAACAAACTCAACATTGTTTAAAATAAAACTATCAACTAGATATAACAACAGTTCTGTGTAAGCAGTAAGTATCTATGGATACTGAATATAACAAATATATTCTTAACGCTGTGTATTTAATATATAGTGGAGTAAACGTAGTCAAAAAAGAGGCATTGTTTCGGAATAATTTGTAACTGCATAAAAATTCATAAAAACTTTTTACCGGTTGGTATTGTACGCTACATCTCTATTTGTTTATTAATAACAAAAAACTGCAACTGGTGGTTTGAAGGTCCTCTTTTCACGTTTTTCTTGAATAACTCGAAAACTACGACCTCTAGCGAAAAATTGTCGTTATACAAAATTGAAATAGATGAAATTTTCTACAAATAAGTTGCTATTCATTTTTTATGAAGGATCATTATTTTACGAGATATAGAGGAGCGCTAAAATGACCAACATTTCTAATTTGAGTGCTAAAGAATGGATTTTGATGAAACCTTGAGCAATGTGTTTGTAATGACATTAATAAAAAAGCTGAAAAAAGAATTGGGAAATGATGGAAGGGGTAAAAAACATCCCAAATGCATATTTTTCGAGATATGGCCACTCGAAAATTTCTAAGAGTGGCGGAGGGGAAATGTAAATGTTGAAAAAAAAAAAATCTGAAAAAATTCAAGTGTATGTATCATCGAAATAAGACTTTTTTTTATTTGCAACTTTTGTGTAAAGTGAGTTTTCACCGAGTTTTTCCGAAAAAACATGAAACACTAATTCATTTCTTTTTAATTCGCGATTTTTCCACCCTCTATCTCGTAAAGTATTGATCCTACATACAAAATGAATAGGATATTATTCGTGAGCACCACTTACGAGATATAAAGAAGCAAAATTAAATAAAGAACACCACACCACGGCCACATTAATTTTACGGGCCGATAAAATATGCGGCAAAGTACAGCCAAGCGAACATAGCGAAGGTGCCACTTTCAAGAATCTAGTTAAGAGCTAGATGGTAAACTTGCTAGTAGTAGTCAGGAATATGTTATCGCCCTCCATGTACACATTGATGAATTAAAAAAAAAAATTCAAATTTCGGTTCGAATTTGGTAGTTTTTTAGAATTTTTTTTTAAATATTGATTTAATCAAATACATTAATTTCACAGTATTGTTTATCAACTTAAACACGCCATAGTAGTCACCATTTATGCATATGTAATATTTAGTAGAATTATTAGTTGTGGTAAACTTAAATTTTTATTAAAAACCGCAGTTGTTCAAAAATCGTGTTTTTACCGATTTTTCGCCTTTTTTTACTGTTTAATTGTCATTACGTTCAAAAAAAAAAAATAAAACCAAGAAATATTTTTCAAGATTAGTACCTTAGCTAACACCTCTATGCATTCAAATAAAAATAATAATTTTTTTTTAAGTTATTACACTTTTAATAGTGTTAAATTTTCGAATTTTTTTCTTCTAAAACGTATAGTTCGACTTATTCGTAAAAAATTAATATAAAAACGCGTATGTATCATAAAATAAATGATTGGGGCTCTTAGTACACATCTTTATCTTCAAATTGATCACTTATAAAGTGCCGATATCACGACATTAAGCTTTGATATTGACGATTGAAATTTGGTGTCAAAAGCGGAAAACGTCTTTTTTCGGAAAAGTACTAAGTTTAAAGGTCTGAATTTCCTAAAATAATTTTTAAAAATTTTTTTGGCTGAATGCATATTTTAGATAATCCCTTTAAATGTGCTATCCAAGTATTTTTTTTTTTTTTTAAATAAATTATTAATTTTTCAATGATTTTTACTAAATAATCGTTAATTCATGCAATGGTCCGCTTTCAAGCTACATATGTAATAATTAAAGTACTTAAAAAATTGTTTAAAAACATGTAATACTTCGAGGAAATGATACTTTTTCATCTCCAATTTGTTTCATATCATTTGCTTTTTGCAAACAAAAGTTATAGCCACTTACGTAGAGCGCACGCGCTACCACAACCCTATTCCAGTGTCAGCGGGCGGTCGTCGCAGCGTTACTTGGGACCTTAGTTAACAAATTTCTACTCGCTACAATTTAATGTGCAAAATACTTGTCATATATGTTTCTTTCGTAAAATTTCCTGTTCTTTCGAATGGCGCTATCAGTTTTTTCGTACAAATAAAATTTAAAAAGTTATTCGCAAAAACCGTATTTTTGCACTTAAATTGTTAAATAAAAATAGGACGCGTACACTTTTTTGCAGTAGACTTTTCACTACGTTATTCTAGGATACTTGAAGAATATTGTTCACCAAAGCCTACCTGGTTACAAATTTTTCCGAAGTGAAAATCTTCGTTTACTCCACTAATACACAGCACACAAACATTTTTAATACGCTTTGAGAAAGGAAACAGATTCGTTTTCCGAAACGTCAGCAAAATACGTCATTTTTCTATTTTTGTTCTTATTCATTATTTGTCAAAACCACCCTCTAACTGATCCTAAGATGTAAAAGTCAGTTTTATGCAAGTTCCCTGAATATCAATAATAAATGTAATCGGTTAATAGACAAGTTAACTTGAACCTCATCTTGTAGATTGTTTGGCCCCGAGTTGGCCTTTCTTCACCTCAATCTAAAAGATCTTTTGTGAATTACCTACAACTAGTTGTTGCTCAGGATTCCAAGACTTTTTGCAAAGCTTTTGATTTTCCTGGGAGCTAATTTCCCTTTTGTCTTCAGGTTCAGGTGTTAATTCTGCCTATACTAGATACTTTAGCCTAATATGTAGATGGTGAAATCTTGATGACAAGACTGTCGAGGATGAGTTGTGTCACTACCATGCTCTCTCAACGAAAAGAGGATCCACAATACTAGGGGATTTCTGGTCCAGTATGGCCAGTATTGGTGGAGCCTTATCAGGCCTTTTCCTCAAGTTTAATAAAATTATTTAAAAAATGAGGTGCATTATAGTCATGTTTTCGAAAAGGGTTTGTAATGCTTCTACTGTGTATTGCTAGTAGTTCCCAAAACGATGGGGTAACATATATGTAAATAATACATGCCGTTTGTGAGATTTTCCAAAAATTTGTGAAATCGGTTGTTTAAAAACAAATTGCTGCATTGCTGATTGCTCAAATAAGAAGGTATTACCCGAAATTAATTTTCTTTTATTTCCTGGAAGAAACTACGAATGGAAATTCATTGCTTGCTATTAAGCAAGTGTAAGTTGACAAATAATTATCTGATGTGAAATGTCTTAATCAATTGGAATTAAATTATTACAGTAGCTTATTGTTAGGTAATATTCAAAAATATTATTTATAACAGAAATGAAGATTTCTTGACTTTACGGAAGAAAAATATTGAGAGAAAGTAGAGCAATATATTACATAGTCTCTGCTACCGATAAATTCCTTCACATCAGGCACACCGGCTTTTGAAAATCATTAATCTCGCAATAAATAATGCAAAGAAGTACATGCGAAATACGTACAATTTCTTTAAACTTATATTTCTCATACCTAATATTTAAAATATTTGTCACGCTGTAAAATATTTATTATATATTTATTTATTTGTGATGTTTTGTTTTTTAGAACTTTTCCAAATTATTGTAATATTTACTCAAAAATTAAACAAATATGGCTAAAAAAACCCTTTGGAGACTTGCTCCAATAAAAATTGTTATTATTATTATTTAAACAAATTCAATAATTGTATGTTGTACGGAACGAACTATTTTATGTAATAATATCTTCTTATTTTGCAAAATTCATAAAGAATTACTAAATTTGTTTTTACATTTATCCTAAGTACAAATAACCATATGGTGCATATTTCACCCCAAAATTATTAAATAAGGGAATACATATTCCAGTTTGTATTTAATTTTACACGCACATATACACGAAAAAAATATTATTTGCACAATACCGCAACTATAACAATACTTTGGTAGTATCTAATATTGGACTTATATTAGTTTTCTTAACTTTCATGAAGAAATGTGTGAAGTTTTTCATGCTTTTTAATCTGGGAATATGCCAAATCTAAATATAAATAAAAAACAATGAAATGTAATAGCAAGTCAACTCAAATAAGGTAATAATAACATGGTCATTTGTAGATTGATTAATTAATGCTGTGCATTGTATTTAACCAACAGAATAATGGGGTCAAATATTAGACACCCTATATACAATAATCGATATTTGAGGTTATGTGTGCACTGATCAGCTCACTGCAAAGTGAATTTAAATGACTTATGTAAAATTAATAAAATACAGCCTACTGGTCTCACCATACATGAAAAATTTGTAAATTTGTTGACAGATAATTAAACACAAGAGATATAAACCAGTCTACTGATAGAAAATATTTGATTATGGAATATAATAAGGGTCAAATTGTTGATCCCACCATGTACATAAAACCCTCTGATCAATTTCTGTCTTTCATCACACAGTTAAAAATCAGTGATGATAACGTACCAAGAAATATGAAAAATATTTGTCAGGAAGATACAGATGAAAGGGCGTACAACGATACAAATTGTCTGTTAAATTTGCAAGATTTGCACTGGATTTATGATACTGTTCAACTAGAAAATAAAACGAAGGTGTTAAAAGTTTATTTCCATGAACTATTCGAGGGCTCGAAAATAATTTTACCTAAGAATGAATATATTTTACGAAATCCGGAACTGCAAAAAAGATGCGTAAAGTTAAGAAACGAGCAAGAAAATGCAATTTATAAAAGTATGACTAATTATTCACGCCCAACATTAAAAGAAGATACAATTTCATACAATATAAAGCATATGAATAAAGAACTAATCGTTATGTTACAATTTGTGATATCAGTATTAGTTGGTTTTGCGTTTGGCTTCATCGGAATTGGGGGAGCTGTAGGGAGTTTAGAAACCGAACGTAAAATTTTGTTTGGTATTTTTAGTGCGCTTATTATAGCAATAGCTGAACTGTATTTTATAGTTAAGTTGTATTAAATAATTTTGTTTCCTTATTAATAATAGCATAATAAAATATGACTGTATATGTAGTCAAATGGATAACATCCTGTTATTTCAAAGTTTCACCTACCTGCAGCTTCTTTGAGAATTGTCACACATTTTGAATGTCCACATTTTTCTGCTAAATCTGATGGTGTCATTCCATTTGAATCGCGTAATAAAATATTAGCATTATGCTCTAACAGCATCGCGATGTTGCCGCTGTGGCCATGCTCTCCACTTAAGTGCAAAGGTGTCTAAAATAAATATTTAAATCATCAATCAAAAGAAAAATGTACTTATGTTAAACACATTTAATTTTGCCACACCAATTTTTATTTCTCTTCTCGTATTAAAATTAATATTATACTCTAACGAAGCACAGAATTATAATCTTATTGATTACACAAGGATTATAATACAGGCATAATAAAAGCATACATTTTTTAGAATAAAAATACCTATCTCTGCTAAACTGTAAATTACTAGAAAACCATGTCTAATCCTGACCACCACTTTGTAATACTCATATCCAGAGATCGGAATTTTGGGTTTAATTTCAGGGGCGTCGTTACAAGGCTTTATTAAAATATGCATACATTTTTAGTTGTAGGTACACATGTATACATGTATCCTATTATGCCAAAATAAATGAGAAAGGTAGGTTCGTATTATATTTAATTTTGATTTATTTTGTAAGAAACAGCAAACATTCATTTAATTTTTTGATGTACAATTTTATATACCTATGTGCACCACTAGAATTAAACCCAAATTCCGATCATTGCTCATATCCCATCTTTCTTTACGGGCAAAAATTCACCAAATTTTTAGAAAAAATGGTTTACGATTAAAACATAGTATTTATTAAATAATTATCTGACTAAAACGTAATGCTGGCAGCTAAAAATGTATAAATGAATATTATTTGATGAAAGCAAATAAATAAAAAAGACTAATTAATTGTAACAATATTATTTAGGTACCTTGTTTTCCCCTCTTGGCCCACACTGTATATTTGGATCAGCGCCAGTGTTTAACAAAATCTGTAAACATCTTGAGTTTTCTGTAATTGCAGCTGCATGTAAAGGTGTTCGTCCCCAACTGTCTTGTGAATTTATAAAGGTTTGTTGGCCTCCTTCTAAGAGGTCTTCTAGAAGTTCTGTATTGTCCCACAAAGCAGCCTAATAATGATACAGGAAAATCAAAAGGTTTCACTTATTCATTATGATAATTTTACTAATTTACCTGATGTAAAAGGCGCCCTGGGAAATCCTCCTCTTCGGGTGAAGAATCCAACATATTTAACTATAAATTTTATCAACAATTAAAATTTTAACAAATAATGTGTTAGACACAATCAAAGAACCAGAAAATTTATTTACTATTACATTATTTCACAACCTTAGATACCACTAGTAATTAACAAATATTGTTTTTTTGTCAAATTAGACAGCTGTCACTTTTTATTCTTGTAAACTAACAGTACCATCATGACAACGCAGATATCACTATGAATTACAATAACTTTTAGGAATTTTCCCTATGAGCTGATTGGTAGCGCTTCGTTTCATGTTTTGTTTTTTGGGTTGCCTAAGTTTTATTTCTTATTTCGTCTTCGTCCATTCGTCAATTAGGCGCTCTTCATTCTTTCTTCGCATTCTTGGAATGTTTTCGACATTTTCGTATGATGTTTTTCAATGTTTCGTGTATTTCTGATCTGTGCCGCATTTAGTTCTCCAATAATACACCGTTATGTGTTTTGCATTTAATAAGTATGCCATTGCATTTGTGAATATTTAGACTTTAACATTGAAGTGTGAAATTAAATTACTATCATTCATTAAAACAATGGATGAAGCTGCAGGTCTTCCCCATGGACCCCCAATGAACATTCTTCCACCCACTCCAGCGGGTTTGGAGAGTTTGTACACCCTATGTAGGAAAATCTACCCTGACCAGGTCAATCCCCTTCAAGTTACAGCTTTGTTAAAATATTGGTAAGTTTGAAAATATACTTTACTATATTTGGATAATTGTTTAGATGTTGAAAATATAAGTATTCTATTTATTACAATTTAAAGTATTGCAAAGCTAAAAACAAAGTTTCACAAAAACTTTACTCTATTTAATATTTCTATTTTTAAACCAGTCACCCTAATAGATGGGCTAGACACTTCCTGTGTTTTTTTAAAGTTATTTTTAGGTATCCATAGATAATAAATGATTTGTATGGTTTAAAGTTTTAAACATGGGAAGGTCTACAGGAAATGTGAATTATGAATTTAAATGTGTCTTTGTAAATGTTAATTATGGATGCTTTTCAATAGGCGGACTGTGGATTGTGGACCAAATAACTCAATTTTTGAAGTATATAAGAGAACATAAATATTACAATTATTTTAAATAACCATAACATTGTTAATACGCAAATAAAACTGAAAAATCAAAATTATGTACCTATACTTTAAAACATTTATACAAGTACTAGCTGACCCAGCAAACGTTGTTTTGCCATATAAATTATAAATTTTTGTCCAAAAAATATGAAAATTTCTGGATAGTGCCACCTTTATTACCTAGGGGTATAAAAAATAGCCTACGACCTCTTCTCAGACCTATACACCAAAAATTTCATAAAAATCGGTCAAGCCGTTTCGGAGGAGTTTGATAATAAACACTGTGACACGAGATTTTTATATATTAGATTAGGTATTATAAATAAAACTGGGATCTTAATTATAATTCGTGAAATTTTGGATCGGCGTCAAATTTAGATTTTGTGTGAATTGATTTTGTTAAAATTTTATAATTTACTAGTATAAAGTATTGTGTTTTGTCAATATGTTCACAAAACATTATCGCTAGTGAAGAGGAATCAACATTGCCCTCACTGTTTTGGTCCATCTACCCACTATGACAATTACAGAAGAAATTCTAGACGATTTCTTTCATAATTCTGATGTCACTTGTGTTCAAAATTTCTGACTGCACTATAGACCATTTTAGGTCACGTGACTTTGACGCCACTGTCTGGAGGGCACACAACACCTCATCCAATAACAGGCAATGCAAATGAAAACAATTAGAGATGAGTTGCTATTTAACAACCTATTATTAAAAAATAACAGCTTGTACCCATCTCTAGAAAACAAAATAATGAGTTATGTGACCTCCACGCCAACAGCGTTAAACTAGATTATGTATTTTTCTAGGTTAGGTGGTCCCGATCCTTTAGATTACATATCTATGTATGCAAACCCTGGAGTACCCCATGAAAACATTCCACCTCATTGGCATTACATCAGGTAAATAGATCTCGGCGAAAAATTTACCAACCAAATAATATTTTTTATTTTGTCCACTTCAGTTTTGGTCTATCAGATTTACATGGAGATGGTAGAGTACATGATATATCAGGACCAGATGGCGTATCAGGTTTTGGTTTTGAATTAAGTTTTAGGTTAAAGAGGGAACCTGAAGAAACTGCACCTCCTACGTGGCCTGCTACCCTTATGCAGTCCTTGGCAAAATATGTGTTCCAGTCAGGTAGGTTTTATATTTTCAATGGAAACAATTTTGCTTTAAATTGTCTATTTTTCTATAATAATAATAATAATCAATCAATCCTTTATTGCCATAATAAAACATCCAAGTGGACAGGGCATCGTCAAATACAAATAATAAAATTTACAATAAGTAGAACTTATACAGATACAAGACAGATTAAAATATATAGTTGTGCATTAAAGAGTCAATAATAGAATATCCATGACAAAATGTAAAAAAAACCGCTGCCCAAGGAATCACTACTTCCACATCCGGATTTTCTATCCAAGTCACACAACGAAAAAATGTTGTATCTGGAAATAATTGTTTATGGAACTTTAATAATATAATATTTGAAATCCTCTACCCCAAAAACCCACAAAACGATACCCCGGTAGTGGGGTGGGGGTGGTGACAGGGGGTGGATAAAGTAAAAAAATATTTTGAGGTTTCTGGTTCTTGTACACACACTAAATCACATTTTTTTTCATCCCCTTTAATAATGGGGTGGGGGTGGTAATGGGGGTGGCTAATGCCAAAATTTTTTTTGAGACCTTAGCTTCTCTTGTCTATACTAAATATCAATTTTATGAACTCTTACCTGCTTGATTTACCTATTTACTCCAAATTTACCCCAATTTACCCCCCAACCCTTCGACGGAACAAGATGAAAATATAATCTAGTTCTAGATCTCGTTAAAGTACATATGTGTACCAAATTTCAAGACAATATCTCAAACGGTTCCAGAGTAAACGTGCGCACAAAAAAAGTTACAGACCGACAGCCAGGCAGAAATTTTTTTGTCGTTACTATACTCCCACTGGATGTGGAAGTAAAAGAGAAGAAAAGACTTACTTATTAATTGTATGTTATATTATGAAGTTACATGTTTTCTGATCTTTCCCAATAGTGGAGACTTTAGTAACATTTTCCCTGCAGATAGTTACCCAAAGAGGTTCTGAACTTAATTTCGTTGTTTATGCTGCGTGTTTCAAGGTGTAGACGGTTATAAGCTATAGTAAGTTCCTTTCTCATAGAAGGCAGAGTTATGCAGAGGCGGTCTCAAGCCATTTGCATTTCTGGTCACCATATTCATATTTTCAGAATAGTTACTAATTGTTGTAAAAAGAGTCGGATGACATTTCACAAACATTACAAGATTCCGGTAATATAATGACGGGGCAGTTAGAAAGTTGTGCTCTTTAAATAAAGGCTTGCAAGAAGCATATCTTCTACAGTTGTACATGCACCTTAAGATGCGTTTTTTTTATTACAAATATTTTTTTGACATATACTGAAGAAGCCCAGAATATTATGCCATATGTTATAATAGATTGAATGTTGGAAAAGTAAAATGCTTTCAGCGATTCAATAGACAATTGATCTCTAAGCATCCTCAACACTCCACAAGTAGTATTTAATTTAAAATTTAGTTTAAGTACATGGAAATTCCAGCTGAGAGTGTTGTCCATTATGACTCCCAAAAATGTTGTATTTTCTGCGTTGGGTATTGATCTAAGATCAAGCTTTACGTATAGAGATTCAGTTATATTTCTGTTTTTTGGGAATGTAATGAGTGAAGTCTTTTCAGTATTTAATTTAAGGCAATTTTCTTCACATCATTGTGTCATTTTGTTTACAATATGCGAGGATTCCTGCGAGATTGTCAAATAATTGGAAGTACTTAAGATGACTGATGTCGTCAGCAAATTAAAAAACTGAATTGATGCCCAGGCTATTGCTTAAATTATTTACATATAAAAGAAAAATGAGAGGGCCCAGTATTGATCCTTGTGGCATACCTTGCATTATTCGGTTCTTTTCTGTGGAGTAGTGCTGATCAATATTTACAATTTGATACCTGTTCGTTAAGTAAGATTTTATTAGATCCAGGCATTTGCCCCTAATACTATAGCTTCATAGTTTTAAGTAAAGTTATTAATCTTTTAAAAAATACACAATACATGCACAAATTATCAGACTGTCAATAAAAAAAAAAGGTAAATGCTAATTACTGTCTTAATACTACATACACTCAAAGAAAATGATAGGTAAATTCAACCAAAAAGAGCATATGAAATCGCGCCTATCTAGTTTCATAGTTAAATCAATCAGAAAAGAATAGTCATACAACTTTATTTGTTTTCGTAAACAAATAGTAGTTTAATAATCATATCTTCTTGTAACAAATTAAATAGTACAATGACATTTTTTTATGTTCACTAACCATTTTCAATTTGGTCTACAATTAAATAGTACGACTTTGTTTTTTGTTCACCAACTAATTTTTAGGTTGATCTACACTTTATTGTATGATGAAGTTTTTTTTGGTTAGCCAAAATCTCAGTATTGAGACATCAGACCACCCAAACCAAAGATTAGAGATCGTTTATAAGATCCATCCCAATATATCGATGATCCCCGAGAGAATTAGAAGATTGCAATCATGTTATTAATTTTCTATAAATTCATTCATAAGATAATGCATGATTGATTATTGTCAGTGATTTGTATGTGGTGTCATCTGGGAATAATTTCTGTAATAGACTACGTGGTAAGCAAGTAAATTTTATGGTAATTCTTTTAGAACTTCTAGAAGACGACAATAATATTGGTTTGTCTACCAAGTACAATAATATAGCGAACTAATACTGGGTTAGAATTACAATTTGATAATAGTTAAAAATAGAATATACTATTATCTAGTTTAATTTGACAGAATTCAACAAAATAATAGTCAGACGAAAAATATAATAGTCTTATTCATCTATTTTTTAAGTTAATGTTTGTTTTTTTGTACGACAACTTTTTATTAATTAAAATAACAATCACCTCTTGTTTAAAATTACCATCAATATAGTTTAGTTTAACAAAATTAACGATATTGTTAGTTAACCATTTTTTTTTGTTGAATTTACCCATACTATTTCTTTGAGTGTATTATTGAAAATACTAAAAATACACATGTAATACATGCGCTAAAATAATGAAACACTACAAAGATAAAAACTCCTCAACAGAGTAAAAAGCATTACTTAGTAAGTACATACGTAATTTATGCTTAAACTTTGTAAAACTTAATGTAATTCTACATCATATAGTATTTGGAAGAACTTATTGTAGCAGGTGATAGTAAGAGCGTGAATTTTGGTTCACCGACAATCTAGAAACGGTTGTTGTAGTTATGTACAGAGTGTTGTTTCTTTGATACTGATTTTTTTTTTTAATATTAAGCGCAAGATTAAAAACAAATGGTGGTAATGCCGTTGTGCAAAGATTTATGAAAAGGGGTTTTTAGTGAGTTTGTATATATGCTTTACACCTCATGAGGAACAATATCATAAATCTGTCTCATAACATTAACTTTTTAATCATATTATCGGGGTGATCCTTGTCATTTTTTTGTCTATAGTAATACCCAGAAACTGTAGATGTTGATGTTACACGCTCTGTAGTTTGGTTATTAATTGTGATAAAAGAACTAGTTATGTTTATTATTTTAGATCTTGAACTGCATAATAATAATAATAATAATAATAATAATAATAATAATAATAATAATAATAATAATAATAATATAATCTTTATTCTATAATAAAACCAATCAGGTGTAGAACAAGTCAAATTAAGTATAGTACAAACAGTTATAATTGTAATACCAAATAGGAACAAACATACATATAAACAAATTGATACATTAACTAAAAGTTATAGTTTAAAAACTCGGAAATCGAATAAAAGAACTTTATTGAAATGAGCTAATACATTTCAAAGGGCAATTGACCGAGGTCCTTCAGCCCTTTTCGATTTCCATCTTAATGTCTTTTAACAAGTATACATGAGTTAATATAAGTAATAAGTTCATTTGTATTTATATAAAACAAAAAAGAAAATTTAATGTTTAAATATAAAAAAAAAAAAAAAAAACATGCATATATGTGTGCTGTATATTTTGTGGTGATTATCCCAGCATTGTGATTTTCTCCCAAAGAGTATTTGCAGGATAGATATGTCTGCTTCTGCCATTTCTTCTTGTACAATACTCATCTATTATATTTTTGTTTTGATGTTTTTGACAAAATCTGCGTGTAAGAGAGGAAAGTCGTTCCTGGATTGGCTGGATGTGGGTTTGTTCATACAAGAGCTGGTTAGGCGGGTTATGTAGGGGATTGTTGGGATGGCGAAGTTTCGTGATAGTCTGGATGGCACTCGTTTCGGCTACTCTGAGGTTTTTGATGGCTGGATTTTTTATATTAGAGAGAATTACATGTCCATATTCTATAATGGGTCTGCAAGTAAGTTTGTAAATTTTACCCATGGTGGTAAGATTAATTCCTTCTCTTTTGTATGTCAGTCCTCTAAAATGCTTGGCTCTAGAAATTATTTGTTTTTTGGCGTTGGCTGTGTGGCTGTTAAAATTGATTTTATTGTCGATGGTAATGCCAAGATATTTTGTGGATGCTTCTGTTTGAATTGTCTGATTGTACATATATACTGTAGGAGAATTTCTGGAGGGAGTGTGGTGAAATATCATTAGGTGTGATTTGAATGGGTTGGGTTTGAGCCTCCATTTGTTGAACCAAAGAGATGTGCCATCGACGAGATTTTGAAGGTTTTCCATAGCGGCATTAATGGTTTTATCATGTGAGATCAAGGTGGTATCATCTGCGAATTGTAGTACATATGCTTGATGTGAAAAATATTGTGGATCATTGTGGTAAATATCTGCACAATAAATATTGTACAGGAGTGGTGAAAGTGGAGACCCCTGTGGAAGACCTTGTTCTGGAGTAAATTCATAAGATGTAGCGTTCTGGATTTTCACTCTTAATTTCCGGTTGGAAAGGAAGCTGTTAACTAGAAGAAGGAGATCTCTAGAACATCCTAGTTTGTGTAGTTTGTAGAGCAGACCCTTGTGCCATACACTGTCGAAGGCTTTATTGATGTCCATGAACAATGCCACCGATTTGTTTCCATTTAACTTTGAGGTTTCAACATTGTTTATTAGTATCGATAAAGGATGGGATGTAGAACAGTTAGTTTTAAATCCAAATTGGTAGTTTGGTATTTGATGGCCAATATTTTGTTGTATTTTGTTTTTTATTAGTTTTTCGAAATTTTTTCCTAGTACTGGCAGTAAGGTAATTGGCCTGTAGTTAACCACTTTGGAGTGATCTGTGCCACGTTTCGGTATCGTTATAATCGTTCCAGTTTTCCATTCCTTTGGGATGTATTGGTGTTTGAGGCAATATTCATAGATTTTAATTATGTATAAGTGTATTATTAAGTCGAGTTTTTTTACAAAATTCTTTGTGACATAATCGTGCCCTGGTGCTGTATTTTTGCCATGATTTACTACTGCAAAATAGTCTGCTTCTTCAATTGAATGTTCTTCTGTTGGCATAGGTTCATCAATAAATGTATCGTACCATTCTTGGACTCTTTGGTAGTGGTTATTATTAAAATTTATATCCTGTGTTTCTGAATAGGCTTTTTCGAAGTGTCTTGCAAATACTACAGTTTTTTCCTCTGGTTTTTCATATTTTCGGTTGTTATCTTCAATGGTTGAGTTTGCTACCCCTTTATTTTTGTATTTAGATAATTTATTTATTTCTTGCCAGTAATTTTTGCCTTTTTTTCTGTTTATTTCGCTGCATGTGCTGATCCATTTATGTGCTCTGAATTGTTGGATTAATGCCTGTATGTTTTTGTTGAACTGCATATATTTTGTCATTTTTGTATTTACTTGCAAACCTTTCCTTTAGCACCACATTTCAAACTTCTCTGCTGACAAGTTAGCTTGGTATATTGTTTCATTTAGAGTATTTTTAGAAATAACGTTGCTAAAATCTACATATATATAATCATTCTATCTGTGGAGCAGTATAATAGAGGCATATCATGTATAAATATTATGAAGAGTAAGGGGTCAAGTATCAAGCCTCGAGGTACCTCCAGTATCCTATAAATTGTAATATAAGTTCATTAATTTATAATAGTAAGTTCGCAATCTTGTACATTGTTGTGAGTTCGCTAAACAGTGTAAAGGATGTTGCTAAATGTCACTACAGTTGAGGTTATGTCAAAGAAAATCTTTATGTTATCTAGTGAATGTCATAATCTTAAAACGGTTAAATAATTAGTGTTTAGTGCAGGCGATTATGATTGATTCATTTATTTTGAATTACTTTTTGGAAGATGAAATTAATCTGCTTGATGAAAGAAAGTGAGGTTAAGTTTCACCGCTGATTAAACTCAGCGTTAATGACAAATGACTAAAACTTCCATCAGTTGACCATTATCATATTTTCAGCGTTGTCGTTTAGGGAACCACTGCCCGCAACTGTTACCAACTGTTGCGTTCCCTAAATGCATCCATTGATACCTCCGATTAAAGAACTTATATCTAGATACATAACAGGCTATCTTTTCACTATATACCTTGTTTGCTCCTAACATAGTAACATTATATGTCCATTAAAATGGATAGATGAACGTCACATCCCATAGGCAACAGTGGCGTTGTGTGTGTAGAAAATGTGTAGAATGGTAAATATTTTCATCAAAATGAATTATTGCAATTCCTGCATTACCGGCTCTTTATATAACGTGATGTAGGCATACGATATTACAGTAAGATAAAACAGTAAGATAAACATGTATTTAAACGATATTAAAATTTAATTGCTATTTACTTTATAACTGTAAACTGAACTTCATCATGTTACGACTATGGAACGATCGATTTTCTTCTTTTCTAAACTGCTTTCTGCAAACGGCACAGCACTTCACTATTTATTTGCACAAAATATATTGTCACTAAACTGTGTAAATATGAATAGAGAATATTATTTAGGTATTAAGCAAATCACAACTTAAAATAAAATTAATTTTTCACCAGTTTTTGGTCGGAGAACACGAAAAACATTTATTGACATTAATGGCCGAACTGTCAACTGAGATTATGATAATCGAACTGAAGCCGATCGTGTACAAGCGGCCGCGAATACGCCGATGGGCCAATCAGCAACTTATGGGAAGAAGTGTCTTAGAATGGGAGTCTTTCGGGATCATAAAATTCATGCCATTATGTATCTAGATATAAGTTCTTTAATCGGAGGTTGATACTAAGTTGACTAGAGTTGGGTTGGGCTATAATAAAATACATCACAACCTAGTCAAATGTTTTTCAAAAATATAAAGAGAAAAAATAAACGCTCAGTAAATTAATATTGTTTTAGGTAACACTCTTTGTTCTGGGGATCATGTTTCTTGGCACTGTGCACTGGACAACAGCGAATCTCGTATTCAGCATATGCTCATGACAACGGATGTCCAGCTAGCAACTGCTCACACACCCTTTGGAGCAGTAGATTTTGTTCAGATTGTTGGTATATGTGCGGAAGAATTAAAGGCTGCACAACAGTGGAATGGTGCTGGTGTTTTGGATATGATCACTAGAATTCCATCGTAAGTTTGGTACATTTTCACCTAAATTTTTCGTGAATTTTTTATCTAATGATGAGTTCAATAAAAATCAAAATAGTATTTAACAAACAAATCTTTTAGCTTGTTATAAATTTTAGTGCTGGTGGGCAATGGCACATAACAGATATGAGAAGAGGGGAAAGCATTTTCGAGCTCGACCTTAATGCCCACGAAGAAGTTGAGAGAGGTTTCGAATTAGAGGGCTCGAACTTAAGCGGTGTGAGTGCAAGGTGTTCCTGGGCAGAGCAGGACCCGTCTAGACATGACACTGCCCATTTTAAGGATAAAACTGACGAACCTAACGAAGACCTGAGATTAAAGTCGCCACTTCAAGGTTTGCAAGGTACAAATCTGCAACAGGATCGTACAAGTGGTTCTAATTTTCAATTAACTGAATTCTTAGGTAGTCGAGGTGTTTTAGAGTCTACGGAATTGTTGCACGTTAAGAAACTGGAAGGAGTACATTTAATTTTTAATTTGGAAGCTGGCAGCTTACTTCCTTTAGCTATAAGGTTTGTTACATGATTTATTTTAAGTATTGAGCTTCTGCATAACTTTTTTACACACATTTTATTGTAAACTTCTTCTAATATTCCAAGCGAATATCTGTGACCAAATAAACAACTTAATAAGATTCCCTCTTAGTGGCACTATGGGTATTTTATCAGTAAATACCAAAATAAATAATTCCAAACTGTCACGCAGCTGTTACCTTGCTTTTCTGTTCACTACTTTTGCTAGACCACCGTTATCAAAAACTTGACCTTTTTTGCTGACTTTACTATTATATAAAGAGTTTAAATCGAAATAAAACACAAGCTTTACACGCTTGCTAATAGGTGCCTCCTAGAGTATCAAAATTTAATATATCTAATAGCTTATAGTTCAGGAAATTAATTCTAGTTTACGGTCAAATAAAAATATCGTAAGAAAAGAGAAAGAAAACCAGATATAAATTAGACGGTGAAGCACTGTGAAATACTCAGATTATTACATATGAGCAAAATTTTTCCCAGCAGTTGTCCACTCATATTGATTGATGATGTGTATTTAGAAATAATTTTTAATCTTTCTTTTCTAGGGGTCGTGTAAAGCATGGTCGACATTTCACATTTAAGTCGGTTTTGGGCGAAACAGCTATAACTCTGGTAGCCCATTCCGTGACAGGTACTTTAGTTGACCTAGAACATCCATTTGTGGCTCAAGGTTCCTGGTTGCAAGTGTTAATACCAGATGATTTGGCTCAAGACATGGCGATTACATTTCAAGTACTTGCAAGTCCCGAAGGATTGTCTTTACCTAAAACTTTTTCGTGGCCTGAAAGAAAATTGTCAATTACTATTGTAGCGGATAAAGTTTGAGTGACTGATTTGAGTTTTAACATATTTATTGAAATACTTTTTATTTTTTATATTTTATTTTTAATTTCTCGATCTGATTTAAGGGAAGTGCAAACGAAGTTTATTTAAGAATTGTTTATATTATGGTTAATTTAGAGTTAGAATTGCACATAACAGTTCAGCCCTTTTTGTATATTTTTTTTTACATTTTTCGAGATTATCAATTACTAAAAATGTTCTGTAATATTATGTAAATTATTATTTTCTTATAGCATTATATGTTCCACAATTCGTCCATTTATAGTTAAATTACGATATTTATGATATTTAATGTGCCTTATTTATACATACGTTAAGGATTTGTGAATTTATATATCATATACTAGTTGATTCTCAGAGTCGAGCATATGGAATGTAATATATAATTTTTTTTGAACAAGGCGTCCTCATTAAATCATTCATGGTGGTGGACAGAGCGAAATTTTGTTGATAGAATGTACAGAAAATTGCCGAAGGTTCTATTATTAGACTTTGATCATTGCAAATTAATAATAGATCTCATTACGTCACCAAAACACGATTGAATAATAATCTGGAAGCCTTTGTACTTCAGTTGAGTCAATATGTATACATTCTTAATGTTTTTGCCTTGGTTGGTTGTGACAAAGGTCAACCCTTACAAAAATGACTTCTTTTTGAAATATGATGTTTTGTTTCTTAGGACAGGTTTTATCGTAGTTTAAATCAGATCTGCTTGGTCAAAGATCAATTTACAAAATTGTGTTGTACCACGGTTAGTCATTGTTAATTTTGGAGTTAAACCAATGATCAGTTAAGTTGTAATGGTGATCAGTTGGTTTTCAGGGTTCTGATCTTTTTATATTCAAATATGTCAATTTTTATTTGAATTAATCATTTGATAGTTATTGTGTTTGTGAGATTTTCTAGAATTAACTGACGATGAGGATTTCACAGAATTGGAAGCATTTCTATGTGAACCTTTAGAACTTTCCTCATAAAATCATTATCAAGGTAGAGCTAAAAGAAAAGATTTCTATTCTAGAAATTAGGGTTTTTAATAAACATAAACACACCACATATAGACAACCCCCCAAATCCAAAGCCAAGGCTGTCCAGAAGGGGGTTACACATTTGGAGAAATGCAGACATACATCCACACCCACCGGCACACAGTGGGACATTATGGACTTGTTTTGGACAAAATTCTCCCGACAACTGAATTTGCAACGAAAACTAATTTTTTTTTTTAAATTATACAGCGTGATTTACCACGACATGTGGAAAATAAAATGACGTACTGGTCTTCTATGTGGGAAAGTCCCTGCAAAATTTTAGAGTGATCCGAGATAATTTAATAATTTTTGTTGTATCAAAAGTCGCAAAGATACGCTACTGTTATTTGTCTGTGGTCAGTGATATAGTACAGTACCTAGAGGTAAAAAATATGCAAAACTTCAGAATAATGTAAAATCGAACGGAATTCGTTCATTTTGGCAGTATAATAGTAAATGCTTCACAGAAAAGTTTCTATATTGTGCGGGGGCTTGCAAATTTATAGGGGGTGGATGCCACCCCCTGTCAGGGCACTTAAAAAATATATATATTTATTGGAACTGAAGTAGAATCAGATTTTAAGAAGAAAAAGTTCTATGCAATTTTTCACATAAATTGATCATTTTTAAGTTATAACGACATCAAAATTGCGATTTTAGCTTAAAAAAAAGGTATTTCCAAACGGCTTTCGTCAAATATCTCGAAAAGTATTACTTTATCGAAAAATAATGTTACAGACCAATTACAGAAAGTACAAACTGGGAATTAATTATATTTTTTGTTTATTGATGTAGGATTAATAATTTCGGAGATATTTAAGTTTACATTTGGCATCCAAGTGTTCATAAGATAATTATTTAGAGTGAGAGTTAAATATTTCAGAAACTGTGACACTTACGACAAGGATGTTAATAGGTAGAATAATAGGTTATTAATTAAGCTTTCAACTGTTTTTTTATTTGTTTCTGTAGCATAAAAAACAAAGAGGTTATAACCGAAGCAATGTTCGTCTACACATTTTTTTAATAACAACGTCGCCATTTTGTTACTGTAATTAGCCAGTAATTAAAAAACAGGAATTTCAAACACTGTTTCTCATTAATATATAGCATGGCGTAGATGTTCAAATTTTTTGGCTTGTATACATCACTTGCTTTAGAAAAAAATACAGTTTAAACTATAAAGGTATTTTCGATAAAACGTAATTTTTTTTTCCTTTTCTAAATATCTCAATAAATATTAATTTTATTGAAAAAAAAATAAAGCTCATAAACTGATAATGGATTTCGCTTGTTTATTTATTTACATAGGTTTAATAATTTCGGAGATATGAAAGTTTACAAATGGCGTCCGAACGTTTATAAGACGAAAAATACAGTTTAAATGTTCAATATTTCAGAAATTGTGACACCTAAGTCATGCATGCTAAGAAATGAAATTAAAGACAATTAATTGCGCTTTCAAATTATTTTTTACTCATTCCTGTAGCATAAGAAATAAAGAAGTTATGACGGAAAAATATACGTATTTATATTTTTTTATATAAAAAAGTCGCCATTTTGTTACTCTAATTAGCCAGTAATTTAAAAAAATTATCTCAAATACAGTTTTTCATTACGATGTAGCATTACCTAGATGCTCAAATTTTTTTGCTCAGTTAAAGCACTTTCTTTAGAAAAAAATGCATTTTAAACATTAAAGGTAATTTCTAAACCCTTGAATACCAAATATATATTTAAATATCTCCGAAATTATTAATCCTACATTAATAAACAAAAAATATAATTAATTTCCAGTTTGTACTTTCTGTAATTGGTCTATAACATTTTTTCGATAAAGTAATACTTTTCGAGATACTTGAGGAAAGCCGTTTGGAAATACCTTTTTTTTAAAGCTAAAATCGCAATTTTGAAGTCGTTATAACTTAAAAACTATCAATTTATGTGAAAAATGGCATAGAACCTTTTCTTCTTAAAATTTGATTCTATTTCAGCTCCAATAAATATATATATTTTTTAAGTGCCACCCCCTATAAATTAGCAAGCCCCCGCATAATATAGAAACTTTTCTGTGAAGCATTTACTATTATACTGCCAAAAATGAACGAAATCCGTTCAATATGACATTATTCCGAAGTTAAAACCTCTAGTTACTGTACTAATAGGGCAGTGACCTTACTTGGGAAAGAACATATCGATATTTACATTTCCTTAATTGGCATAAAAAGTGCCGCATTTTTTTGCTTTCAATCGATCAATCAAGATACCGGCAGGTACAGAGTACCGCCGAAGTTTGGTGTTGTTATGTTATCCACGGGTTTAAGTAAATATCTTTTGTATCTAAAAGTAGTAGAGTTCACTAGAGATGGGCGATTCGACTCATTTTAATGATTCGTACCAAATGAATCTGTATCAATAAAAAATTCATACTGAAAGATTCTTTCAAGAATTCGAGCTGTCTCGATTGTACAAATGGATATGGTTACAACATCTATACGAAATATACGAATCTTTTGCTTTTATGGGATTTGTACCATTCGAATCACAGCAAGGATTTTGTACCAATGATACGATCACCTCTAGAGTTCACTGGCATGGGGCAATGTCTTTCAGACTTATTTTGCTATTTTTGTAGTGTGAATAAAACAAAACCAAAAAGTCACTTCTACCTTGTCCAGCTTTGTTATCAGTCCCAAGTATGATAAAGGGGGAGGGGAAATGATATGGTTGTACCGCGTTACGTTAGATTGGTTAGTCATTGGCGGCGCATATCTACAAAAACAAGGTATTTTTTTTGGTCATATTTTTTTAATTCTTCATTTTTTTAACTCCTTTTGGTGGGGACAACCTACTGATAAATTTTCAGCATGTCATGGTAAATCACCCTGTATAGAAAGGTTGTCGCTACAACATGGTGCTGCTACAAAGTAACTAAAATTAAATCTGACTTGCAAAATCTTAGAACAATTCCTATTAAACCTTTCTGTCTAGTTAATTTTGGGTATATTTTGACGTTTTCTTCAAATTATTTCAAATAGAACATCTTTATTACAAAATGCAGTGAAATTATTAGGGCAATATGTGTATTGTATTAGTAACAAAACATAAAAATCCTTTGAATTTTGAAATAAAGATAAGTTATATTTGAAATAATTTGATAAAACCGTCAAAAGTACCCAAAATTGACTAGACTGAAAGGTTTAGGAGGAATTGTTTTAAGATTTTGCAGGTCAGATTTAATGTTAGTAACTTTGTAGCAGCACCATGTTGTAGCGACAACCTTTCTATGTAATTAAAAAAAAATGTTAGCTTTCGTTGCGAAT
This sequence comes from Rutpela maculata, assembly GCA_936432065.2. Classification (NCBI taxonomy): domain Eukaryota; kingdom Metazoa; phylum Arthropoda; class Insecta; order Coleoptera; family Cerambycidae; genus Rutpela; species Rutpela maculata. Next base: position 138,054,754 of record OW386291.2, on the reverse strand, counting down.
TTAGTTGTCGGATGAATTTTGTCCAAAAAAGTCCATAATTTCCCACTGTGCGGCATTGTCAGTGCTGAGGCTAGGGCTTGAACCCAGAAGGCAATAGACAGTCGACTAAATTCGGCACACAATACGTCTTATCCGACAGCTACTGTGAACATTTAAGAATATGTGAATAAACACTGTGCCTCCGGATGTAGTTGACAAGATGAAAAACATCTCTGTTACTGATTTTACAATGAAAAAATTCTGCTTTTCGAAAAAATTAGTTTACCTAAAAAACTTAAAAATACCTCAAGAGAGAAGTATATTTATTATTTTGGACAAAATATCTATAAAACAAAGTTGTTTATAATCTAAAATACCAAGTCTAAATTTTGACTTTTAAATTTATCTTAACTTACACATTTTTTCAAACATTAACTAGATCAGATGTACCAGATGTAAATGAGTTAAGAAAAGCCTAAATGTATTATAAACAATTTTTTTTATAAATACTTTGTCCAAAATAATAAAGTTTCTCTCTTGAAGCATTTTCATAGTTTCTAAATTCATTAACACCCGGTACATCTGATCTACGATTTTCATATGGTAAACTAATTACTAAGTAGAATTTTTTATATAGAATGACTTTCCATCGTAAAATCAATAATAGAGATGTGCTCATCTACTCTCTAATTATATGATCCAAGGTTTAACTCTCTGGGATACAACCTGTCCTTAGCCATGAAACATTATCTCAGCACATATTGCAATGCCTAAAACAATACCAGTAAAAGTGTAACAACTTACAAGTATCTGTACAATCCAGGATACAAACACACAACACAGCAGGATTCTTGGAGGTGCTTGCAACTAGTTATTCCAGCTGCTATTGAGCTGTTGCAAAAGCTCTAGAGCGCCTTGGGCCTCTTTTTGGTGCCCAGGTAGACACTTCCTTGTCTAGACTCCCCCCCTTTGGTGTCCAGGTGGACACTCTTCGATTCTCATTTACTTTCTTGTTTAAACAGAACGTAGAGTTATTCCATGTTCTGTGATTTTAAGGTGCATTTACGAGTCCAAAATTAGTAGGCAGAAATTGTTTAGTTTGAGAATTAAATATAATTACATTAATCTACTATACCGTGATACAGACAAATTGATTTATTGCTGATTTAGTCAAATTGATTTTGGTCGCTAAGTAGCATGGGATTGTTTAAATAGCCTACAGTGATTGATATACTAATTTGTCATGGCCAAGTTTAAAGCAAAAACATTGTAATGATTTATACCAAAAACAAGATATACATGGTCTGCTGATGCATGTTACTTACTGGTCTGTCATGTAACTACCTTTATGTAACTTCCTTTATGTCATCCATACCACAGTACCTTCAGTTTGTAGGTACTGAGGGTAAAGATGGATCGGTGAACACAACAGAGTTTGCCTACAACTCTGCTCATTGTAGCGCTAACAGTGAGGGTTTTTCGAGAATGTCGCACTATTTGTGGGATTTTAGGGGAATCAGCAGTCCATGTATGGATCATGATTTATACATTCAGTTTTGTATTTTGAAGATACTTTTCTACAATAAACTCTATTTAATACCATTCTTTACTTTATTTAAGATAAAACTTACAGGTTCCTTAGTCATTCAAATATAGTGATATATAAAGAAAAAGGAAAGTAATCAACTGCATTGCAATTCTGCTAAGATAAATTTGCCGACTAAAGTTTCTACCACTGTGTCGCAAGCTTTTGCAAGAGTCAAAACATTTAAATTATGGTGAAATAAAAAGTATAAATAGAATTCTCCAATATCAAATATTGGACAAAATGTAAAATACAATTGTATAATACCACTGTTTTATATATATTTTAGGTACCCTACAAACACAAAAGGTCGGCCCTCCATTGGGCCATCACAGGGCCAGAAGTTTCATTTCTGGGCCAGTGATGGCCCGCTGATGGGCCGATCTTCTGTGTTTGTTGGGAAGTATAGTAAAATAGTATATTCTTCAGCAAGCCTGTAATAGCTAATATACGACACGAGCATATGGAAGTAAATGGAACCTTACATATACGAATCTCTGCTTCATTGAATAAGTTTTTTGCTCTGATTGTACAGTTCGAAGTGGAGTAACTGAATATGGTTTATTACTTTAATACTAATAGTCTATCGCCAAAACTCCTATTTTGAAAACGTCGAGCTAAACGGAAATTACGAAATATGGTAGTATCGTTTGTAGATCCAGATCATCAAACAACAATATTGAGAAGTCATAAGTTAGCATCACACACTGCCTGAACGTTTGAGAACTTTTTCTATTTTGATGAATTTCTGCTTCAGGTCCTCTGGGGGAAATTATTATTACAGCACCTACGCAGCGTGGAAATCTGATGATGTTGGAAAAACTTTGTTACTTAATTTTTCTCTTCTGTGTCAGCATTTTAACAAGTTCAGAGTGCATCATAGCAATTGCTGAAATAAGTTTAGTTGACTTGTCAGCACCAATATTATCTGCCACTAATTTTATAAATGAATCAGTAGTCAAAAAGTTTATGGTTATAAAAACCATATCAGCAACAGGCAAGGCATGATTTCTAAAAATGTATTTTAAGTAATTTAGTGTATGCCCATAGTTATGCCTTTTATTACCTTACTTTTCAATGAAATTTCATCGAAAATCTCGATAATTAAATGTTCCACTACTGGTTTAGGCAGTCTACCATTTTCTTCAAATTTTACATCATATTTTTGGAAGTATCAATATCAATTATCTATCCTTGGAAGATTCAGGGAAGACTTGATTCCATAGATTAAAGACATATTCTTGATTCCATCCATAACCTAGAAGTTTGTTTTGTCCAACACTAAAAACAACCTACGTTGTACACATATTTTAATTAGTACCTACTTACTGTTCAGTAAAAAATTTTGATAATCAGTTAAATTGCCAATAAGATCTATAGAACCTGCATTAATGTAATTAATTACCGATCTAAATAGCTGCAAATACTTGACTATGATAAATATCAAAATAACGTTCATATCAAAGAGAAACAACTTTACCAGACATTCTTATTTCTTATTTTATAATAATAAATCATTGGTTGAGATCAAATCCTAACTGTTAATTAACTAACAACTATTGTAAAACTGGCTATAGAAGTGTGAGTTAAATGGCAAGAAGAATTCGGTGCGAACCACAAACAACCCACACCTATAGACGTTCTTCTGCCGTACATTCAAATGGGATCAAAACTGAAGCGCCTCTGGTGGTTGGAAGCGCAAGCGGAGCTATATTGGCGGCCGGCGGGAAGTTTTAAATAATCTTAAATCTCATTTAAATGCTTTTAAAAGCAGTACTATGCCACATTTGATAATTAAATATCAAAATATGATTAGCACAGTTTCAAATTCACTGAAATTATGCTGCAGAAACAAAATATTTTGGGTAATAAAATTAATGATTCAAGAGGTTTGAATAACATATATTAATTAAAACTGAATAGTGGAAGCCCTTCTTTGAAATAATTAATTAATCATGATGATCTAATAAATCACTTTTTACATTATTTTTTATCACTAATTTATTGTAACTAAACGTTACTGCAGTTTCAACACTAAGCGTGTCATTTTCAAATATTTCACATTTCACAAGAGATCCTCGTTTCAAAATGGAACGCTTAATGTTGAAACTGCAGTAAAGTTTACTTACAATACATTAGCGATAAAAAACAAAGTAAAAAGTGTTTTATTAGATCACCATTGTAAAGCACCTTCCGCATAAATAATACCGGCTTTCAAAATGTCGATGACAAACAGTGGATTGTTGATTACTCTTAACCACTTTTTAAAATCTATTGAGGTCTTTAGATGGATGAGGGAACCGATGCTTATGAATCATACTGTCCTCACAATTAATAACACAACATTTTATATCCCATTTCCAAACAATAAACAACTTTGACCATAACTTTGACGTTTGTGACACCACGTCGCTGCCAACTATTTTTTTTGCTACCAACACTATTGATAAAATTACTCTAGAGCGCGACATCTCTGGGTTGGAAGCGCAACTACACTTACATCACGTGACCGTACAAAGTGATTCCATTTGCTTCCATATAAGTTGAAAGTCTATAGGTATGGGTGGTTTGTGGTGCGAACCACTATATTATGTAGTGCTGCCAATGTCACATAGAAGAAGAATTAAGTAAGAACTGCTAACTATTCCAGACTGCAATTTGTAGAAGAGGCTGTTTCTTATTCCCCTAAATGTGTTTGGTGAAAGAGGAAGAAGTAGAATTCGGCGCTAACTACTATAACCGTGCCAAATTCAGTTAGAAGAAGAAGAATTCAGTGGGAACTACAAACCATTCCAAAGTGTTAAAGAAGTAGGAAGAAGTAGAATTCAGTGCGAACTACTATATCGGAGCCAACTTCAGTTAGAAGAAGTAGAAGAATCAAGTGAGGACTACTAACTGTTGCAAACAGCAATTTGCAGAAGTTGTTTATCATCTTGTAGCCACTTGCATAAAACTTATTCAACTGTTTTCTTTTACAACAAAAATTTTTAGTTCTGACTTCTGACTTAACGATAGATAACACAGCAAGGCTTCTTGACTAAAATGTTTTTGATAAATTGACTTTTTTAAATTGTAGCAAGTAGTCCAAATTATATCTGTCGTTTGGCGCCTTAGGCACAGAACAAGAAACAATCAGAATATACTCTCTCATTGGCGGGAAAAGTTCGCGCCTCTACATCGCGCACTGTCAGTCTCGGACGGAATTGTAAAAAATCGTGCCAGGCCCGGATCACGGATTTCTTCTGTAACCGGATCGTCAGCGACAAATGGCGTGATCTCGCCTCGTGATACAGTTTGTATCATGAGGCCGCCTAATTAGTTAAGAAACATTGAAAACCTAAAACAAATATTATTTGTCTTCATCTAATGTTTCACAGGTTTTCTGATTCTCTACCGGGCCGTTCCTAAAAGGGGTAAAAAATACTGAGTACTCTCCTGAACTCGCCCAACAATAGTATGGCGGAGATTTACAACACGAGATCAAAGGATTTTTTGCCGACATTCCCTTCTGATTGATTCTTCTTCTGTGCCTTAGGGTTATGTTTTGTTTGTAGGACATAAACTAAGGTTATGTTTTATTTAATTCAGAATCAGAAGTGAAAATTAAATATATGCTTCATAACTTCAGACATTTTAGTTTACAAATATTTCCTGTTAATTATGTCGCATAGTGTACACGGTACCTTTGTATCCGAAAAGATAAATAAAATTCGATGGAGGCCAGATCCGTTTAATAATGCCCACTTTTTTTTAACTGGAAGTGTTGACAATGATCAGAATAACGTTAAATTGTGGGATTTTTACGAAAACCAAGAAGAAGATGATATTTACCCTTTTTTAGTTTCTACATATCCATACTGTGGCGATGTTACTGAGATTAAGGTAAGCCGTTGTTTCAATTTACTAGTAGTTATGCTGATTTACTTTACTTTTTCTAGTTTTTGAATGCAGATTATTTTGTCACTTCGTCGTCGTCTGGTTCAGTCCATTTAATGAAAATTTCTGCTGAAGATGGTGAAGATAATACGATAAAAAATGAAATGTTATGGAAAAACATACATTCTTTCAAGAACGATGAGAGCTCTCCCTGTACAGCACTGGCATTGTACGAAAATGATATCACCACAGTTGGGGAAGATGGATGTATTAATTTGTTAACAGCGCAGTCACAAAATATCGTCCGGAAAATTGGTAAATATAATCATCACATTTTAATTATCAATTCTAAAACAGCATTATTTTTTGTAGAAGATGCAGATAGTTGTTCCATTCATTGTGTAATTTTTCTAAAGCATAACGAGGTACTGACCAGTAATTTACGAGGTCAAATGAAAATGTGGGATCTTCGATCAAGTAGTAATGAGCCTAGCTCAACTTTTATGCTTAGCGGCGATCAAGTTACTCCTACTTGTCTAACTTTTCATCCTACTCAAAGGCATTTAATTATTGCTGGCGATGATTTAGGTAAGTTGCACGATATTTAACATATGGGGCTTGTGGTATTTCATCCACGGGTATATTAAAATTAATTTCACAAATAATTTTTTTGGGCTAAAGAAATGCTAATTATCACCAGACCCCGACTCCCAGGTAGTTATACCAGAGACTGTTTTCACACGTAAATAAATATAATGTTTTGAATAAAAAATCTTATAATTCATATAAGCAAATAGTGAATTCTTTATGTAAAACAAATATAGCTGTGGCAAGAGATATTTTGGAGGTCCGGCGTAAGGCGGGTCGTCGAAAAGCTCGCCGACAAAACCACCAAAGCCGATTAAAGCAATCGATAAAGGCTACTGCTACTCTTCTCGCTGCTTCATTCTACTATATGTATTTCTACAATTTTTTCAACTACACTTTTGTGGTAAGTAACAAAAAATTTGTCATAAAACTTGTAAACAAATTATTTATTACAAACTTACTTTTTTCTTGATTTAAAATTATTTCTCCTCTGTGGAGAATTTATTTACTTGTGTATATATTAAATAATTCTTAATTCAAATCCGAATTTAGGCAACATGCAATCGTGATGGGTATCTGTCTTTTCTATCCTATTGTGCCGTAAGGGAAGTATGTGCGTTGTTAATTAGCTAACTTTTACCCTTATGCGAATAGGCAAATCTGTTGGAAATAAATATATCTATCTATCTAATGCATCACAGTATAGCCTATTTATCCTAGTACCATCCCTTTACGAGGGTAGGGGGTTGAGCACCTGTCAAGCGCGTGTCCAGGTGGCGGATAGGAGAATGATCACACTCTACGAGGAGTAGGGTTAACATGGTCATACTATTGGGAGGTAGGGCTAACAACCCACTCCAGCTTGTGGACCAGCTCACACACTGTAAACCACTTGGAGTGGCAATGAACCCCTGACCCAGGTCAGGGTACGTCTTTCCAGGGGCACGGGGGTCTGCTTCACCGTCCGGACCACGTGGATGAAGTACCAGCATAAAAACTTCCCCAATCCCAAGGCATTATGCGGAGGGACGCATGGTCGGGGGAGAGCTCGATCACTAGTGACAAACCTCGGAGCACATGCGCACCCTATGTATAAATGCCTTCCACGTATATCAGGGGGTCCGTGCGTGGGGACCATCCTCTATCTCTTACTCGTGGAGGAGGGTCCTAAGCATCTTCTGTACAGTCCTGCAGGAATATTAAAATGGACAGTGTAAACTAAGACAGGGGGAGAGCACAATAAGCCAGGAGGCTGCAGGGCCCTCGGAGTGTTCTTTACAGACAAGCCCCAGGAGGAGGGGTTTTAGTCAGTTTGAGTCTGACACTCAGGCACATTCCAGTGGGATGGGCAGCCCGTGTGGGTTTCTCCTCCTCAAGAAAAAAAAAATTGGCGTGTTTATAACCTTTTAGGAGCCATATACCTTTAAACATTCTGAAATTTACTTGATATGATTACATGGTCAGCTATTGTATTATTGTGCGTGAAAATAGTTATATTGTTCAATTCGCCTAGAGACGATTCTGGTTTTGACGTCATAATGCATAACTACCTTGGAACCGGGGTCTGATTATCACAGAAATAGTTATTATTTAATGATCATAACTAAAAGGTTTGTTAATTATCTAAAAAATAAACTGTTCCTTTTTATACACATCTTGGTAGACATTTAGTGAACCATGTATTATTCTACTAGATTCCCTTTTGCTGTATCGTACGTCTAATAGTGTATTGTCTGTTGGGCGTGCGGCCTCAACAGGGCTCTTTCCCAGTTTGTTGATAACATCATCCTGACGTTTTGGAAGATGTCTACTAAGAAATAATGAGTTTACCTTTAATTACATAGTACACTTCTATGCAATCAAATCCCATACACTTGAAAAATAAAGTAATCCAGTTTTTACTGATATTGAGTGGTGTAAATCAGTCTTTTTGGAATTTAGATTTTTTTATTATCATATAGGTTATAAAAAACTGATATTGATTGTGAAACATAATAAGTAAGGTACTTGAATAATGTTAATCCAGAAAAAAAACATACTTATTTTTGTTTTTTTTTCCTTTTTTACACCATTCGATGGGAATGATTTCGATTTATAACAAATGTAAAAATTGACATTGAAAAATTGACAGATACTACTGCACATAACTGCGATTGTATTTATTGTGTAAATAATATTGTGTCATGGCTCCTTTTCCTTCCAAGACGTGATTAAATCTTGTTGGCATAGAAACAGTTAGTAGCTCCTCCCAGCAATTTTCAATGGCCACCCACAATTCTTCATTTCTTAGTCTGAAGTTTCGTTCATACATTTTTTTTACTAGCAAACTGAGCCGTTCTCAATTGGGTTTATATCGGGACTGTGCGAAGGCCACGGTAATAATTCAGTATTATTGTTCCCAAACTATTGAATAATTATGTATGAATAGGGAAGTTGTCATGTTGATAAATGAAGGTGTTTGGATATAATTGCTTCACCGAAGGAAGTATAACGTTTTCCAAAATATCCCTATAAACCTGTCTATTAAATCTGCCATTTTCCCTAATACACCACGCCACACCAGGTCCATGCACACTTATCCATGCCCAAACATTAACAGAAAATCGCCCGGACCTGTTCCACGGAGATACGTAACCTTCGTAAAACCTGGTATTTGTAGGACGGTACACCCGAATATGTCCGTCAGACTGAAAAACTTTTTCATCGGTAAACACAACATTATTCCAAAACTCCAACAGACGATAGACATAATTTAAACAAAACAGAATGCGGGCTTGTTTCTGTTCTTCTGTTAATATGGTCTTCTTGGCACTTATACAGTTTTTTAATTCCAATTTTCCTATCCTTCGGCTAGCTGTTGACCTCGATGTTGGAAAAGTTGTCATGAACACAGTGTCTCCGGCTATTTGAAACGGATTTTTCCTCAAATATCCAAGGAGCGCTTCATCTTGAACGAGATTTGAACTTCTTGATTGGCCTGAACCATCTTTTCTCTTTACGCTACACTCAAAGAAAATGATAGGTGAATTCAACCAAAAAGAGCATATGAAATCGCGCCTATCTAGTTTCATAGTTAAATCAATCAGAAAAGAATAGTCATACAACAACTTTATTTGTTTTCATAAACAAATAGTTTAATAATCATATATGCTGTGATCATATCTTCTTGTAGAACAACAAATTAAATAGTATAATGACATTCATGTTCACTAACCATTTTCAATTTGGTCTACAATTAAATAGTACAACGACTTTGTTTTTTGTTCACCAACTAATTTTTAGGTTGATCTACACTTTATTGTATGATGAAGGTTTTTTTGGTTAGCCAAATTCTCAGTATTGAGACATCAGACCACCCAAACCAAAGATTAGAGAGAGATCGTTTATAAGATTCATCCAAATATATCGATGATCCCTGAGAGAATTTGAACATTGCAGTCATGTTATTAATTTTCTATAAATTCATAAGAGTATAAGATAATGCATGATTGATTATTGTCAGTGATTTGTATGTGGCATCATCTAGGAATAATTTCTGTAATAGACTACGTAGTAAGCAAGCAAATTTTATGGTAATTCCCTTTTAGAACTTCTAGAAGACGACAATAATATTGGTTTGTCTAACAACAACAATCACCTTTTGTTTAAAAATACCATCAATATAGTTTAGTTTAACAAAATTAACGATATTGTTAGTTAACCATTTCTTTTTGTTGAATTTACCCATACTATTTCTTTGAGTGTACCTTCTTCCTCCCACCCTTTCTTCGCATTCATAACAGTACTTTTATTCAATTGATAATGGTTAGCAACTGCTCTGATAGACCATCTCTCTTCAATTTTAGAGAGAATTAAAATATTTTCATGTTCAGTTAATTTCGGCATTGCGAAAATATGACACTGACACTGACAAATAAATAAAGAATGATTTAATATAGCGAAAAGTAGGTGTATGGGATTTCATTGCACAGAAGGGTACATATATTTTCATTGTCTGTAACTATTTCAGGGGCACTAACAACCTGGGATTTACGTCAGAGCACTTACCCAGTTAATGTATTAAATGCGCACGAAGGAACTATTTCTGAAATTCAATTTCATCCTGACCATCCTGATCAGTTATTCAGTTGCTCCGGTGCCGGCGAAATTTGGCACTGGTCAACAAAAACAAAAAGTACTCCAATTATGGGATTAGACAATATTGAAACGAATGTGTGGCTGGCTCCTGATAATGTCAAAAACAAGTTGGAGGTGTTTACACTGATGCCTGTTTTGGGAAAACCAATAAACACGTTAGACTTAAACAGAAATAAAGTTATATGTGGGTGTGATAATGAAGCTGTTTACTTAATTAGTGGTGTAACGTTGTATTAAGTATTTTTGTAGTAAAATCTTATTTTTGGAAATTTCGTTTTATTTATTCATAAACAGAAAAAAACTTAACCAAACTGAACCTATATGTTTATTTGCAAAACTGACCCCAAGGCTGATAGGTTTAATGCTCTACAAAATTGTCTGTGCAATTTTAAGGTATCTCATCGTTATCAAAATATCAGCTATGAAGGTATAAAAGAACTTATTTACTTCCACATACACTTAGTGGAGTGGAAGTATAGTAGCGGTAAAATAAAATTGAATTTTTTTTGCTCAAATAAGTTTATAATGTCATGAACGTCGAAATTTTAAGTTTGAGCAAAAAAATGTCTGTCTATAACTTCTTTGTGGGCACCATACTCTGGAATGGTTTATCATATTGACATGAAATTTGGTACACCGTGTTACAACTAGGTCTGGAACTAGATTATATTTTTATCCTATTCCGTTGAAGGATTGGAGGGTAAATGGGTAAAATAAGTCAGTCAGTTTTTGGAAAATTGGCATTTTTGGATGACCTTTATATCTCAATTACCAAGTGTCGAATCGAAAATCGAGTAACACATTCTTAAGGCACTTTTTGAGTAGAAAATCCGTTGCTGAGATATAGACGTAACTTTTGTTTTTTTAGATAGAACACCCTGTAAATTATTTCATTATTCAATCACAACTTAAATTAGCTATCCAACAATATATCTAATTTTAGCTCTTGAAAAAGTGGTTAATTTTCAAAAAATTTAATGTATTTGTGAGGAAGACATGGAAAATTATTAACAACAACACTTATAATATAGAATAATTTTGCCAAGAATAGGAAAAACTAAAATTTTACTCCCGCATATGATGGAGAATATTCATACTTAGATGTATTGTGATTGACAGTGCACAATTCATTCTTTTTTCATGTGTTGTAGCTGTGATATTTACAATTTGTATCATACAAATGAATATTTTTTTTATGTACAGAACAAGTTTAAAAATGTATATCCCAAGTAGCACAATTAATTCATTAGATATCTTGAGGATAAAAATTTAGGAATTAGTAAATATCTTCTAGAGGTCTGTAAGAGTCCTAAGATGGGCAAATGTCAGCATATCAGTATTAAATAGTACTTCCCATGGTAATCGAAAAAAGCTATTAGTATAGAATCCTGTGAGCAGCCTTTTGCATACTTATAGAATTCCCATAGTAATCTTTAGGATATCTTATCGCTTGCCAATATAAATGGTCCCGAAGACATCTTTATAGGATTTCTGTTAGATGTACCGCATTGCAAACAGATTTAATTCCTGTAGTAATCTTTCGGGTATTTTATCGCTTACCAATATAAACGGTACTGAAAATATCTTTATAGGATTTCTATTAGAAGTACCAACACACACTTCTTATAGAATTGCCAGCGGCAGCTGGTGAAATGTTTGGTTAATCAAAATCTCAGTATGAGACATCAGGCCCAAACCAAACCAAAGATTAGAGATCGTTATAAGATTCCCTGAGAGAATTTGAACATTGCAGTAATGTTATTAATGTTCTATAAATTCATGAGTATAAGATAATGCATGACTGATTATCGTCAGTGGTTTGTACGTGGCGTCATCTAGGAATAATTTCTGTAACAAACTACGTGGTAAGCAAACAAATGCATTAAAAGAATTTCTTCTTGCGATTTCTATAGGTGTTCTATTAGCGATAATAATAATATTTCCATTTTAATACTTTATTTGATCTCTGTAAATCATAGAAAATTGAGCTGTATGGTAATTCCCTTTTAGAACTTCTAGAAGATGTCTACAAGTATTCTGTTAAGGATAGTAATACTATTTCCCTTTTAATGATTTATTTGATTTCTATAATACTTAGAAAATTGAGCTGTATGGTAATTCCCTTTTAGAAATTCTAGTAGATGTCTGTGGGTTAACAAAAGTTGAAATTCCTATATAATGCCCATCAGTTTACATTTCCCCAGTGCATAAACATTGAGCACATATAAAGATTTCTCATTTTGATTTCGGAAGGACTTCTAGAGCACATAAATACAAGATATCCTCGCGGGCAGTAAATAGAACTTCTTAAAGATATCTTAAAGAATTCTCTGCTACTTGGGATGCATGGCACAGTCATAATTTTATTGTCAGCAAAAACAGATTTACATCATTCTGTGCTCCACATAATGAATATAAGCCTCAGAATCTTCTTTTGCATTATAAAAATTCTTATGTTTTCTGGTGCATGACCAAAGCACAATATAGTGCTTTGGTGTAATGCATTTACATGATTCTGTGCTTCGCATATTGAATATAAGCCTCACCATTACCCCAAAGCACAATATAGCTAGATGTGGACCACAATAACACAGCGCTGAAGCAGTGCACATTATATATAGTGTGTCTCATTTTGCTTGGAACCACCATCATAAAAAGTTTATTGTAGATCCTTTTTTTTTATAATATAATCTTTGAAAAGTGCATTCCTGTGGTACCTACAAAAGATAAAAGGTTGACTTACTGCTTTTGTTTATGTGGGTGGAGAATGATAAAATCTTATTACAGCATATCAGTATTAAATAGTACTTCCCATAGTAATCGAAAAAAGCTATTAGTATAGAATCCTGTGAGCAGCCTTTTGCATACCTATAGGATTCTCATAGTAATCTTTAGGATATCTTATCGCTTGCCAATATAAATGGTCCCGAAGACATCTTTATAGGATTTCTGTTAGATGTACCGCATCGATCCTGTAAACAGATTTAATTCCTGTAGTAATCTTTCGGGTATTTTATCGCTTACCAATATAAACGGTACTGAGAACATCTTTATAGGATTTCTATTAGATGTACCAACACACACTTCTTATAGAATTGCCAGCGGCAGCTGGTGAAATGTTGGTTAATCAAAATCTCAGTATGAGACATCATGCCCAAACCAAACCAAAGATTAGAGATCGTTAAAAGATTCATCCAAATAAATCGATGATCCCTGAGAGAATTTGAACGTTGCAGTAATGTTATAAATGTTTTATAAATAAATTCATGAGTATAAGATAATGCATGACTGATTATCGTCAGTGGTTTGTACGTGGCGTCATCTAGGAATAATTTCTGTAACAAACTACGTGGTAAGCAAACAAATTTTATGCATTAAAAGAATTTCTTCTTGCGATTTCTATAGGTGTTCTATTAGCGATAATAATAATATTTCCATTTTAATACTTTATTTGATCTTGGTAATACATAGAAAATTGAGCTGTATGGTTATTCCCTTTTAGAACTTCTAGAAGATGTCTACAAGTATTTCTGTTAAGGATAATAATACTATTTCCCTTTTAATAATTTATTTGATTTCTATAATACTTAGAAAATTGAGCTGTATGGTAAATCCCTTTTAGAACTTCTAGTAGATGTCTGTGGGTTAACAAAATTTGAAATTCCTATATAATGCCCAGTTTACATTTCCCCAGTGCATAAAAGTTGAGCACATATAAAGATTTCTCATTTTGATTTCGGAAGGACTTCTAGAGTACATAAATACAAGATATCCTCGCTGGCAGTAAATAGAACTTCTTAAAGATATCTTAAAGAATTCTGTGCTACTTGGGTTTGTACCAAATTTTTTGAAAAAAAGTCTTATTTTTGGATTTTTCCCGGAAGAAATAAAAATTCTGAAATTGCCAATGAAAATCTACTGTTGCACTGGCCACTGGATTATAAAAATAAAAGAGTGCCTTGACGCAAACAACTGACAAAGAAATTTTTTTATTGGCAATTAACTGAACCAATACAATACCTCTCAATACTCTAAACTAAAGTATATGTCCTAATAATAACTTCCGCATTTAAAATGGGCCAGCATAAAAATGACACATGATATAAAGTTTTATAAAAAACACACACCTGGTTAATTTAATTAAATACCTAATTAATTTGCTACATCATTTGCCCCATGTAAATTTATGTATGCAAAAAAATTGCGTGTCTACATACCTAGTACAAAACTAAAACATAATAATAATTATAATGTATATAGTAGATTGAATAAATTAAGTTAATTAATGTTTTCGTTATTGTAGTGTCTTATATTTAGAACGAATATATTTTGCGAGATAGGGTCAGGTGCAAATGTCGGGAGCGGCTAGGCAACGACATTGGGTCCTTGCTATATCCTCGCCAGAAGCGGACAGATTTACGTGCAATTGTAGATTTACGACAGTCTAACATGCGGCTTGAAACGGCTGTATTTCACCGGGGTCTTTCTCTTTTATATACTTTTCACCCTAAAGAACTACTTATATTACTTTACGTCCTGAAAGTTGAACTCGAATATTTATAATACCTACGCCGACCCATCTCTGATTAAGTTTCAAGTTAATTTTTCATGATGAATCTTATACCTATGGTTTGGCTATGTATCGTTGAACACCTGAAATTGTAAGAGAATTTAATGCTAGAGGACTGAATTCCCTTAAATTTCGTGACGTGCTAATATTTGATTGTGATTCCTTAGGTCATTTTATTATAGGACATATGGTAGGAGGTTTTTAAAAATTTTCAATTTTACTTGTAAGTTAACTTCTTCTTCTGTGGGCTTAGCCTGTTATCCCCTTTAGAAGTAACTTTCAATTACTCATTATTACATACATGACAGCATGCCAGAACCATTTAAGTACGAAATTTAGAAAATGTGAAAATTTCTTATTTATTTATTTCCACTATTTTACAGGTCACTGGCGACCCAATTACAGAATAGAATTATCGGGTATTAATACACAATACCGGGTAAATGGGACAAAAACCTGTTTTCCCATGAAAATTATTCGAGAATTAAGGGCATGGAGAAATCGCGACACGAAGTGGAGAGATTTTTTCTATGTCCCTTAATTTGAGCATAATTTTCATGGAAAACAGGTTTGAGTCACTCAAAAAATTTACCCAAGTAGAAAATCAACCTCGTGTGTATTACAGAAGATTAATATATGATTAAAAAATATTATCTAAAATAATTATTAAAACAACAAAACTGTTAACGATTTATAATAAAAAATAATAGTATATTGCGTATCTAGGTGTGAAAGCGATACATTCCCGGACGATGATGCAATTGTTGGCCGAGGCGCTAGCCGAGGCCAACAAGCATCGAAGTCTGGGAATGTGCTTTCACACCGAAGTACACATACTATTTTTTCTGAAATCACAATAAATACTTTTTTAAACGTGTAAAAATCAAAAATATTAACGTATTAAAATATATATAAAAAACCGTACGGGAATGTTACTTCCCGGCCTAGGCCGGGAAGTAACATTCCCGTACGGCTTTGTTGATCGTTGCTTGGCAACGGATCTTTTCCGGTCTGTTTTCTGATAGTTTCCTAGCAACGGACTAAAATACTGGAATTGTGCATTTTTCGCTCTAAAATCGCGCCGAAAATGTAGACATTCCCGATCGATTTCAGAAAAAGACATTTTCTAATGTTCTTTATCATGTTATAACCCCAGTCAGTCAAAATATTTGCAAGTTCATCATAGTAGCCATATCTTTTTCGAGGGAATAATGCTCTTTTTGCAAAAAGCTTTGAATTGTTTCCATATAGAATTTTTAGTGTTTCTCGTTTTAACTGGGACACTTTCATTCATAGCTTCGTTAATATTTTCTTGTGAAACATCACCAAATCGCTTTTTCTCATTCATTTTGTGTACAGAAATCAAGATGAAAACGTAAAATGTCAGATTTTAATAATTTCAGTGACTTTTTTAGTTTGACACATGGCTACTACGAAAAAAGTAACATACATTTTTCTCGATTTTTTCCACTTATCGATAGCCGTTTTTCTCACTTTAAACAAATCCTATTGGTCGATTTTTTTGAAAATGTACGTTTTGATTGGTTAATAAAGTAAGAATATATTAATCAATCAAAAAAAAAATCTACCCACTTAATTTAAAAGAAAAATCTTATGTTTCACCTCGTAGGAACACATAATTAATGCAGAAGAGTACACGAAAATCTTTTTAATTCAATTATTCAACGAATTACAAAAAATAGGGTTTTCCTTTCTTTCAACAAAACAAAGGTAGGGTTCACAAAGAAGATTAAGTATTGCTCTGTTGAAACATTTTTACTGCGAAAGAATTGTTGCTTTTACATTTCACCTCCGAGAATATTTTTTGTGGAGGTAAAACAGTTATTTATGCATAAGGGCATAAAGTTGCCAAGTGTGAAAGTTGTCTAGTCGAGGGTAACAATCGTACGAAGGCTGAAAACACATTTTACGTCAGATTATACACACACCCACTATTTCTTACACGTCTGATTGATTTCTATGAAAATTTAGAAAGAACATAATATAAAATATTTTTTCTCCGATTGTGCTGAAAGTCAAATTTTCTAACTTCAAAATGACTGCAGAAAATATCACTTTGCCGCACGCCGTGCGGCAAAGAATTTGCCACACGCCTTGGTTACATCTTCACACATCGGAATAAAATAGTGCGTTTACCTTAAAGAATTTTATATTACTTACTGGTAATAACAATTAAATTCTATAAATGTACATTAATTACACATGAATTACAATTACAAAGTCAAATTTTCTAACTTCAGAATGACTGCGAAAAATGTCACTTTAAATAAAATCTGACAGGCAGCAAATTTAAAATTTTGGAAAGACTTTAAAAAAGGGAAATAACTTCACAACCGTAGAAAAAATAGTATGTAATACACATGTGGCAAGTAGTGTTTGGAAAAAACCGGTTTTAAACCGGTTTCGAACCGGTTTTTTGAAAACCGAACAGAACCGATTTTTTCAATAAAAAACCGTTTTTTTAGTAAATTATACCGATCAACATAAATATTACATTTTATAGTTATATCTGACGTCATTATACCGCAAATTGATTGTAGGGTATTGAATTTCTATTTATATTAGGCAATCTTGTAACTTTATACGGATTGGGCAATATAACGAAATATTTTAACGTATGTGATGCATATTATTATATTGTTTTCATATAGTATTCAGGTATTAATAAGCCAAAATACACACATAGACATAGACATAGAAATTCTGGCTATCTATTAATTACTCATTTTTAGTCCGTAAAAATAAGTTGACTGGCTTAAAATTCTGCAAAAACTATGATTTTTATTGAATCTTATAAACGATTTAAACCGGTTTAAAACCGGTTTTTTTCTAAATAGACCGGTTTCGAACCGGTTTTTTATTTTCCCGGTTTTTCCAAACACTAGTGGCAAGCTTCATTGCAAAACTCGTATGATAGGTACACTCTCTGCGCTCGTGTTCCTACTTTCATACATCGTTTTGCAATGAAGCCTTTGCCACACTTGTATTACAATCTACTGTTTTCTACAACTGTCCAAAAAGGCTATGTTTGCGCATTAATGTCAGTGTCTAAAATGAGACTTTTTTCATTGACATTATTTTTTTTGCGTTACCACGACACCGTGCGCAAAATATTTTGCGCATTAGGGTGCAAATTATTTTGCACATCACATACTATTATTGCCTATTTTTTTATCATTTTTAATGTATACACGAGAATTAAACAAACACCTAGTTCAAAAATATTTATTGTTTTATCAAACAAATCAACTGAAATTATTTTATTTTAAAAACAGTATGATTTTTTTAATTAATGGTTTTAGTTTAATCAAATGAAAGTTGTAGAAGAAATATTGTTTGCATCTTTAGTGCAAAATTCTTTGGTGATCTCGAATGATTTTTTGACTCGGCTGCACTTCGTCAAAGTAGTATTTTGCACCCTAGATACAAAAATAACTATTATAATAGCTGATGTAATCTGACTATTTAGTCATGTCAATGAATGGTTTCTAGAGGGAAATGCCGAGATCGCATTATTGTAGAAAATTTAGTCAGCTTTAATTTTGCATATAGCCACTTTTTGATTAGGGCTAATCGTTTTCGAGATATGAGCGAAAAACCAAAAACCGGAACCTTCTTCGTGTCCCCCTGCGTCCCCCCCGTCTCCTACGTTCGGAGACTTTTGGTATGTTTACTTTCTAAATAGTCCAAACACAGCAAAAAGTAAACTACTTAAGTAAGTTACTTTTGCATTACTTTCCCAGGCAGCAAGGTGCCGTCATTATGACGTCGTTTTTTCGGCATTAATTACGTCAATTTCACCTTCAGTATGACGTAAAAATGACGTGAAAAAGACGGCACAATGTCACAGCCCAATGACGTCATACATATGACGCCAATATGACGTATTGGTAATCAGTGAATTTTGCGATAAAGGATGCAAACCTCTCATTATAATATTTTTCCACAATTATTAAGTTTTTGACGAAAAAAAAAACGGAATGTGCAGGGATCGAACCGCGGACCTTTTGCCTCGCAACCCAACACTTAACTCACTGAACCATTGAAGATCTTTATTTAAATGTGTTTAAAAGCTGTATACCTAGTTAGAAATAGTAAAACAAAATTATTATTACTATGTGGCAAAAATTGAACTAGTCACTAAATACTTCTATTTATTTTTATTTTATAATGATTTATTTCACGTCATTTTAATGACGTCAAAATAATTACTTAAAAGAAACGTGTATTTGACGTCTTCATGATGACGTCAGAAGTACGTATTAAATATCACGTCTCTGGTACATCATTTATTAATGACGTCAAAATAATGACCTAAAAGAAACGTGTATTTGACGTCTTCATGATGACGTCAGAAGTACGTTATAAATATCACGTCTCTGGTACGTCATTTAATGGGACAATGACGTCGGCGACGAAAAATCACCTTTAAAAGGCGTCATAATGACGTCACCTTGCTACCTGGGTTGACGTTTGACAGTGACAATTTCTGGATTTAATTTTCAGTTGTCAGTTTGAAATCTGTATATTTAGTTATAAAACTGTTAAAACTGAAAAAAAAATTTAATTCGATCAAAGAAAAAATATGTGCAACATGTGCAAAAAGTATATTTGTTACACTTTGGCATGATTGTAATTCTCGACTTGGTCTCGAGCTGTAAGCTTCACGCTTTCGTACAACAAAAATACACTTTTTGCGCTTGTTACACAATAGTTATTTGTGTAACAAGTGCAAAAAGCAGCGGCATAGCGAGCCAACTTTTTTGGGGGGTTATTACTTCCACGTCCAGTGGAAGTATAGTAACGACAAAATTTTTATTGTCCAAATAGGCTTAAAATGTCATGAAACGTCGAGATTTTAAGTTTGAGCGAAAAAAAAATTTCTGTCTGTCTGTCGGTCTGTCGGTCTGTCTGTAACTTTTTTTTGTGCGCACGTTTAAGATATTGACTTGAAATTTGGTACACATATGTACTTTAACGAGATCTAGAACTAGATTATATTTTCATCTTGTTCCGTCGAAGGGTTGGGGGGTAAATTGGGGTAAATTTGGGGTAAATGGGTAAATCAAGCAGGTAAAAGTCCGTGAAATTGGTATTTAGTATATACAAGAGAAGCTGAGGTCTGAAAAAATTTTTTGGGATTAGCCACCCCCATTACCACCCCCACCTCCTTATTAAAGGGGATGAAAAAAAATGTGATTTAGTGCATGTACAGGGACCAGAAACCTCAAAATATTTTTTGACTTCATCCACCCCCCACTACCACCCCCCTATCACCACCCCCACCCCACTACCGATGTGGGGTATCGTTATATGGGTTTTTGGGGTAGAGGATTTCAAATATTATATTATTAAAGTTCCATAAACAAATATTTTCACATACAAAGTTTTTTCGTTGTGAGTGACTTGGATAGAGAATCTGGATGTGGAAGTAGTGATTCCTTGGGCAGCGGTTTTTTTTCAAATTTGCCAACTTCATAAGACTTAAAAAGCCAACTCTGTAAATAATGAAATAATAGTTCCTCAAAAAAAAAAAATGATGAGCGTGGGTAGATTCAAAAAAAAATTTTTCAATAAAGATTGCCAACTTACATCTCAAACTTTTACCCAACTTTTGCCAAATTCCGCCGAAATAATTGCCAACTTGCGTCTCAAATTTCCAACTTTTGCCAAGTCTGACAAAGTTGGGGGGAGACCCCCTATACCCCCCTTAGCTACGCCCCTGGCAAAAAATGTATATTTGTTGAACGAAAGCATGACGTTTGCAGTTCGATTCCTTTCGAATCCCATTACAGAAGAACATCTGTTTCTATGTAACTTTCATTTGTTTTGTAATAGTCTTATTGAATAAAATCATTTTACTCTAAAGTAATATTGATATATCACCTAATCTACGTAAAGTTTGTTTAAATATGACATGCACTGTGTATTACAGTTCCGATATTTTATAGAAGTTACTATTTCTTCTAATATTTTGCTTAGAAAATTATAATAAAACTGAATTTGATATATAATAAGACAGTATACGCGGCTCTATCTATCACCCTGTATTAAGGATGTGGCTCAATTTCAAAAAGGCCATTTTACCATATTATTCTATATATAAAACTATTATGACATATATTCGGCAGCACCCAACTGTAAATTTCATTGTAATACTTTCATTAAATATCTCGTAATAACATTTTATGGTAAAATTGATATGCCCTACGCAAAACTGAAAGATGTACTGTTTAATGCAGTTTAGATACGTCATACCTTGTATTTTTACATTCTTGATCGAAAACCTTTGGAACATTTTGCTATAAAATCATAGTAACGTCTAGTTTATATAAATATAATAGTTTCCACGCCCTTGTGTATCGAATATGACCCAATTTCACTAAAAAGTATCCTACCATGCTATTTTATTTACAAGGAGTCAAATTTGCGGAGCGTAGACTTAATTGTAGTAAAGTAAAAAACTCAAAAGTGGTAGATCGATGGTTACGTGTTTCGAAGCTACAGGCCTATTAAATTTGTGGACAGTAAATAAAAAAATAACTTAGTAATCCGTAGGAATAAGTAACAAAAGAAATTGTTTTCAAAGAAAACTTGCAAAATGAATATATATATATTTTTTAATGAGTTCGTGAAAGTGTATAGAGTAATATCCTGAAAAGTTTATTCCGCTCGGATGCAGAACATAAAAAAAGCGAAAAAAAATTTTTTTTCATCCATTTTTTCAAAAGTTTTGAAATTAAGTCGGAAGTAGGAAAAAATGAAAAATACAAGTGGATAGATCACGTGCTTCTAAACAAAAAATGAAAATTTTTATTATTCAGATAGGCTTAGAATGTCATTAAACGTCAAGTTTTTAAGTTTGAGCAAAAAAAAAAAATTCTGTCTGTCGTTCTGTCTGTAATTTTTTTGTGCACATGATTACTCTGGAACCGTTTAAGATATTGACTTGAAACTTGGTACACATATGTATTGTAACGAGATCTGGAGCTAGATTATTTTGTTCTTATTCCGTTAAATGGTTGAGGGGTAAATTGGGATAAATGGGGGCAAATAGGTAAATTAAGCAAGTCAGAATCCATAAAATTGATGTTTAGTGTATATAAGAGATGCTAAGGTTTCAAAAAATTGGCATTTTTGGCATTAACCACTCCCATTATCACCCCCACCTTATTATTGAAGAGGGTGAAAAAAATAAAATTGTGATTTAGTGTGTACAAGAACCAAAGGCCTCAAAATTTTTTTTTACTTCATATGCCCCCACTACCACCCCCTTTCCACCACCCCACTAACGATGTGGCATATCGTTTTATGGGTTTTTGGATTAGACTATTTTAAATATCATATTATTAAAGTTCTATAAACAATCATTTCCACATACAAAATTTTTTTCGTTGTGAGAGACTTGGATAGAAAATCTGCATGTCAAAAGCGATTATTGTCATTCAATGATAAGTTTGGGGGTGTTTTGAACTCGGCTAAGTGTACTCTGTTCTATCTTCCACTAGTCTATGTCCCTTTAAATCTGAGGCACCCTGTATAATTAAATCAAACAGATATAGAAAACTTCTACATTCCATTACCCCACGAATGTTAAATAAAATAAACAGCCGTCAGCCAAGCTGATACCTAGAATTACATTATTACATTAGTATTCCTTCATGCACTTATTTCAATTTGAATTTTGGTTTTCATTCCATTGTAGCTTCCTACCCTCTCCATGCGGACTGCACGTTTCTCGGGCACCCATCGGCATGTCCGCCACAGGACGCATGCGTGAACTAAGCGCAGTCTGCAGCTTGAAGTAAGGACCAGTTTTGGCTCCGGGTCGAGTCCGGGATTGCCCTGTGAAATCGCGCTCCGGGTATCCAAATCACTGCATACCTGCAAACCCCAAGTCGCTATAAAACGTCCTATAAACACCAAATGATGTTTGATATATGATAGTGTATTTATAGTTAGCTTAGGTATTTACCGTTTTGCATACAGGGTGAGTGAGAAATATGACATAACCCCGAATTAATTCGAGTTAGGGGAGTTTTTTTATTTGTTTACGCATTATGCAACCAGTAGTGGAAATACTGACAGAATTCATAATATTTTATATCTCTATGTCTATATCTAAGTTCTTATCTATCAGACGTGGGAAAGAAATAAAAGTTATTTCTAGGTTTTATACTAGTATACAGCTTCATAAACATGTCAAGTAAGGAAATGTTATAGATTTCGCGTGTAGATTTTTGTAAATTACGGTATAATTGGAAGTTTCCTTTAGCATTTAATTTAATGAAATAATTAAAGTAATTATGTTTAAGCTGTTACATTTGCTACTTTAAGAACTTTATTATTGTTCAATAGTAACAAACACAAAATAAAATGTTCTAACAAATGGTGCATGCGTCGGGTGCAATGTTAGACTGGTTTTTAAATAGGCTTAGCGCTGTATTCTCAAATTTTGGAAACTTCTAATAGCTTTTTAGTGAACTAGCAGATTCTAGGCGTAACATTTTAAACAAAAATGGCGAAATCTCCGCGTGAAATGTAAGTGTCGACTATTTTCAAATATATTGGGCGTTGTGTACGCTCCAAATGAATTATGAATTTCTTTAACCGTCTGATTGTGGTATTCTTTTGAATGGATAACTTTGAAACTGATAAAATTGTAACTTTGTTTTGACAAAGTGTCTTGTGTTAGGTAAGGTTAGGGATAAAAAACCTACCTGTAGAAGTATAGAAAGGGCGAATTTCATAAAGGGAATATGGGTTAATATATGCGTCCTTTTATTACACACCATACTTTAAAATTATGGGTGGGGGAATGGGTTTTGTTGAATTTTCGATGATAACATAAATAAAGTTTGTAACATGCTCCAATGAGTTTTTGCAACTATTTATATATATATTTTTTTAATGAAAAGAAACGGAAATATTTGCATATTCTGCAGAAATTGTTCGATAGATTTTTAACATTTTAACTGAATGACTTTTTCTTTTAAATAAATAAATATGGAATAAGAAACAATTCATGCTAAAATAATGCTTCACAATAGGTTTCATTTCAAAAACAAAATTTCGAAACACAAATAAGTTTTTTTTTTGTAAATGATCTTTTTTTAGGTACATAATTTTGCACAATATCTTTTGAAAATTTGTTCTAAAATGCTGTTCAGAAATGGATTCAGCAACAATAATTTCATTTCAGACATTTAATGACCTTGACCTTAAGTTAATCATGATAATTTTCTTGTATATAATAATGCAAATCTGTCTATACATATTTTCATGAGTTTCTGGATTAAATTCAGTAAAGAAACATAGTATTGGATACGTTTGTTAACTAGTGGGTTGACTAAGCCAAATTAATTAATTAATGTAATTACCTACTGTTTGTTTTAATGACCAATTAGTTAAACCCGCTACTGTTGAAGACTATTTCGAATAACATTATTTTTTGTTTATGTAGAATATAAATTATGAAACTCTGCGGTATACAAAAGGTCGATTAATAATTGACGGGGATATTTATCTATTTATTTATTTATGTTTTTAATATTACATAAATCAATATGTAAAAGATCTAAATAATAGAGAATAGAATACCAAACAAATAATGTAATATTACAAATGGACAAAAAACTACACAAGTGACCTGTCGAGAGTGGGGTGGGGGGGTGATTCAACCCCGCCCGGGCTCGTTTGGAGGGCCCAGTTTTGATATGTTGAAAACAAATTTTTCGGATTTTTATTTTTATAAGCACTATTATTATAGAAAATACCAACTAAAGGAACGAACGTTTTTATTATTAATTAATTAAGCTATAAAAATAAAATGTGTATTGGCGAAAAAAGATATTTATTCACCATGAACTACATAGGCGTAATTCTGGGGGGGGGGGGGGCAAAGGTAAGGCAAATTTGACGAATTCCGAAACTCTTCTGGAAAAAATAATAAGTATGATAATTACGCCAATCAAGTCAAAGGTTTTCAATATAATTAGGCAAAATCCCTGCCTACCCAATAAAAATGCAAAATCCCTGCCTACTCACTAAAAATGCTGAAATTACGCCAATGATGCACTGAAAGTACAAAATATTATTATTATTATTTTAGAGGAACCATCATAAGGTATTATAGTAACCTACAACGATCGGTTCTTACGAAACCCAATAAGATCTAACGGCAAAAAGATGGGAAAATGACAGGTTTTTTAAAAGAAATAAGTATAGCAATTGGTTTTTTCTTTATAAACCAGTGACTAGAAAAAACATTTTTTTCTTAATTAGTCGCAGAAACACAAAGCGGACATACTTTTCACAAAAAAATTCAAAAATTCAAAAAAAATTAATGTTGAAATGTAATAATGTTTACAATTCAAATGTGATCGGCAGAAAATAACATTCTTGTGGTTTTTGGGACTGCTAAATATGAATCTAGCTTCAAAAATAAAAATAAAAAATTGCTGATACAAAATGGCGAATATAACGTCACAAAATATATATAATTCGATTAAAAAGTAGTGATTAAGATTAAAGAATTGTCAAAATGAATCAGTATGAAATTTCGATCGTAGCAGTATATTTATTTTGAAAAAAATTTAAAGAAACTTTTTATAAATAATATCTTTATTCACTGTCCTTATTCTCTATTTCATTCATTGATATCACTGATGTTGCATTCAAACAGCTATTGTCTTTGCATCGTGAACAAGCTGGAGAACAATGCAAACCACTTTTCCTGCATCCACATCCGGTCTTCACGAACAAAAGATCATTTTCAGCAAATTTTTAGGGACTGGTGGTTGAGTCATTGTAATTGGCTGTACCATTTGGCATTGTATGGTGCTCCACAAACTATAAACAATTTAAATCAATTTCGGTATTAATCGTTATTAAAGCTACATCTAAGAATAGCTGCTTCAATCTAGCTTCATTGGTACCTACACATGAAGCGGCCATGGAACACATAAAAAGGGTCTATAGAGCAGCGATTTCGTAAGTCTATCGTGTCGTTTTTTTTTTTGGCGTAGAACCAGGTCAAACATATCAGGTTCCTTTGAGTATGTCACCAGGCATATGAAATCATATTTTACGACATTTTTTTGTGGTCTCGAACTTTTTAAATCAATAAAAAGTGAAAAAAATGTATTTTTAAAGAAAATTGTTTTTTTTGTTTCCACCGCCATATCTTTAAAACTATTAAAGGTACCGAAATTTGTTTTGTGTCAAATTAAAGCACACACTGTAGCGCTTTTACCAATATAAACGGTTTGGGCACAATTCGCACTTTCATTTCTCTAAAAATCAAATAAACTAAAAATACATATTTTGTGTATTGAAATCTTCACCAATCGATAAACTTTTTTATTTTTGAAAATATTTGCATACATGCAGCGAAGAAAATAAAGCCTAATATCCTCAAAAATTTTTGAGACAATATGTTTTTTCCTAAAGTGTACCGTTTGGCAACAGCGATTTTCTTTATCAGCGCTAAACGCGACATTGGGACGCAATTAATACACCTCGCATGCAGGATTTGTCAGATTAGTCGCGTAGAAGTAGCGTTAGTTCAATGTAGATTAATATATGGCATTCTAAGTTGGGGTGGAGTTGCTTACTGTCATCTAAAAAATTAGATATCATTCTTAAAAAATGTGCCACCCCCTCTCAGGGGGTGGCACTTAAAAAATATATATATTTATTGGAGCTGAAATAGAATCAAATTTTAAGAAGAAAAGGTTCCATGCAATTTTTCACATAAATTGATAGTTTTTAAGTTATAACGACTTCAAAATTGCGATTTTAGCTTAAAATAAAAGCTTTTAAAAAAGGTATTTTCAAACGGCTTTCGTCAAGTATCTCGAAAAGTATTACTTTATCGAAAAAATGTTATAGACCAATTACAGAAAGCACCCTACAAACTGGGAATTAATTATATTTTTTGTTTATTGATGTAGGATTAATAATTTCGGAAATATTTAAGTTTATATTTGGTATCCAAGGGTTTCGAAATTACCTTTAAAGTTTAAAATGCATTTTTTTCTAAAGCAAGTGCTTTAAATGAGCAAGAAAGAATTTGAGCATTTAGGTAATGCTACATTTTAACGAAAAACTGTATTTGAGTAAAAAATAATTTGAAAGCGCAATTAATTGTCTTTCTTAGCATGCGTCACAATTTCTGAGATATTTAACATTTAAACTGCATTTTTCGTCTTATGAACGTTCGGATGCCATTTGTAAACTCATATCTCCGAAACTATTAAATCTATGGAAATAAATAAACAAGCGAAATTCATTATTAGTTTATGAGCTTATTTTTGGTCTCTACACATTTTTGAACAAAACTGATATTTATTGAGATATTTGGAATAGGAAAAAAAATACGTTTTATCGAAAATACCTTTATAGTTTAAACTGTATTTTTTCTAAAGCAAGTGCTGTATACGAACCAAAAAATTTGAGCATCTACGTCATGCTGTATGTTAATGAGAAATCGTGTTTGAAATTAATTTTTTATTTTAATTACTAGCTAATTACAGTAACAAAATAGCGACGTTGTTATTAAAATAATGTGTAGACGGACATTGTTTCGGTCATAACTTCTTTGTTTTTTATGCTACATAAACAAATAAAAAAATGGTTAAGAGCTTAATTAATAACCTATTATTGTATCTATTAGTATCCTTGGCGTAGGTGTCACAGTTTCTGAGATATTTACCTCTCACTCTAAATAGTTATCTTATGAACACTTGGATGCCAAATGTAAACTTAAATATCTCCGAAATTATTAATCCTACATCAATAAACAAAAAATATAATTAATTCCCAGTTTGTACTTTCTGTACATTTTTTCGATAAAGTAATACTTTTAGAAAAAGCCTTTTAGAAATACCTTTTTTTAAGCTAAAATCGCAATTTTGAAGTCGTTATAACTTAAATACTATTAATTTGTGAAAAATTGACTAGAACCTTTTCTTCTTAAAATATAAATAAATTAACAAGCCCCCCTCTCAATATAGAAACTTTTCTGTGAAACATTTACTATTATACTGCCAAAAATGAACGAAATCCGTTCAATATGACATTACTTCGAAGTTTTGCATATTTTTTACCTCTAGGTACTGTACTACTACCACCTGTCTTTTTATTATTAAAAGGAGACTATTTAATATTTATTATACAATTTCTTAATATTAACAACATATGATCAATACTACTGTACAATATATGAAATATTGAACAATAATATTGATCCCCTAGATGCTTTTGATCACTACTGGTTTTGTACCTATTGATATAAGTTAAACTATTATATACACCCCGACCGGGATCGTCAGATCGTTGCAGTCGGCAGGCTTGCTACAGCCGAGCGCGCAAGAATATGACTTTGGCCCGTTAAAAAAAATCGCTGACTCAATACTATGAACGGGACATGAAAAATTTTTATCCTAAAAACTTTTTTCAACTATTGGCTTCAATTTGTACGCAGCATGTATATACAAATTTCCATAAATAAACTTTTTTCTCGATTGCCTAAAATTATGCTACTGAAAATAACAAGTTTGAGTTTCCTATTATTTTACCAACTTAAGAAAAATAAATCGGGTTCACGTGGGACGTTGTTCGAAGCGCTATTGTGTCTACTTTAATCTAAAAAAAAAATAGCTTGATAGCACAAATATTTTCAGAGATATAGCGGTGGAGACGTTAAAAAACATATTTCATTAAAAATCTATTTTTTTGAGTTTTTCCGAAATAAAAAAGTTCTCGACCACCGAAAAATGTCGTAAAAAACGATTTCATGTACACGATTATCTTACTAAAGAATCCCACTAAGTCTGGTTTGGTTCTACGCCGGTTTTTTTTTTCTCGAAAACTAAGCGACTTTACTTCCAGATTTTACTCTACTACTATTTACAGGTGCAGTTATGGTTAGGAAAGTATCTTATCAAAACATTGGGGATAGAAAATTGAGAGTGAGTTGTTACAGCCAATTACAATGACTCAGCCACCAGCCAGGGCCGTACCGAAGCCTACTACTTGGGGGGGGGGGGGGGGGGGCATAGGAACTGTTAAACAAAAATAGGTCTTTGATCACATTAAAAATAAAAAAACTTAGCCTAAATAACGTATAGAAAAAGAATAGATGGAAACAGGAAAAAGTTCCTTAAATACCAAGTTAAACTTTGTTGTCTAATATCACAATATCAAAACACTACCAAACAAAACTACGGGACAATGGAACTAATAATAAATTATTTTAAATAAATTCATTATACACATGTGCAGCTTTCTCTTTGTACGCCAATGACGGTTTTATATAAACAAATAACATATACAAATACTATACCAATCGATAGAAAAAATAATGGTCTTTATTTTTTATATCTTTTAGAATTTTGATTTATTGGGCCGTTTTATAGGTATAGCCAAACATGTGTCGTTATTGGAAGGCTTCTCACCCTTTTTTTTGCTGTGGGGCCTTAAAAAAAAAGAAAATAGCAAAAAGCAAATGGAGGGTCGTATACAAAATTTTATACGCTATCGAATAGCGCCAAGATCATTCCTCTATCTCCTACCGTTTTTGAGAAAAAAAAATATATAGGCAGATACAGGTAGTCCCTTCGAGGGGGGGCAGGGGGAGCAGGCATGATTTCTCGAGGTGGGTCTTTACGAAAATCTACTTATTTTGACTAGTTCTATTCATGGTTAAAATGATTTGCTATTACTCAAAAGTGGAAATATCAAAACACCTAAGTCACTAAGCTATAACTCGTTTTTTGACTATAATGACCTTTTGAGTAGGACATTTCTTGACGGCTTTGAGATTTTGAAACATCAGTATATCATCATTAATTTTATATCAAATTCAGCTTGTGACAACGAAACCCCCACGGAAGTCACAATAAACGTATTAATGCAGTCTACTATATGTACACCTGGCAATATTATATTAGGTTCAGTTGTATCATATATAGATTCTATTTAAAAATCATTGCTAGTTCTAGTATTTCTAGTAAATGTAAAATTAATATTAAAAATAGGGATTCCGTGTTGTGTAAGGTGCGGTAAGGCTGTCATGAAAAACACCCCACTGATAAAATAAAATATTGACAATCGCTTAATAATAATTATTGTGTTAATTTTGCGATTGTGGGAGTTAGTGTAAAATTCAAATTATATATTTGTATGTAATGGTTAGGTAGATTTTGCCAACCGCGTTTGGAACCAACTACTCGAACTTTGGGGGGAAGCTCCCCCCTGTCCCCTCTTGGGTCCGGCCCTGCCACCAGCGCCCGGAAGTTTGCTGAAAATGAATTTTGTTCGTATAAGACTGGACGCAGGAACACTGGTTTGCATTTCCCTCCAGCTTGTTCACAATGCAAAAGCAATAGCTGCTTAAATGCAACACCAGTGATTTCAATGAATGAGATAGAGAATGAGAACAATGCATAAAGATATTATTTATAAAAATTGTTCATTTATAATTTTTTCAAAATAAATATTTTACTACTATCGAAATTTCACATTGTATCATTTGGACAATTCTTTAACATTAATGACTACTTTTTAATCGAATTGTATGTATTTTGTGACGTTATATTCGCCATTTTGTATCAGCAATTTTTAATTTTGATTTTTTGAACATAGATTCATACTCAGCAGTCCATAAAACTATATGAATTCTATTTTTTGCCGATCACGTTCCGTTTAATAAGACGTGAATAATAAAAAGTATGGTAATGGCGATCTTTTTTATTCTTATTTTCTTATTTTTTTATTACGCATACATCGTTTTATCAATGATTTAATTTAGAATATTCTATTAGATTCATTACTAACTAAAACAACTGACAAAGCAACAAAATATTATTTTTCTCGGTATGTTAAGCATACAAATATCAAATTTTGCGTGAAAAACACGTTTTATTTTGAATATTAGACAGTCACTCGATAAACTCAAATCATCGCGTGCTTAAAATTTTTCTAATATCACAAACTTTAACTTATGCCCTTGGAAGCTGATCTGTTTGAAGTAAAAGGTTATAAATATATTGGTTCAAAGATATCCATTAAAGATATTAACTTAAAAAAATAACTCTTATTTATTTATTCGTGAATCATAAAATTTAGAAAAAATAAAGAAATTCCTGGTGAAAAGATACGACTACAGATTAATCAGCAAAGTATGTGCTTTTGCCTTTGCAATAAAACGTTAATAAAAATACTTAAGTTGCGAAAAATATTTTTTGATTTCATTTTGAAGCTAACAATGATTAATAACCGTTTTTTGTCAAGTCGATGTCAAGTAAGAATTGCGACAGAAATATTATGATTATTAAAAATTGTCTTTGCATTAAAACTTTCGAGATTTAAACTGCGGATATTGTGAGGCACGTCAGCCATTTCTTATAAGTAGTAATTTTCGAATATAAATTATTTAAGAATATAAATAATGCATAGGTTATACCTACGCGGTTGCACTCTGTTTTAATAATGAAATAACATCGATTTTTTCCAGTATTTTTATATCGAGAAAAATTACTATGGGGTAAAAGCTCTTTTTTAAGAGTGCAGTTTTCATAACTGGCTTAATAGTACAGGAAAACTTTACTTTAACTCGAGAAAAATTTGTACAGACCTTAAACTTTGGTTATAGGTTTAAAATAGGCCAAAGTTCACGAAACAAAAAAGTTTAGGAGAAGAATTCTGTCATTACAGTGAGAGTATCGGCATTACCATCTGAGTATTTTACATTAATTCTGTTTTCAAACAACATTTTTCCGAGGGCACGTATAAAATTGTTTTTGTTGGTGCTATTTAACAAAAAATCTGCTTTTGGTATCCTCACAGCAGATAAATTCGAAAAAGATACGATGGGTACTATTCTTTTGCTCGTAGACCTGCGATTTTGCTCAATTATTTTGGTCCATAAAACCTCTTTTGTGCGCCACTGTATAATATTTTTGGATAATATTGATTTATCCGGTGATTATTACATACTTTAATAATAATTAATCCTAACTATAGAATATTAACATTTTCAATAAAAATATATTAAAAATTCATTACTCCGCCACTGGTAAGTCAAAATTTCTAACAATAGACTTATTTGATAGGAAATTTTCTGCTCTTCAACTTTGGCCTCTCGGAATTTTTTCCTACAATGCTTCGTTTTTGAGTTATAAAGAAAAAAGTAAAAAAAGGACAATTTTACCCCCTTTTGGGGGTTGTTTTGGGGGGACGGGCTCAACGACTCACCGCTGGGGTTTCAGGGTATATTTAGCAACTCAAAACAAAGCACCATACCAAATTTCACGTTGTCTCTAATTTGTTGAGCATCACTCATACAACATGAGGAATCGACCCTGGGCTATAGGTATACTGTTTTTCGTTAATATATAATTTGACCTAGACGCTCAAATTTTTTCATCGGCTTACAGCGCCTGCTTTAGAAAAAAAAATTGCATTTTAAACTGTAAGGAGTTTTAGAAAAAAACGTAACATTCTTTTCTCTTTGCAAATATCTCGATAAATATTAGTTTAAGAGAAAATATGGTGGACATCAAAAATGAAGCTTGTAATCTGAGAATAAATTTATTTTGTTTATATATTTGTGTAGGGTTGATTGTTTCGGAGATATTTAATTTTATAGATGGCATCCGACCGTTTTTAGGATGAAGTATTTAGTTTAAAATATTGAATATCTTAGAAATTGTGACACTTCCATCAAAAGTTCTAAGAAATAAAATTCAAGGTAATTAATCAATCTTTAACAAGATTTTTGTTCGTTTCTACACCACACAAAAAATAAAGAAGTTATGGCCGATTCAATGTGCGTTTCCACAATTGTGTTAACAAAATATCGGCATTTTGTTATTGTAATTGTTCAGTAATTAATTTTTCTTTTAAAAATGCTGTTTTTCGTTAATATATAGGATCAGCTCAATTTATTTTGTCCCTTTAAAACACTTGTTTTAGAAAAAAAGTGCATCCGCCACCCCACCCCCATCGGAAAATGTCCGTATTTCGGTTAATCATTGCTATAAACTTAATTTAAGAGCACCAAATTAGAGATAATTTTGCCAAAAACAACTTTTATTTTAACTATTTTTTTGTAAATGCCATGTTTCCTGAGAGAATAGAGAAAAATCGTTTGTTTTCATTAAAAATACCCCTTTTTTATACCCCTATAGGTTCCCGTGGATCCGCAAAACTCCCAAACTTTTTTGTTTCGTGAACTTTAGTCTATTTTAATCTTATAATCAAAGTTTAAAGTCTGCACCAATTTTTTTCCAGTTACGGTCATTTGTTCAATCTTTTCCTGCACTATAACTTGTTTGTGATTCGCTTTGTATTACAATTAATGAGGTTTCCGCATATTTGAAGGAAATATAGTTGTAATACTTTGAAGTATGTATAACGAAATATACAAACAGGTGGTACAAAGCAAAGTGCCTATTATATAACTACAAAATAAACATTCAAAGTTATAGTTTAAGACTCTCTATAGTCAGTATACTCCCGATGCTTGTTAGAATAATTAATAATTTTAATTATTTAGAAAAAAAAATAATGTTCATACAGTTGCTTCACACATTGAAGAAATAATTGTAAGAAGTATTTAACAATAAAGTCAAAAATAGGTAAATAAATAATAGAATATTCCTGCACAATTCAACTATATATGTTAAATTAAATTATTTGTCATTACTATATATTGTACCGATTTTAAAAACTGCATAATATAATATTTGTATTAGTTATTATGTTAACATGTAGATTTAAAACTGTACTCTCCAATTTATACTACGTAATTTTGTTAACTAATGAACGACTGCAATTTTCTCACGCCTAGAAATTTCCAATTAGTGAGTAATTTCCTAATGTTAGTTCCATTTAGACCGCGAATTTCCAGTGAATATAACGATGATTGATTGTAATCAATAGTTTAAAACGATGCAATTGTTAAAACTCGTCTCACATTAGTCATGTAAAATTCACATACATGAATTTTAGGTCTTATATGGTGGCAAAATATTTTAATAATTTTACTACAATCAAAAATCTATTATCATCATCAGCTTATTATAAAACCCCTGCCCAAGAAATCACTACTTCACATCCAGATTTTCCATCCAATTCTCTCATAATGCAAAAATTTTGTTTGTGGAAAAACATTGTTTATGGAACTTTAATTATATGATTATTAAATCGTCTACCCCAAGAACCCGTAAAACGATATCCTAAATCGGTAGTGGGGTGGGGGCGAATGAAATAAGAAAATAGTTTGAGGTTTTTGGTTCTCTTACATACACTAAATCACAAATTTTTTTTCACCTTCTTTAATAATAGAGTGGAGGTGGTAATGGGGGTGTCTAATGCCAAATAATTTCTTGAGACCTTATAGCTTCTCTTGTCTTTACTAAATACCAATTTTATGGACTCTTACCTGCACGATTTATCTATTTACCCCAATTTACCCCCAACCCTTCAACGGAATAAGATGAAAATCTAGTTCCAGATCACGATAAAATACCTACATACGTGTACCAAATTTCAATTCAATATCTTGAACGGTTCCAGAGTAATCGTAACGCATAAAAAAAAAGTTACAGACAGACAGAAATTTTTTTTCGACCAAACTTAAAATCTCGACGTTCTAAGCCTATTTGAACTATAAAAATTTTCAATTTTTTTTTCTCGTTACTAAACTTCCACTGGATGTGGATGTAATATGTTAACAAATTAAAATTGCTCTGAAATTATATAAATATCTTTTGTAAAATGTGCAAGTTCCTAAAATAATTTTCAAAATGTTTTGGTCGCATGATAAAAAAATACTAACTTATTGAATAAAGGAGCAGTTTCAACAAAGTAAATTTATACTTCTGAAACTGTGTAATGTTTATCTTCTCTTCTATGCATGGTTCACTGCTACATTTAGTTTTACCGGGACGTTCCACAGTAATGTAATTAGTAATAACAAGATAGTTGCGTTATCCTTTCGTGTCTGTATAAATTTGTTTACAAATAAATACAGCCTGTAAGATAAAAACAAACATATTTTTTCATTCTGCCATTTCCGGCATTATTTACTGAGGAATCAACAAATGTCAACTAACATTTTCCTACTAGCATAATAATAGAAGGTAACAGTAGCAACAATATCTACCTCATTATCTTGATTATGAGGCATAAAATTACAAACTAAACAACTTTTCTCACTGAAATTTTTTCATATCTTGAAAAATAAAGGTAGTTAGTGATGATTGTTATAAATCCGTTTATAAAACACCCTGTATAGCAACGATTCAACTCTGTTTCATATACCTTAAGTTTACATCAAGCAGGACTGAATCCTCAAATGCTATTCCAAAATTCTAAAATTTTTTGTCCATTAAACCTCTTGTTACGCCTATCCTGGAACACACTGTACAATCAACATTCGTCAAAAGCTCGAAGGCGAATTTTTGGACGATTACAATACGTTGTTCTTTCCTAGAGTCGCACGAATGTAAAAATACAGCTCCAAACAAAAAAACCGCTGCCCAAGGAATCACTACTTCCACATCTAATTTTCTATCCAAGTCTCTCAGAACGAAAAAATTTTGTATGTGGAAATAATTTCTTATGGAACTTTAATAATACAATGTTTGAAATCGTCTACCCCAAGAACCCATAAAACGATATCCCACATCGGTACTGGGGTGGGGGTGGTGATAGGAGGTGGTAGTGGGGGTGGATGAAGTAAAAAAATATTTTGAGGTTTTTGATTCTTGTACATTCACTAAATCACAATTTTTTTCATCCCCTTAAATGGGATAAGTGGGACCGACAGACACACAGAAATTTTTTTTCACTCAAACTTAAAATCTCGACGTTTCATGACATTCTAAGCCTGTCGTTACTATACTTCTACTGGATGTGGAAGTAATTATCGATTTCCACATTCAAAATTTTTGTTGCTCAAATGGGCTGAAAATGTCATGAAACGTCGAGATTTTAAGTTTGAACTTGTCATCAACATCTGTCGGTCTGTCTGTCTGTCGGTCCGTCTATCTGTAACTTTTTTGTGCGCACGATTACTCTGGAACCATTTAAGATATCGACTTGAAATTTAGTACACGTATGTATTTTAACGTGATCTGGAACTAGATTATAGTTTCATCTTATTTCGTCGAAGAGTTGGGGGGTAAATTGGGCTAATTGGGGGTAAATAGGTAAATCAAGCAGGTAAGAGTCCATAAAATTGGTATTTAGTATATACAAGAGAATCTATAAGGTCTTAAAATATTTTTTGACATTATCCACCCCCATTACCGACCCCATCCCATTATTAAAGGGCAGGGCCGGTTTTCTGACTAGGTCTCATAGGCCCGGGTCTAGGGGCGCCTTTGCCTGTCGTTTTAGTGGTTAGTGCCTATAAAATGATAGCAAGCATAGAGATTATACAAGACATAGTCTATCGTAGTCATTTCAAAGAGAAAAACCGCGCGTTGTTTAGAAGAAAAACTGTGTCAGTTGGCTATTTTAAATATTAATTACGACTTAGTCGAAAAAATGTGTTTGGATGAATTAGTTCAAGATTTTGCCTCCAAAAAGGCTAGAAAACGCGATTTTGTCTAGCCGAGTAACGTACAGAATCTATTGTTTCATTTTATGATTTGATTGTTTAGCTATTTAAATATTAAATCGTTCTTATGTTTATTGTTCCTATAAAGTGATATGATTTATTTCTTATAACTTATGAATTTGAATTTTATCTCATATTTTTATTAAAATAGTTTTAATATGTCTCAAGTGATTTCGTCTCTAGAATACAAAAATGTTTATTTAAAACAGAATATATTATTTATACCAAAATGTTACCAAAATGGATTTGAATTTCATTTTATATTTTTAATAAAATAGTTTTAATATGCCAGAAGTAAACTCGTATACACAATACAAAAATGTTTATTTAAAATAGGATATTTTATTTATATCAAAATGTTATCAAAATGTTTATTTATATTTAAAACCGGCACTGTTAAAGGTAGTGAAAAAAATGTGATTTAATGTGTGTACAAGAACCAAAAACCTCAAAATTTTTCTTACTTCATCCACCCCCACTACCTCCCCTAACCTATCACCACCCCATCCCACTACCGATGTGGGATATCGTTTTATGGTTTTTTGGGGTAGACAATTTCAAATATTATATTATTATAGTTCCATAAACAATTATTTCCACATACAACATTTTTTCGTTGTGAGACTTTGATGGAAAATCTGATGTGGAAGTAATATATGGGTAACGGTTTTTATATAACTTTACACGCTTTATGATGCTGAAGAACAGTGCAAGATTGATTTGCTGTCGACTGAAAATTAGATTAAAATAATTGTTACATTCTTGTTTTGCTTTAAAATGCTATGAATTCTGTCATGTAATTCAATACTTCTTAGAATTAGCCGGAAGAGTAGTTGTTTTGACAGATCCTTCTAAAACGTTCATTTTAAATTATTTTATTAGCTTGTATTTAATTTATTTCATTTAATATTTTGTGTCATGTTTTGGCTGATTCACCCAGTATGTTATTGTAAGCACATGTTTATAGTTTCTAGTGACACAAACACCACACTCCGTTACCCTGCGTGAAAACATCACATTCACTTCGAAAAAAGGCGGAACACCAGATTTCCCAAAACAGAAATTACTAAAAACTAAAACCTCTGAAAACAGTATAGGCTCTGAATGGACAGCTATTTATAGAAAAAAGATGAGGCGTAACGTGTTTCTGCATCTCGACAGATGATAGATCAGTCCGTGGTCGAACCGCGTGGTACGCTAACATGTGTAAATAGAGAGATACGTAAACAGTGTTTTTAATAGTCCGAGTAAATAAAGAAACGTCAACATGGGTACCCCTTCAGACAGCCCCGTTGAGGAGGTGATGTTCGAGATCGAACCATCCAGAGTGCCCAAACCGATACCCGTGGCTCTCGAGGACCTGTGTCGACTGACAAAGTTTACGAGGCAAGAGATTAGAATCATGTACAGAGGATTTAAAACGGTGAGTTTCCTTCTAATGTATTTTTTATGTTGTCAGTTCAAATTATGTAGTTGATAATGATTATTAGATGACTAGATGTTAAGCACACATATACAAGTTGATTTTAGTATTTATAAAATACTAGTATATTCGCCTGGTGCTACTGTATTTGTGTGTTTATCTAGGGTTGTGATTCCAATACTCTGGAGGGAAGTGAAGTGTTTAGCTAATTCAGCTTACGGTCATAAGCTAAACAAAATTAAGCAAACCGTCTCTTGAACGGCTGAAATAATTATGTCTTAACCTAAGCTACACAGTGATAATTTTTAATATCCTAACCTACAGTTAATATCCCAACCCACAGTAATAATAACCTAAATAAACATTAATGTATACAGGAGTGGATGGGGTCAGTCTTACCGGTCCTGGCAATTTTAGGGACGTGGCCCAATCAAGTATGGAACTAACTCAAATTTCCGTGGGCCAGGGCAGGATCTAATTTTTGTTGGTGGGCCAAGGCCTAATGAGAAATAATGCGCCGCAAACGAATTTTTTTTTTCAAGGTCAAACGCTCTAAAATGAAAAATTAGAAATTCGAGTTTTCGTCAAACGAATTTTAGTTTTTTTTCATGTAATGGCAAAAATTATTTAAAGGTTCAAAGTACTAACAGGTAGTCTGACTCAACCACGGTCTAGAGCAGACTGCTACCGTCTGTCAATGTCTATCTATTTTGCAGAATTTGGGACGAACATGCAAAATTAGGTTAACTTTTTATAAACGACATCGGGCATTTATGACAGTGGCCGAGTTTTTAAGATAGCAGCATGAAAATCACATCTGAGATTTCTTTTATTCTAAGTAAGGACTAAGGAGGGGAAAGAACTGCCGTTTTATTTTTTTTGGCCGGCAGGTTTTTTATCCGCCGGAACGAATGCCTATTTACCTCAGCCCGGCCTTGCGACCGAACCAGAACCACCGGCCCGACGGGCATTTGCCCGTTTGCCCCCTTGAATGTATACTAAATGTAAAATAGACACGTGAGTGAGACTGACTAATGATACGATAATAAACCTTAATAGCAGCAGTATGACAGTAAAAACAAAACCAAAATCACAAAGGCGCAGCCGTATTACGTTTTTACTGAGAATTGAGTACTTACATGGGTGTTGAAATATTTCCTGAATGATTGAAGACATCGAAGTAGTTATCTTATCTTTTACAGTTTTTAATGTCTTAACCTACTCTACATGGTAATAATGTTCTTGTGAAACGAATCGCTACCTCATTTTCATCCCTTCAGTGTAGAAACAAATTTGAAAAACATGTTACGCCCGTCAGACTGGTAAAAATTTGTTAATTGCTATTTTTAATGAATTTTTGAAATTAGCAAAAAAAATGAATTTACTTTTCAATACTCCTGCATGAAATTTATACAATTTGGTAAATAATGTATCATTTTTGAAAAAATCTATCTTTTTTGTTAATTATTGTTAATTATTGTCAGTCAGATAAATTTTTTTTGTTATAAATTATTTTTTTCATGAAAGTACACTTCATAACACCTCCTTGGTTTTTGTTTTTAAATGAAATTTGACGTCTCCCTTATCTATTAAAACTTGTGTGGCTGGAAATTTTTGTTAATGAACATTTTAGATCTCGTTTATGCACAAAAACTGGTCTGTCATCGAAAAAATGTTATTTACTTTGTGTTACTGCTATTTTATATGCGCACTATCCACGTATATATTGGAATGTAATGTTAATATTACTGTTAATAGTCCAGTCGGTAAAGTAAAAAATACACCAGAAGTTCGCAAAAAAAAGTTATCTGAGATTTTCCTTCAGTAACTCTTAGTTCTGGGGAGCCGTGCAACCCCCCAAAAAAACCACCCATTCGGTAAAAAAGCCTTATTTTTCTTATAACTCGTTAACCCTTGAAGATATAACAA
The DNA here is from genome assembly GCA_936432065.2 of Rutpela maculata. Lineage (NCBI taxonomy): Eukaryota > Metazoa > Arthropoda > Insecta > Coleoptera > Cerambycidae > Rutpela > Rutpela maculata. Next base: position 138,015,012 of record OW386291.2, on the reverse strand, counting down.
AATTAATCATTATAAAAAGAAAGCTTGGCTAATTTCCTAAAAAATAAAGTCCTTCTGTATTTTTTTTGTATAGTTTTCGAGAAAATTTATATTGAAAATATAAGAAAAATTTAATTTTTAGAAAATGCGTTATATAATCGTTAATATCTTCGACAAATCTAAGAAAATAAGTAAGCAAATGAAAGATGTTTTTATAACCTTGAATTTTTCACCATATAAAATTATAAAAGTAACTAGATTCCTAGGGTTTTTAAGGTCGTGTTAGTAAAAATTGGTTTTTTCCCAATTTTTTGAATATATATTTGCCAATTGGGTTGTTGACGAATTTTCCAAAGTGGTGAAATATGGTAGTGAAGGCGTTAATTTAGTTATATGTTTAATTTGAAAGAAACATTCTAAGCACAACATATTTAAAAAAATTATTAAAGTTCGACTATTTGAATGTACCACGAAAACGGAAGTAACATCATAACGGCAGTTAGATGTGAAGTTATATAGAATCAGATATGAAATAACTTTATTTTGTAACCATAAAAAATAATAAAGTCCCTAAATGTTTTGTAATTTGGAGATTGTGTAAGTAAAAATTTTTTCTCAAATTTTTTTAAGTAGATCTTTGCCAATAATTGTTGCTGCTATAGACATGCTATGGAAAATGAAGCAAATGAAAAATTTAATAACTTTATATCATGAAAAATTATAAAAGTCACTATATTTTTACTAATTTTGAGATTATGTCAAAAGTAACAAAATAAAACACTTTAATAATGAGTTTTGATCTGAGTTTATTTACAAATTTAAAATATATATATATTACAATATTAACTTTTTTTGTTAAACATGCTTTTATATTATTATATATTAAATATTATATTATTATTATATTATTAGGTCGACCTGTATGTAAAAAATCTAAGGAACTGAATTTGACAAACTACTAATTGTTGTATAATCAAGAAATATGGCCATTTTCCCCAATTTACACCCCCTCACCCCTTCAACAGAAACATGTCAATCAGATGTCATTACAATACATACTTGTACCAAATTTCAAGCGAATATCTCAATTCTATTTTACCATCCCCTTTAATAATGGAATCGAGGTGGCAGGGGGGGGGGGGGGTTGAAAAATATTATAAAAAAAATTAAGGTCTTGGCTTCTAGTATATACACCAAATCCCCAAGTTACTCTACTCTTACCAGCTTGCTTTACTTATTTTCTCATATTTACCCCTATTTAACCCCCAACCCTTCACCGGAATTAGTGCAAAATATAATCTAGTTCCATATCTCGTCATATACGTGTATGTACCAAATTTCAAATCAATCAGCCTTATGATGGAACGTCTACGTTACTCACGCCTATGTTACGGTCATCTGTCTCTCTCACTCTCATATATTTTTTGGTCAGCGCTCAACATAACAGGTGCATGTTAAATAACGTAAACGTTCCATCATAGGCCTGAATATCTCAAACCGTTGCTGAGAAACGTGCGCAAAAAAAAATTACAGACCGACCGACAGACAGACAGACAGAAATACGTATTTAAATTTGTATGATTAAATAAAATTATTGTAAATACTTTAGTTATTTTTCACTTGAAATTTCATTAATTTTATTTGTTTAATAGTTAATTTAATTTAATATTTATTAGAATAATATTTCGAAAAAACACGTGGATGTAAAACGATGTACATAGCAGAAGAATATTTCTTTGCAACTGTTGTATTTGAGTTGTTTGTTGTAGGTTGTAGTATACTATACAATGCACAGGGATGCGCGCACCATTTCCATCCATTCTAAACGGAGCATCAGTGTGCGTTAAAATTCTTTCCCTTTCAATAGCATTTTTTTTCCTGAGAAATGTAGTATAATTTTAAATAGTATGATCAATTAATATGAAGTCTTACCTTTATTTTAGACCGGGTACATTCAAAAATATTAAAATACAAGGACGCTAGATTAATTTAAAAAAAAATCCAAAAAAGGCTGCAATTTTTTGATGATATTTTTTTTTATACAATTTTTTAACTATTACACTCAAAGAAAATGATAGGTAAATTCAACCAAAAAGAGCATATGAAATCGCGCCTATCTACTTTCATAGTTAAATCAATCAGAAAAAAATAGTCATACAACTTTATTTGTTTTCGTAAACAAATAGTAGTTTAATAATCATATCTTCTTGTAACAAATTAAATAGTACAATGACATTTTTTTATGTTCACTAACCATTTTCAATTTGGTCTACAATTAAATAGTACAACGACTTTGTTTTTTGTTCACCAACTAATTTTTAGGTTGATCTACACTTTATTGTATGAACAAGCGTCTAGGGAGACCAGGATACTTTGGCTTCGAGACTTCCGCATGCGCACTGAAATGCGACATTTGAACAGTGTAATGCGCATGCGGAAGTCCTGAAGCCTGTACAAAACAAAAAAAAACATACCTAAGAAAAAGAAACAATTTGCCAAACCAGATGCCAAAGAGGTGAATAATATAGCTTTAGATCTCTTGTATCCTCCCAAACCATCTTCATCTTCTGTATAATGACTTTGAGTATTAAAAATATATATATCTGACTTTTAGAAAGTTGTATTATTTTTTACGATTTACCAAGAAAAATATCAAATCAGGTGTTAGCATTTATGTGTAAAAATTAATTTAAAATCCAATTTTATTATTTAAATTTCAATTTTATCTAGGTACGTGTTTTTTTGTCTAAAATTCTGCTTGGGCTTAAGTTAACTAGATTTTTTTATTCTTTATGGAGTTAATGTTTTTAAAAACGAAAATTATTTCGCAAAACAGTAACATTGTTTATAAAGATGCATCTTTATACTTAACTTGCCAACTCCTTGTGCAAACCTACCCATGGCAGTTTCTGGAAACATAAGTTCAACAAATTTGATTTATTTGTTCATTTGCAAACTAAAAATTTCTTATTTTTTTTTTAGATTAGGGTAAGTGATGTAATAGGCTAATTTGCAATTCGGCATTAATAAAGTTTGTATTTTAAATTTTTGTGCTCAAAACTACTGTCTAGGTTTACTTATTATTCATTTTTATATTACATACATTGAAGTAGGAAATATAACTTCATAAACAATTTGGCTGTTATATGAAATAGACACAAAAATTTCTTTTCAAGTTAACTAATATATTGTGTATTACCGGCTACCGTTGTGTTAATGTTAATATGATACTAATATAAACTAAATCACAAAACATCTGTTCAATTTCGAGCAAATGTAAGTTACTTTCATGTTACAGTTTAACTTTTCTGGAGAATAATTTTGCACATTCAATACGAAACACACCCATTTTTATTATTAAAATACAAGAGAGAGTTAAACAAATCAACTACAAACTAATAAAACAACAAATTTCAGTCAAAGATGTTTGAGGTTAGAAACAGAAGCACGTCACTGCACGAGATCACACAGATGCTCAATTTACCGCCTTCTACTTTTTAACAGTGTGTAATGCGCATGCGGAAGTCTCGAAGCCAAAGTATCCTGGTCTCCCTAGACGCTTGTATTGTATGATGAAGTTTTTTTTGGTTAGCCAAAATCTCAGTATTGAGACATCAGGCCACCCAAACCAAAGATTAGAGATCGTTTATAAGATCCATCCAAATATATTGATGATCCTTGAGAGAATTTGAACATTGCAATCATGTTATTAATTTTCTATAAATTCATAAGAGTTTAAGATAATGCATGATTGATTATTGTCAGTGATTTGTATGTGGCGTCATCTGGGAATAATTTCTGTAATAGACTACGTGGTAAGCAAGCAAATTTTATGGTAATTCTTTTAGAACTTCTAGAAGACGACAATAATATTGGTTTGTCTACCAGGTACAATAATACAGCGAACTAATACTGGGTTAGAAATATAATTCGATAATAGTTAAAAATAAAATATACTATTATCTAGTTTAATTTGACAGAATTCAACAAAATAATAGTCGGACGAACATAGTCTTATTCATCTATTTTTTAAGTTAATGTTTGTTTTGTTGTACGACAACTTTTCATTAATTAAAATAACAATCACATCTTGTTTAAAAATACCATCAATATAGTTTGGTTTAACAAAATTAACGATATTGTTAGTTAACCATTTTTTTTTGTTGAATTTACCCCATGCTATTTCTTTGAGTGTAAATGATTAGAAACAATAGTTATATGATATATAAACTGAAAAAAAATTGAGCTAAATTTTCAAGATGTTTGGGTCTTTTTTTTATTTTTAGGAAGCAATAAAAAATTGGCCAAAATTTGGCTAACTTCAACATGCTGGTTTTGTAAATGTGAATATTTTTATTCCTACCTTTTTCTGCATTGAAGTACTACCTTGAATTAAAAGATAATGCATTTACATCCCATACAGCACACCAAATAACGATTACGATGTGTTCGCATTGTGACGATGTATCTAGATGCAGACACAAGGTTACACAAATTGTGTAACATTGTGTCTGCATCTAGATACATCGTCACAATGCGAACACATCGTAATCGTTATTTGGTGTGCTGTATGGGATCTTATATTAAAGTCAGTTATTTTTTATGGGCCTGTGAATAGTTAGAGACGCAAAAAATTAAGAGATAACTATTATATTGTTATTTTTATATACTAATAAATATCAATAGTCATTAAAAATGGCAACACAAGAGATTTTATATCCCCTTTAAAACCCAATTTGATTTTTCTTCCTAGCTTGTATGGTTTTCGAGCAATTCAACTTTTTCTATAGGCCGCGCGCAAAAAATTTCAAATAAACGAAAATTCGCGCGCATTAAAAATACAAATTTTGGAATTTTTTTCAATATCGATTTTCTCGAAAACCATGGCATATACAACAAAATTACAATAGGATTTTTTTTTAGGAAATTAGTCAAGCTTTCTTTTTTATGATGAGCAATTTTTTTATATCTTCAACGGTTAACAAGTTATCAGTAAAGTAAGGCTTTTTTCACCGCAGGGATGGTTTTTGTGGGGGTTGCGCCAGATCGGATTTTTGTGGTTTTGTGATGTATAACCCCTCCACTAACAACAGTTACTGAAAGAAAATCTCAGATAACATTTTTTGTGATGGAAATTTTTATAATTATTGGACTAAAAGTAAGTGTGCATAAATAAATATGAAGATATAAACTGAAGATATTCCCCTTAATTTAGAGAAGTTAGAAGATATTTAGGTAGAAAGAACTATGTTAAGAAAAAGGCATTTTTGTCCATTCTGACAAAAGTGCGGACACAGTGTTTTTCGACTAATTTTCGGACAGTCATTGACAGTTAGAAACTGCCAATTTAACCATGTTCCCATCATTTTCGATAAATTTTAATGCCACAATCGTGTTCAGTGACCAAAAATTAGTCGAAAAACACTGATTCTGCACTTCTGTCAGAATGGGAAAAAATGCCTTTTTAACATTGGAAATGTTAATGTTCGTATATGGGTCCAGAGTTACGAGTTTTATCCAAAGCCGTCGACACGAAAGTGTCGAGGTGAGATGACGTAATACTGAGATACGCAGCGTTCGAGTGGCCGTGAATATTTTGATAACATGATGTGCGATTGTTTTTGATCCAAATTTCATACAAAATTTTATCTTCTGGCACATTTTGACACTGAAAATGATGTCTATAGTTAAGTCACTTTGACACCTCAGAAGAAGATGTTTCATATATGGTGTTATCATTTCCAATGTCTCCGATGGTTGCAAGGATTACGAAATCTGTGAATTTTTAACATTGTTCTTTGTTTAGTATATTTCACTTATAAAATATTATAAGAATCTCATAACATTGTGGATCGTATCAAGTATTCACATGCCAATGAAATTGCAGAATATCTGTGAACAATCAGTAAACTGTCATTTTTTTTGTAAGGCTTAGGACGTTCGAATTAATGAAATATAACTTTAAAAATTGTTCAGTATAATGTGGCAATAAATGCATTTATTTTATATTCGATCGAATTTTGGTACCGATAAAATTTTACCGCCCTAGAGCCACCTCTGTCTTTTCTCACGGAGACCAAATGAACCAACGCATTATTTTTGATAGATGATCCACATTCTTTTCATATTAGACTAGTTTCGGCTATTTTTATATTTTCACATAAATACGTAATTATGGACACACCTAAGAGAAACACATAGTAAAAGATATTATTCTGCTAAAACCGCCGCCTTGGCAACATGAAGGTTCTTTTCTATATTACAATTTACAATTTCCGAGTGACGGCGTTACCTCTACATAAAAATGTTTGATGCATAAGTAAACAATTTTATAAAAAACAGATGATAAAAAGTTAAAGATAGGCAACGTAAATATATCGTAAAACTTAATAAAACGTAGTGTATACTAACACAGCATTATAGAATTAAAAGTAGGACTATTCTATTGATCTAAAGATTTATGTACTTAGTGAAATGATGTACATAAATGAGAGAATAATAAACAAGCTGTCAGTTTAATTAGTTTTTTGCATAAAATGCGAAATTATATAAAAGTATCGAGTATAAATACAGGGTGACTCAAATGTAACGCCAGTCGTCTTAGAGATTGAAATTATATTTGAAATTAAATATATTTGCACCAGTGGCGGCTCGTGATATTGTCTGCAGAGGAGGCTTGATATTTTGAAAGACAATTAACTTGCAATATGATTACAATTTGTACATTTCCCCACCACCCCCGGGGTAAAAGATATTAATTTGGAAGATTGGAAGATATGCTGCTTCTTCCATAGGGAGGCTCAGCCTCCCCTGACGAACCGCCACTGATTTGCACCGATTTCAAATTGATATTAGGTAATAAGATACAGTTCCTTGCTACTTTCCACTTATAGGTAGATAGAAATTAGTAAAACTGAGTGAAATGTTATTTCTTGCTTTTTAGAAATATTTTTTGAAATTTCTTTAAAAAAAACCAACTTTATCTTTTTTTTGCGTAGCTATTTCTATAGGGGCGCCAAGATGTATGTCGCCCAGGTTTCATGTAGCCTAGCTACGCCTTTGAAACATATTTAGTTAATTTACATTAACCTCAGTTTCAACAAAATATATTTAATTTTAACAATGTTTATTTTTGATGAAAATATATACGTATGTTATTTTGCCAAGTACATACTGAAAGCGTTAAGTGGTATATTGCGAGTAATTTTAAGTGATATTATGTGTATAGAGTATAGACATAGGTGGCTGACTAATGGCTAATTAAAGTTCATGACTACTTTTCATTTAAAGCATTAACCGTGGAAATATTGCTTAATTTAATATATCAAGAGGGACTTTTATGGTTTAAATTTCATAAAATGAGAGTATCTCAGGAAATGAGTCTTTTAAGAGAGTGTAAAATATTGTGATTTCGCACATTTAGTAGGTATTTATTGTAAAGTTTTTAGAACACTTACAGTTAGTGAACAGTTAGATAAGAACGTTGCCTACATTAGAAAATTACATCTCATAATAGAGAAATAATTTAGAATAGAATAAAATAAATAATTATAAACAAAAACAAAACTCAACTTGTGAAAATGGGAATTAAAAATAAAAGGAAATAAATATAAAAATCTGTTGTTCAGTGACTGCAGTTGGAGGGCCACTAGCTAGCACATAATAATATAGTTTTTTTACGAAGTAAAAAAAAATGTTTCTTCTTCTGACTACACCAACTTATCTTTGTGTGTTTTGACGCACTGAATTCGAATCCGGAGTCAGAATTGCTCTAACACCAACCATTTTTTTGAAAGTTGCGAAAATATCCTAAAACTCATAATTTAGGTTATTTTCGGGATTTACTAAAAATTGGTGGCTGATTGAGCTAAACGGAACCTGATTCGAATTCAGCACGTCGAAAACAGAGGTTGCCCAGTGGAGTCCCAGAAATAGACCACTTTTCACTTTTTCACTTTTCCGGAAATCGGCGATTTTCAGAAGCGGATAACTCGAGAACGGTTGAAGATAGAAACTTTTTGTTCAAGTAAAAAATATAGGAAACTTTGTCAGCTTTCAAAAAGGTAAGAATAATTTTTTCTCAAGGACCAATAGTTATCGAGTTATAAGCGAAAAACCAAAAAAAGTCAAAATTTAGGGCCTTTCGGAAGCCCCCCCCCTCCGCGAGGCCCACCTCCTAGGGTCGGGGACTTTTAGTATGTTTACCTCCCAAGCGCGGATTTATGAGGAGGGGGGTAACGAGGTAATTACACCCACCCAGATTCTGTAAAACATCAACTTTCGTTTTAAAATTTCATAATTTTTATTATTTTATTTAGCTGTGTTTATATATTTTTTTTTCTATACTAGAAATTTTTTTGTGATTCTCTCCCCCCCGCTCATCAAAAAATATATCTCGAACAGCTTAAATATTAACACCGCAGGGGAGTGTACTAGGCCCATTATTATTTTTGATTTTACTTCCACATCCAGTGGAAGTATAGTAACGACAAAAAAATTTTTAAAAATTTTTATTGTTCAAATAGGCTTAGAATGTCATGAAACGTCGAGATTTCAAGTTTGAGCGAAAAAAAATTTCTGTCTGTCGGTCTGTCGGTCTGTCGGTCTGTCGGTCTGTCGGTCTGTCGGTCTGTCGGTCTGTCTGTCGGTCTGTCGGTCTGTAACTTTTTTTGTGCGCACGTTTACTCTGGAACCGTTTGAGATATTGACTTGAAATTTGGTACACATATGTACTTTAACGAGATCTAGAACTAGATTATATTTTCATCTTGTTCCGTCGAAGGGTTGGGGGATAAATTGGGGTAAATTTGGAGTAAATAGGTAAATCAAGCAGGTAAGAGTTCATAAAATTGATATTTAGTATTGACAAGAGAAGCTAATGTCTCAAAAAAAAATTGGAATTAGCCACCCCCATTACCACCCCCATCCCATTATTAAAGGGGATGAAAAAAAAATGTGATTTAGTGTCTGTACAAGAACCAGAAACCTCAAAATATTTTTTTACTTTATCCACCCCTCACTCCCACCCCCTGTCACCACCCCCACCCCACTACCAATGTGGGGTATCGTTTTATGGGTTTTTGGGGTAGAGGATTTCAAATATTATATTATTAAAGTTCCATAAACAATTATTTCTAGATACAAAATTTTTTCGTTGTGTGGATAGAAAATCCGGATGTGGAAGTAGTGATTCCTTGGGCAGCGGTTTTATCAATGATATAATAAAAAATATTGACAACACTTTTTTAACACTCTTTGCTGATGATACGTCTTCTATTATTTCTGCCATAATCTTAGCAAAAATGCTACAAATTGTGTTAAACAAATGGCAGAGTGGTGTCAAAAAAATGGCCTAGTCCTCAACACTCAAAAAACAAATCTTTTATTATTTTACCCTATTGGAGTGAGCAATAATATCAGTTTAATGGTTAAAACAGAATCTCAGTTATTACATCAGGATGAACATGTAAAATTTTTAGGTATAGAAATGGACCAAAATTGTTCCTGGGATTTTCATGTTAAAAGTCTAACCAGCAAACTTGCTACAAAAAATTATGCCATTCTGCAGCTAAGAGGTGTAGTAAATATCGAGACAATTAAATATTTTTATTATGGGCAAATAAATTCGATGCTCTCTTATGGTATTCTATGCTGGGGTAACTGCTCTGGGATAGAGAAAGTGTTTTTATTACAAAAGAGAATAATAAGGAGTATGTTTCAACTTAACTATATAACTTCCTGCAGGCCCTATTTCAAACAACATGGAATCCTTACGGTTTATTCATTATATATTTTAGAATGTGTGTGTTATGTCAGGAAAAATATTGATCAAATACCTAAATGTAGTGACATAAACAAATACACTACGCGTGCCGCTAATGACTTATATGTTCCACCGAGTAGGTTGGCTCAGGTGGGCAGGGGACCATATACAACTTCTATTAAGCTTTACAATCACCTACCTCTGAGTCTGAAGGTTTTAAGCAGCTTCAAACAATTTAAAAACCATGTTAAAAATCGATTAAAAAATCAGTGTTTTTATTCCCTATCCGAATTCTTTCAATTTCGAAATAACCATTAATTGAGGACCTGAAAAATCCAATTTTATTGACTGTTTTTTTTTGTTGTCAAATATTTTAAATCTCTTGGGACAATTTTGTGATAATAGGCTTGGTTGTTTTATACTTTTTATCAAGTTATTAATTTTTGTATTGAATACATATATTTTTAAACTGTGTATTTATATATATTCTCGTAGCATTTTAATGTGTCAGGTGTTACGTTGTACTGTGTGTGCTATTTGACAATGCCAAAACTGTTATTGCAGTCTAATGGGAAATAAAATATTATTATTATTATTATTATTATTATTATTTTAATTTTAATTTTCGAGCAAAAACATGTTTGTTATTTTTCAGTACGCGGCTGTGTTACCCCCCCCCCCCCCTCCCCAAGCTCAAGGTCCAGATCCGCCCTTGTTACCTCCTAACTACCCCAAACCCATCCCTGAAGTCAAAAATTCTGCCGCTTTTCATGTAGTCTACACCCCTATATTGATAAATTCGTCGACTGGACTATTATACGTATTTTATGTTTGCTGTTTAGAGAAGAAGCGGATTCGGTAAAAATTTACTGATTTTTTTGCTACCGACAATAGCGGGAGAAAAATATTTTAAAGTTGTAATGATAACAACGCATTTAAGACTAAAAATTTGTTCCTTTGACAGCTTTATTAGTTTCATTTTTTAGATAAATTACGACAAAGACCAATTTCGCTATATCTCCGATCTCAAATGGTCTACGTCCGTCCCTCGACGCTCCTTCTGAACTCTTACCCACTTAAACCCGTCCCTCGTTGGGGCCCTGTGTCACTGTGCTTTGAGGTTTCTATACTATGTTTGGTACATGTAAGATATTTTCCTGTGTAAGCGTAATCTTTGACTTAAATCTAAATCAACAATTTACACGTTTTGATACCGACAGAGTCCTGTTTATTAGCCTTTCTTTATTACAAGCTTTTGTTTAACTTGCAATGTTTGTAACTATGTCTGTCCGGTTCAAAATTTGTGATGGGATTTTGCCGCACTTTCTATTATCCCTATCAAGCTGAAATTTTACACACTTGTATAAGACCTTCGACAATACAATATGATTAGAGAATATTATTTAGGTGTTAAGCAAATCACAACTTACACACTTTTTTATTTATTATGACCTTACCTGCTTTCTGTATAATATGGTACAAAAAGTGTGTTTTTTTGTTTTAACACTATGATTTTATTTTTTTTTGATCGTACAGTGTATTTACTCAGAGGTTGTATTTTAAGATATTCTAAGAAATGACGAAGGCGCGCCTTCGCCATTTCTTAGAATACGGACGCGTGCAGCGAAGGAATGGGTACCTACTATAGACCAGTAGAATTAGTAAAAAAAAAGTCTGAAATTTATTGTAATTCGTTTCAGGATGCCACGCGGATTAAACGATAGTTTTATTGATTACGAACATGACCTTGAATTTGGTCCACTTTTTGACCGCCGGAACATTGTTTATTTAACGATTTATTGTTGAAAAATTCAAAAAATCGACTTTTTTAAAGATAAGATAAAGACCTTTAACGATAGATTTTTCAATTTGTAGATACTGTTAGAACTTTGGAAAGCGATTCATTTGAGAGGTGGTTCGTTTAAAACGCCATTTTGAAGTTGAAAATAATGCAAATTTGATTTACCATTAATGAAAACATAAAGTTTAAGTCTCAACGAAAAAAATTATGTCCGGATCAACCCTCTACGATAACGGGAACTGGGTGAATTTGCCCTTTACATTATTTATGTTTTTAATAAACAAATTGAATATCTCTTAAACTAACCAAACTTTTTTGATGAAATTTTAGGGTTAACTTTGGGATAATAAAAGACATATTTTGTCAAAGTTTCAAGCACTAAAGTGCTTTTGTTAAAGAATAAAAAATATTTGTAAATTACGAAAATTTTCGCGGTTTTTTGAAATTATTTAAACAAATTTTCAAGCGTTTTAAACGAAACACCTCTCAAATTAACTGTTTTCCAAAGTTCTAACAGTATCTACAAATTGAAAAACCTATCGTTAAAGATCTTTGAGTTATCTTTAAAAAAGGCGATTTTTTTGAATTTTTTAACAATAAATCGTTAAATAAACAATGTTCCGGCGGTCAAAAAGTGGACCAAATTCAGAGTCATGTTCGTAATCAATAAAACCATCGTTTAATCCACGTGGCATCCTGAAACGAATTACAATATGCATATTTTCTAATTCCACTGGACTACTATTACTTCCACATCCAGAGGAAGTATAGTAACGACAAAAAAATTATTAAAAATTTTTATTGTTCAAATAGGCTTAGAATGTCATGAAACGTCGAGATTTCAAGTTTGAGCGAAAAAAAATTTTCTGTCTGTCGGTCTGTAACTTTTTTTGTGCTCACGTTTACTCTGGAACCGTTTGAGATATTGACTTGAAATTTGGTACACATATGTACTTTAACGAGATTTAGAACTATTTTCATCTTGTTCCGTCGAAGGGTTGGGGGGTAAATTGGAGTAAATTGTAAATAGGTAAAAAATAGGAGTAAATTGGAGTAAATAGGTAAATCAAGCAGGTAAGAGTTCATAAAATTGATATTTAGTATAGACAAGAGAAGCCAAGGTCTCAAAAAATTTTTTGATATTACCCCATTACCACCCCCACCCCATTATTAAAGGGGATGAAAGAAAATGTGAATTAGTGTGTGTACAAGAACCAGAAACCTCAAAATATTTTTTACTTTACCCTTAAGTGTAGAATCTTTTAGATAATGCATCCATCACGGTCAAACACATTTGAGTGTATACATAATAGTTAGGACTAACAAAAGACACGATTTGGATTTTTTTTTTTAATTTGGAATTTACTATAACCAAAAAAAAACTGGCACGTTTTTGTGTAAAAAATAAAAATTTTGCCTTATTTTCCCTGTATCATTCTTGATTTTGCAGATATCAAAATTTGACAAGAGAAAATTTTAACCTACTGTAATAAGCTTTCATTTGGTTCAAGGTATGTACATGTTAAAAGGCTTTTTTTGTTGCAAATTAGTATTTGACCTGGACAAAATTAGTAAAAATCTGAATTTTTGCGCAGACGCTCCAGGTGTAGCAAACCCTAATCCACAAAAATCCCAACATGGCTACCCAAAATATTGAAGGTCAAAGTTTTTTGCAAATATCTCGCGTTCTATGCATCGGATGCCCATGAGATCAATGTGAAAGTTGTAGAGAATTAAATTATCTACAAGTTATTTTTTTTATTTTTTAACAACCTGGGGGGGGGGGGGGGGGTTGACCTTGAATATCTCGAAGGGGAGGCTTCTAGATATACAAGGTCAAAGTTGGTTTTTTGCGAATATCTCGCGCCAAAAAGTCGGACAGCAATAAAGTTAACATGAGAGAGAGAGAGAATTGTAGAGAATTCAATTATCTACAAGATTGGTATTTTGCATTTTTCCCCAAAACCTCGCCCTTTTCGAGATATTCAAGGTCGAAGTTTAAAAAAACGGTTTTTTGCGAATATCTCGCTCCCTATGCACTGGACCGCGACGAAGTCTACTACAAGCAGTAGAGAACTTGAATATCTGCAAGACTGATAAATTTATAGTTTCTAAAAAATATTTTTTAGATTCCATTCGTTTCCGCACCACCCACGAGGTAGAATGCATAGCGCGTTTTTTTTACATAGTTTCCCCTGTGTATATAGGCCTAATCCATGAAAGTTGCGTCGATTGTTGCATAAGGTACTCTATATACATTAATCCTACTATACATTAATCCTACTCTGACTCATACTCAGGCTTCATTGAATTTCAGCTCATTCTGTAAACTATCATCATCGCTAACATTATAATCATTACTATCATAAGAATCAGAATCCTCATCATCGGCATTGCTAATTTCATTGTCATTCGTTGTTACAATGTCTGAGCATTCGAAATCATCTATTTCAGCAGAAGATATTCCAGTTCAAATATTTTTTTATTTTCTTTATATTAGTGAGGTTTTTTTTTATGGCATTATGAGTTATCCATGCAGCCAGGCACAAGTTGTTATATATAAAACTAATCGGATAAATACATTTGCACATATATACACGCAGCGCACATCTATACATATATTACCCTAAACCTATTCTAATCCAAAAAACAGGAAATTATAAAGAAGATCCAAGGGAAGGTACGGATGCACATTCTTCTTGCCCAGGAGTCTTTCAGGCCATTTTGTTAGACACACTATAATAGACTACGGTAAATGGGAATTAGGTAAAATTAAAACAAAGGTGAGACATATAGGGAACGAATCTATTAGTTACACATTTATACTTTCAGACCAGACGTTTTCAAAAAGCGTGTAATAACTGCATTCACTCTATTATCGTTTAGAGCTAATAGATTGACTGGCATTTGAATGTTAAGGTTCAGAATATCTGCATACAGTTGGTCACGTCCAGATGAATGTTTAGCACAGTTAAAAAATAAATGGTCCAGATCGCCTACAACATTACAAATTTGGTCGGTGAGATTCCTATTTTATTTAAATGTAGAGGGTAGCAACCATGTCCAAATCTCAGCCTAATAAGTGTAGTAGTATATTTCCTAGGAATATGAAAAAAGTGGAACCAAGGTTCCTTAGGAATTTCTATTTGGATATGGGTATATCTTGTAGGCGTAGTAAAACAATATTCGTGCCAATGAGAAGTCCATTTTTTATTTAATCTCGCTTTGCTAATATTTATACCGTCCTGTAGACACAGACTGTCTACAGGATCTCCATGTTCGACACTGTCTTTGGCCAATATGTCGACTTTTTCATTGAATTTTATGCCGCTGTGAGCTTTAACCCATATATAATTAATTTTAAACCCAGATATTTTCAATAAATAATTATAGTGTTTAATTAAATTAATGAAAGGGTGACACATGCTGGATACAGGATTATAAGTATTACTTATTGCCAAGAGAACTGATCTGGAGTCACTTAGATGATTGAGTTTTTAACCTGCTTATGTATAATATGTTCCAAGGTTTTGGCTATAGCCTATGCTTCTGCTGAGTATATCGACGTGTCTTGGGAGAGTTTGATTGCGTACTTGTGTTAGGTATTAAGGATGCACAGCCTGTACCATAGTTAGATTTTGAGGCATCTGTATAGAAATGCATAGCAGTAGGAAGTTTTTTTAAGATGTTTTGGAGGATGACTTCATTTGCTCTGTGATTTTCTGTATAATTAGGGAATAATATATACGACTGACTTATCAAGTCGAAATATTCGGCCTGAGGGAGAAAGTGGTGTTGGTTGATATTTTTAGAAACTTGTAATACTTCACGATATCCTATGCACAGAGGTGGGGAATTTCTTTTCTCCCAGAATTTGTCAGTAAGATCTAAGATATTTAGGTGGTGTATTCTGTCCATCATAGCAGGACTTTTTATATTTAATTTTAAAACATTTTTTTCAGAAAGGAACTCTCTCCTGAGGAAAAGAGGAGGTTCTTTGGACTCGCAAAGGTTCGATTGGGGTTGAATTCATGGCACCGATACATGTACGAAGAGCTTTATTTTGCATTACATCGATTTTGTTTAGCACAGACTTACTAGCGGATCCATATAGAGTGCAACCGTATTAGTGAGGTATCTCATAGCTAAACAAAAACGTTTGTGTTACATTCTTGAATTATTTAGGAGGTTTTAATGTTATTCGACTAATCGGCATTATTACCATTTTAACTGATATAGATACTGAGATTATTTGATAATATTTTCCAACGAAAAGTAATAAAAATGGTACATTAAAAAAAAATTAAACAATTTTTGCCCTCAGTTTGGCACCCCTCCGAGCTGGCGCCCCGGGCAGTTGCCCGGGTTCCCCGGCCCTTAAGCCACCCCTGATTGTCTATTATTTCTTTCACCGCCTCGGAAAATATGGTCGATAATAACAATAATGCTTCATCAAAAAAAAACGTTTTTTTTAAATTTCGACCTTGAATATCTCGAAAAGGGCGAGGTTTTGGGAGAAAATGCAAAATACCAATCTTGTAGATAATTAAATTCTCTACAACTTTCATGTTAACTTTATTGCTGTCCGATTTTTTTGGCGCGAGATATTCGCAAAAACCATGTTTTTTAAACTTTGACCTTGAATATCTCGAAAGGGGGGGAGTTTGGTAAAAAATAAAAGAGACAGCTGGTAGATAACTTAATTCTCTACAATGGGCATCCGATGCATAGGACGCGAGATATTTGCAAAAAACTTTGACCTTCAATATCTTGGGTAGCGATATTGGGATTTTTGTGATGGACACCACGCGAGACTAGTTTTCACTCGGTGACGTCACAGTGCTTTTCGTGAGGAGTGGCGAGGATTTCCACTTTAATTATTTACTGCAAAGTAAGTACTGCGATTTAAGAGCTGATATTCGGTGTGGCGTGTTTTTATACATAAATACACACTTTAATGAAATAAAGTACGTTTTCATGTAGAATTGACCAAGATAATCAGAAAAAACATCCACATGGAAAAATGTCAGTGGCGTACCACTTTTTTGGTAAAAAAAAATCATAAGATATGTTTGCACGGACGCCACTGGTGGAGCGATAAAATAACTTTCCTAACTAAAATATGTGGTTTTACATACTATTAACACATACCAAAATTGAAAATAATATCTGAGATTAAATAGCGTTTAAAAAAAACCCTGTAGTAAAAAATTTAAGCCGTTGTGGACATACGTTCATATGAACTTTTCTAAAGTAACCTAAGGAATCACATCCTGAAATATTAGCACGTCATTAAGGAACGACCTGTATAAGGAAATAAGATAACTGGGCGACGGTAAAATTTTATTTCCCAATTTTTAGCGATCTTTTTTGAAGGATTTTCATTTTTTCTCTATTTTTTTTTAATAGACAATAAAGTAACTGAATTTGATTCATCGCCCATGTTTGAAATTTGGCCATTATTCATAAATAAAGACTGTAAGTGAACATCGCAAATATGTACTTGATAAGACTTGACTTTTTAAACTATTAAGTAAGAGATAAAGATCATTTACAATATTAACATCAATAAATATACGTTCATTCGTTCGACTTCCGCTTACATTAATAGGATTCCAAATGCGCATTCTTTAAGCCACCCAGTTTGTCAGAGCGAAGTCTGATGAAACTAACAAGCAACCGTATATTTAAGACGTCCGCATCCCGTTTTAATCATATCAAGACCATGCCATGACATCTAATTTCGCTGCAGCCGTTGTTTGTCTTTCATTTCATTCTCATTCGCAATTTGACGTAATCGTGGGAATAGCAAAGTAGAGATAAAATATTCAAATGCTGGTGTAATGGAGAATTTTACTCAACTATAGTAAATATTGCCTGTACCTTAGTGTTTCTAAGGTTTGTTTGACGAAAGGTTCCCTCACTATGATTCTAAATGTTAGGGCCGTGGAGAGGAAATACGGCCCCGGGGGGGAAATATGGACCCCCATTCGGTACTTTTATAATAAAATCGGACCCCTCAAGTAAGCCCCCCCCCCCTCTCGTCGAGCCTGCTAAATGTTACCTTGCAAAATGTAAAAAGTGGTTTCAGTCAAATGCCATAAAACTGGAGTATGTTTATGTTGTACTTCAAATCATGCTGATTAATAATCTCAATGGGCCCAAGAGTTTCCAAGATATTTAAGTATAATGTTTGAGAAATGCAGCTGGCAGGGGCAGTATGTTTCCACGTACACTAGGGTACGTAAGAACCTTTAAGAGGTGATTATATAACCAGTTTCAAGCATAAAAGTTCTAATGAAGGTATGCCCTAAAATGCTTCATAAGGAAGCTACAGCTCTATAAAGATGGCATCCAAAAGGCAATTTTCAGCAACTAGATCTAACTTTTATCTACAAATAATAATTCACTACAATGTATTTTAACAGTTTCAAGCAATTATGTCATTGTTATGAAAAAAAGCCTATAGTCCAAGATCCCAGAGCCGCCAGACCTACGTCATTTTAGCAAAGTTAATATTTTGACAACGAATAGCATAATATCTAGTTAAGAACGTATGCGTATTTGCTAGCTTTTGCAGGAAACAGGTACAAAAGGTACATAAAAAATTTTCTCTCCTACGTTAAAGTATGATAGCTGATTTATTTTTCAAGTGGCAGACTAACGACATGGTGTAAGCGTCAGGTGGAAAATTCGGATCAACGCCGAGAAATTGGAATCGATTCTCTTCATGCGCCGCTTCACAGAAAACCGGATTCTAACGCCACTTTCGATCGGGGGTAGAGAAATTCCAATTAAGCGGTGCGTGAAGTATTTGGGGGTGAACCTAGACAAAAGACTGACGTTTAATACACATATTAACGAGACGATACGCAAGGTCTACTCCATGTCCAGGAGTCTGTACCCGCTCCTGGCACGGGGTAGCGGACTCAACAGGACTAATAAAAAGTTGTTGTACATGATGGTAAGCAGGCCGGCCATCACATACGCGGCGCCGGTGTCGCCACGACAATGCGGAAGTTGAGAGTATTAGAACACAAATTTATGCGTCTCAATTCAGACTCTGGTAGGTACACCTCCCTCAGAGATCTCTATGCACGTTGCCACGACATAACCACACTAGCAGACTGCGTCCGGGAAACATCGCAAAAATTCTATCAGTTTAAACTGGACGGTAGTTCGCTAACCCGCAACATTACTCGAATCAGACAGCATAACGCAATACTTTTCGATATAAGACACCCCCCTACCATACCAGGCGTTTCCTATCTTCCGGCAACTTCCTTAGCCACACTTCCCTCTAGGAAAACCTAACCCTACTCTACTATTTATCTTTCCTCAACTTTAACTTTCCAACCCCTTCTTTATGTTTGTAAAATTTTGTTCTTTTATCCTTTTTGTTCTTTTTGTCCCCTTTTTGTCTTTCTAAATTTCCTCTAGACCGATAACATCCTATAAATTCAAACTTTTTTAAATTCAACCCTTTTAACTATCCTACCTTCCTTGGCGGCGGTCAGACCACAAGGACGTCATTTGCTCGAACGGGTTTTTTCGTTTAATTCTGTTTTCCCGTATCAGCAACCAAAAATTTGTAAGTGCAGTGCAAGTGTTAGTTTTAAGTTTTTTATTCATTAGTTTTAGGCTCGTGCGAGCACATTCCTTAAGCATAACCTAGTTTTAAATCTGCCTAAGGCGGACAGGTGTCCTAGCTGTAACAAGCATTATCATCGAACCAAATCGGACCCGCCTCGTCCAACCACACATTTACCACGACGCTACGCGCCGTGGTTGTCTGGTTGGCTCCGGGCCGGGATCCGATGAGGTGCATTCTTGTAAGAAGAAATTTCAAATAAATTTGTTTGTTGTTGTTGTTGTCAACCTCCGAATCTTAAGGTCCGAGGTTCGATCTCTGAGCGTTCTCAGCTTTTTTTTCAACAAATATTAACTTAAGTGTTGATTACCAAGAAAGAGACAACCGATAGGAAAATATTTATTATTTTTGGCCATAACTTTTTTTCCTAGTACGTATATTTGAAAAGAAAAAAACAGAACGCTCAGGGATCGAATCTCGGACCTTAAGATTCGGAGGTTGACGCTTATACCATGTCGTTGGCGTGTCACTTGAAAAATAAATCATACTTTAACGTAAGTGAGAAAATTTTTATGTACCTTTTGTACCTGTTTTCTGCAAAAGCGCCCCGCTTTCAAGCTAGCAAATACGCATACGTTCTTAACTAGATATTACACTATTCGTTGTCAAAATAATAGCTTTGCTAAAATGACGTAGGTCTGGCGGCTCTGGGATCTCACTCTACTACTTTCTATATTTTTATAGATCTTTATTTATAGAGTTCTTCTGGTTTACTTTCGTCGCCATATATTATATTGGCTCTTTGGAACAATGTTCTGATTAACGACCTCTTCTGTTGTGGATGGTGGTGGATGCAGGTAACGATCGGTATGTGTTTGTTTTCTGTAGAGTCCATGGGACAGCCCATCGTTGCTTAGTCGTTTCACCGACTGCTCGATCTCTATCGTAAACTTTATTTGATGTTGCTTGATCAGATGGTTAAAGAATACAGACAGTGAAGAATTTCTATGCGGCCAAATTATGATGAAACGTATCGTCAACATAACACAACAAACATTTTGATTTCTCTACACTACAGCGTATGGCTTTTTCTTCGTGCTTTTGTTCGTGGAAATATCCGTTCCACAGAAAATATGTGCCGATGGGCGTATCAAACCAAATCGGGTATATCTTCTCTTAATTCTCTGGTACAAGTTGCTGGCGTATCAGGTTAACTGTTTCCTCAGTTGGTATGTTGGTGAAAAAAGATTCCACGTCGAAACTCATCATGATGTCACTGCTCGTTATTTGTAAACCTTCTAGAATTTCCACAAAAGAAAGATGTTTGGTAAATTAACGATTAAGTCAGAAACACAACTTGTGGGCATCCTGTCAGGACAGTACAAGCTAAACAAACACCTAACCAATATAGGAGTCAGAGACAATCCAGAATGTAGGATGTGTGGTGAGGATGAGACAACTCCTCATCATATTATGCGAATGCTCAGCGTTGGTGACTGAAAGGCTTTCATACTTCGGGAGACCACTTGTGACTCTGGAAGAGATAGCCAGAGCTCTTATTCATCATTTTGGGAGGAACTGGACTAATGGATTAGCGAATTGTGAGGTACAACAAGCTTAAGTTTCACTATGAGTTCTAGCACCACAACCTATAAAGAAAAAACTTCCATCTCATACCTTGAAGCTGATGTACTAAAGTACATAAAATATAAGCAAATTCTGTTTGTAATACTTATGCATAACATTGAAACTATTAGAAAATACTGAATTCTTAATTTAATAATAAGAAATCCGTTGGAAAACCCAAAGGAAAGTGAAATATCTGATATCAGGTACTTAGGCACACTTCAGATATGAGTATGAGTCCCGAGTTAGCCAGCCTGTATCTGATTTCAATCAGAGCTCTGCACTAGTACACTGCAAAAAACTAACACAAAGTTTCTTAGTAATTTAGAAATGTCTGTCAAAAAGTAAAACGGCGGTATTTCAGAGAAATATCCTCATAAGAAGTGGAAGGGAGAGAAAAAACCAGCACAAAGTTTCTTAGACATTTAGAAATGTCAGTCAAAAAGTAAAACGGCGGTATTTCAGAGAAATACCCTCATAAGAAGTAGAAGACAACCCATTGTATTTTTAAACTCAGATTTCTAATATATCTAAAAAATCCTGGTAATTCTAAAACTAGTAAATTTATTATCTCCTTAAGTGTGAACTGACTTCAGGTATGACGATAATGAGATTGGTAATGATATATTTTTAAATATGATTTACCTTTGACAGACACATTTTAGATATGTTGATATGTAATATAAATAATCGATGACTGGCTAAGATAGCTGCGGATGTATTTACATAAACATTTCACAGGTAAATGAGATTGCATGTCGCTTCCCTTTCCATTGGAATTGTTGGTGAATATGCATATGCATTACGGGAAGTATACGCCGCTTTTCCTCATCCTTTGTAGAACTTTATTTTTCATGGAATGTCAGGACACTAAAAGCATTTTTATATTGCCTCAGCATAACGTAAAGTGAACAAAGTAAATAATAAGAGGGTGATGATTTAAGTATGCTAAATTAAATTACATCAGCTCAAATTATATACCTATACGGAATATGTATACTTTTCTTAATAGATTTTCAGCTATTAATTTCTTCATATTAAAGTCTGAATTGCCATATTATGTCAGTTTAGTGGCAGATCAGTGTTTCAAAGTTAGGGGGTTTGAAGATAGCTTCAGATTACGTTCGTAGTAGTCTGGTTTAATTACTTCAACATCCAGTGGAAGTATAGTAACGACAAAAAAATTTTTGAAAATTTTTATTGTTCAAAGAGGCTTAGAATGTCATGAAACGTCGAGATTTTCAGTATGAAAGAAAAAAAATTTCTGTCAGTCGGTCTGTCTATCTGTAACTTTTCTTTTGTGCGCACGATTACTCCGGAACCGTGTAAGATATTGACTTGAAAGGTACACTATGTACTTCAACGGGATCTGGAACTAGATTATATTTTCATCTTATTCCGTCGAATGGTCGGGGGGTTAATTGGGGTAAATGGGGAGTAATGATAATAATAATAATAATAATATATTAATAATAACTTTATTTCACTTGACTTAAAAGAAAAATGCATTGGAATACAGTAAAAAGTATAAAACTATAAGTAAGACTACGGTAATATAAAACAGAGACAAATAGAATAAATAGAATAACTATCAAACACACACTCAAGGAAATAGTATGGGTAAATTCAACAAAAAAAAAATGGTTAACTAACAATTAATTAATTAATTTTGTTAAACTAAATTATATTGATGGTATTTTTAAACAAGAGGTGATTGTTATTTTAATTAATAAAAAGTTGTCGTACAACAAAACAAACATTAACTTAAAAAATAGATGAATAAGACTATTATTTTTTTTGTCTGACTATTATTTTGTTGAATTCTGTCAAATTAAACTAGAGTATAGTATATTTTATTTTTAACTATTATCGAATTGTAATTCTAACCCAGTATTAGTTCGCTGTATTATTGTACTTGGTAGACAAACCAATATTATTGTCGTCTTCTAGAAGTTCTAAAAGAATTACCATAAAATTTGGTTGCTTACCACGTAGTCTATTACAGAAATTATTCCCAGATGACGCCACATACAAATCACTGACAATAATCAATCATGCATTATCTTATACTCTTATGAATTTATAGAAAATTAATAACATGATTGCAATGTTCAAATTCTCTTAGGGATCATCGATATATTTGGATGGATCTTATAAACGATCTCTAATCTTTGGTTTGGGTGGTCTGATGTCTCAATACTGAGATTTTGGCTAACCAAAAAAAACTTCATCATACAATAAAGTGTAGATCAACCTAAAAATTAGTTGGTGAACAAAAAACAAAGTCGTTGTACTATTTAATTGTAGACCAAATTGAAAATGGTTAGTGAACATAAAAAAATGTCATTGTACTATTTAATTTGTTACAAGAAGATATGATTATTAAACTACTATTTGTTTACGAAAACAAATAAAGTTGTATGACTATTCTTTTCTGATTGATTTAACTATGAAACTAGATAGGCGCGATTTCATATGCTCTTTTTGGTTGAATTTACCTATCATTTTCTTTGAGTGCAGACAATACAAAATAAAGTATAGTAAGATAAAATAGGATAAGGCGACAGTTTAAAATAACATTCCCATATAGAATTTTTAATGATGTTATGAAATCAAATGAAATCCGAAACTCTATTAAATTTTGATCTTATTCTGTTGAAGAGTTGAGTGGGGAAATGGGAATAAATGGGTAAAGCAAACAAGTAAGAGTCCATAAAATTGGGATTTAGTGTAGATACAAGATGCCAAGCCTCAATTTTTTTTTGGCATCAGCCACCCCACCCCGACTATCACCCTCACCTAATGGGGTAGAAAATATAATTGTAAATTAGTGTGTCTACAAGAACCAAAAGCTTCAATTTTTTTATCATCAGCTACCCCCACACAATCCCCTCCACCACTGCACCCCGACTACCGATGTGGCATATCGTTTTATGGGTTTCTGGGGTAGACGATTTCAAATATTATATTTTTAAAGTTCTGTGATCAATTATTTACAAATAGTGAAATGCAAATATAGTATCAATAGTTTTTTCGTTGTGAGAGACTTTGATGTGGAAGTAGTGATTCTTTAAACAGCGATTTTTACCACCTGATTTATATTTCAATAACAATTAGTGAAGGCAAATTAGCAAAAATTGTCGTGGAAAATGAATTGTTTTGGAATAACGACTAATTCTGGATTCATAGAGTCTATAGACAAAATTTTTGTTTCGGCTAAGAAACGAAGGTTTTAGTTTATTGAAAAGCGCTTTTGTTTCTTGTTTTTGCTTTTGTTTTTTTTAATATCTCAGGTTCTATTGATTGAATCAGAATGGGCTCAAAACCAAATTGTTCGGAATAAAATTTTCTTCAAAACTGTTGTTTTACTCTTTATGCGAATTACATAACCTAAAAGAGAATGAAAACCATAGCGTTCAGTAATTTTTAGTCTCCGTGACGATTAGACCATCGGCTATGATAGTACGATCGGTGCTCTCAAAATAGATAACTAAGCTGGAATACCATATGGAGAGATTGTAAGCTTTATCACGACCACATTGTATTATTTAGTAAGATATCTGGATGAGCGAGAGATGGTGCTGTTTCAAGCACATTTCTCTATTTTCATTAAAGTAGTGACGTAGGTATTGGCAATTACTGGGTGCAGCACTAAAACAATGTTATTCGAAGTTTTCCATTTGAAAAAGAGTCTTGGAACTGCAAAACAAAATAATCCATCTAAACTCTTAAATCAAATGTAAATTACTTTCGCGCAATTTCAGAAACATAAATATTTATATGTCAATCTTTTCAACGAGCTGAAATAAATTATTTAACGTGTCAAACACGTTTAATCAACTACTGAAAACTGGGACCTAAATCACTTTACAATAACCCATTTATTGAAATTTTGTGCTCAGACGGCTTTTGTAAACAAACTGTGCCATCAGATTGCCTAAGTTAGACTTCGTTTGAATAGGTTTCATATCGTTTCAAAGTTTTACACACTGATAAAATACACACAATAATTTTGCGACATAAAAACTCTTTTCGTATAATATATACTATTTCAGTTAAAACAGATTTTGTAAGTATAAGATAACGTTATTTAATGTGTTAAACTGATTGTACACCTTTTGCTCAGTTACATACAAAATGTGCTAAAAAGTGAAACTCGACGTCCAAGTATGGCGTCGACCGCTAAATGCATTATTTCTTCCAGGAACATTTCATACGAAAATAATGTATTGTTCCAAAGGTCTGTTAAATATTATAAACATAGTTTCTTCAATAAAACTCTAGTTTTTATAAGTTATATAATTATATATTATGGGGCATGTGCATCATATAACTAACATAACCTCAAATTTTAAGTTTTTTAAGTTTATTCTCATTGTTAATGTTTGTATACTCATTTCAGCTTGGAACAATACTGGCTCCAAGCAAATATTTAAAAACTCACGCAAATATTTTTTCTATATTGTTGATTAATAAAAATTACAGGTTAGATTTCCAACCTACAAAAAGAGTCCTATTTTATTAGGAGAAAGTATTTAGAACTTCATAAACATTACACTGAATTAGATTTTAGTTGGCAGTATGGAAACCAAGCTGAAATTTTAATAACAGCTACGAAATACTCATAAATCTTAAGAAATATATATTTTTGAGGTTAGCTGTAACGTCACGAGCACATGCCCTATGTACGTATATTTCTTCAAAAACTAGTATCTAACCCAACAATGTCTAGATTATACTGTTTGCCAAAGAAACATAAACCAGGAAAGTCGATGGTGTTCGCATCACCATCTTATCACCTGGCAAAATGGTTATCAACGGAGTTCGAAAATTTACCTAAAGCACATCCTAGTATTTCAGTAATTAATTTCAATGATTTCATCAATAAAATTAACAATATAAGATTGAAAGAAGGAAAAATTTGTATCTCTTTTGATGTTTGTCCACTATTTCCAAGTGTACCAATCTCACAAATCTTGGAGCAAATTATGGATTTACTCAAACAATATTAGTCAAGAAGTAGTTTAGAAGTATACTGACACTAAAATTTTATTAATAATTGCGGAAAAATATAAATATTGTTACCTGTGGTAATGGGCGACTACAGGCGTGTGCTCCTCCCCGAAAAAGGCGCCCCGGCCAGCTTCTCGGGCCCCATTTTGGTCTTCAGCTTTGAAACGACAATCTTGTGGAAAATAAGGCAAACCTTAAAAATTAAATGGTTTTAAGACGCTGGAGTTTCGCACACCCGAAATTACCGTTATGATTTAAGTGAAAAAAAAAAAAAAATTTTTTTTTGAAAATTTTGTTTGGTAACCTTCTGAATTTCATTCTTTACATCTTTCTAAATGTAAATCATCAACCAGAATGAATCCTTACGGTTCTTCTAACGGATTGTTTCTTGGCGTCCGCACTAGAAAAATCGAAAAATGCGGCTCGCAATATATCGAAAAAATAAAATGAAATATCGATTCAAGGTAGCGTTTTGTGGGCTCCAAAAATGGTATTTTTAGAACTACTTTAAGTAGAGTATTAAGAGTTATAATTCTTACAAAGCTCTTCGCACTATCTGCCTTCAGTATTTTTTAATTTCGACAGTTCGCCAACCACTTCAGCCAACTTAATGGTGCACTATAAAGGCGATTAGGTGATAAATGCTCTAAATCCGTTCAAATATATAGCTAATCTAATTGTAAGACATTTTTAACTCCATTTGATTAATCGAATAAGCAATCGTATTGGGGATAGTTCGGTGTATTTTCATTCCATGGTATTTGCAGTTCAGAAAATGTAACCAGTTCAAGATATCGATTTAACAACGACTGATAACACTTTGACTCGCTGTAAAGGCCCTGACTGCAACATTCCGATAACTCTTGTTGTCTCTTCCTGCAATAATGTACATCAATAATCCGTGATCAATCTTACGTGCAACTGAAATTTTTACTCTGAAAACATATTACGACGATTTTCACTGCTGCATAATATTATACCCTGATTTGCAAGTTTTACTTATTTCTAACGAAAATAAAAATGACAATTTGATAGTGTCTGACCAAATTTACAATTGGAATTTATTATCCATCGACTGTGTGGAGAAAACTTAAATAAATGTGTAGTTGGCAAAGACATTTACAATGAACACGTGATGCGGCGTGTCCTGGAAGAGTGGCACGGTGGAGCAACTATAGGCGGAACCAAAATTTTTAACTTATCGTTATTTTTGCCAGTTAGATATCAAATCCGTACATTGTTGAAAAGACCGCTGCCCAAGGAATCACTACGTCCACATCCAGATTCTTTATCCAAGTCACTCACAACGAAAAAACTTTGTATGTGAAAATAATTGTTTATGGAACTTTAATAATATAATATTTGAAATCCTCTACCCCAAAAACCCATACAACGACACCCCACATCGGTAGTGGGGAGGGGGGTGGTGATAGGGGGGTGATAGTGGGGGTGGATGAAGTAAAAAAATATTTTGGGGTTTCTGGTTCCTGTACATACACTAAATCACAATTTTGTTTCATCCCCTTTAATGAGGGGGTGGGGGTGGTAATGGGGGTGGCTAATGCCAAAATTTTTTTTGAGACCTTAGCTTCTCTTGTATATACTAAATACCAATTTTATGGACTCTTACCTGCTTGATTGACTTATTTACCCCAAATTTACCCCAATTTACCCCCCAACCCTTAGACGGAACAAGATGAAATTATAATCTAGTTCTAGATCTCGTTAAAGTACATATGTGTACCAAACTTCAAGTCAATATTTTAAACGGTTCCAGAGTAAACGTGCGCACAAAAAAAGTTACAGACAGACCGACAGACGGACAGGCCGACAGACAGACAGACAGAAAATTTTTTTTTGCTCAAACTTAAAATCTCGACATTTCATGATATTTTAAGCCTATTTGGACAATAAAAATTTTTTTAATTTTTTTTTGTCGTTACTATACTTCCACTGGACGTGGAAGTAAATGTTGTATGTGGAAATAATTGTTTATGGAACTTTAATAATATAATATTTGAAATCGTCTACCCCAAGAACCATTAAAACGATATTCCACATCGGTAGTGGAGTGGGGGTGGTAATAGGGGGGGTGGATTAAGTAAAAAAATAGGTTTTTCGTTCTTGTACACATACTAAATCACAATTTTCTTTCATCCCCTTTAATAATAGGGTGAATTTTAAGATTTTTGTTTCTTGTACACAGTACACACACTAAATCACAATCTTTTCTCATCCCCTTTAATAATGGGGTGAGGTTGGCTAATGCCAAAAATTTTTTTTAGGCCTTAGCTTCTTTTGTATATACTAACTACCAATTTTATGGACTTTTACCTGCTTCATTTACCTATTTACCACCCATTTACCCCAATTTACCCCCCAACCCTTCGACGGAACAAGATGAAAATATAATCTAGTTCTAGATCTCGATAAAATACATACGTGTACCCAATTTCGAGTCAATATCTTACACGGTTCCAGAGTAAACGTGCGCACAAAAGAAGTTACAGACAGACAGACAGAATTTTTTTTCACTCAAACTTAAAATCTGGACGTTTCATGACATTCTAAGCCTATCTGAACAATAAAAATTAAAAAATTTTTTTTTCGTTACTATACTTCCACTGGACGTGGAAGTAATTATGTCAATAGCAACTTTTCATTTACTGACTTTAAACAAGCTCCCTCTGTAGCTCATAAGAAAATAAAACCCTCAAATTTTCTTATGAGCTTATTTTTGTTCCTCGTGTTCGACAGAATAAGATTAATAATTTTGGACGTTTTAGAAAATCTTATTATTCTTATGTTTTCTTAACCGCTTCTCAAGTCACCGAACTCCTTGAAAATCCAGAATGATTTTGTGTTAGGTAAAGAGAAACGAGGTCCTACAGCTTATTTATATTTATATATTTATTTATTATTTGTTACAGCCCACAGTCCTACTTGTTTAAAAACTAATAGAAAAGAATTATTGCAACATTGTCCTATGTTTTACTTAACAAAGGTAGCCATGCTTTAGCTGAGAGGTTACAACAATCAAATATTGCCGATTGTCTTTTGTTCCGTCGGCCATGTTTAGTTTTGTGATTCGATAGTGCGGATTTTGCGACTTTTGACGTGCTTGTTCTCTAATAATAAAGACTTAAATTATGTGACTGATGTGTACTAACCCCATCCCGATAACCTTGGCTTTGGATTTGAGTGTTCTCTAATTGTGTTGTGCTTGTTATGTTATGTTATTGTGCCTGAATGTTTTCGTTCATTTACTGACAAATGCTTCCTATACACATACAGGTATTTACTTTGATAAACTTAACTTAGAATATCAGTTTTAAACCTATTACTTATGAATTTTTATTATTTGAATGAACGTGTATTTTATTAGTACTAATTGCGGAGCCAAAAAGTTTTTTAAACTCAAATTATCTTAATAAATTCTCTATATTTGTGTTTGTCATATTTTAAATTACTTTTGTTTTATTCGTAGTGTTGTTATTGAGGCATTACATTGTTTTAAGGAATTCTCTCCGAGGATAATATGCAATTTTGTCAAAATATAGACACTTACGAAGTGATCAAATGAAAAATTCCATTGTTGTCCACTGACGTATCACTATTTAAAATGGTTTTGTCTGCAACCAGTCCCTTCAACGACTGCTCTCTAAATGATCTAAAAAGACTGAAATTATTTCAAAAAGAGATCTATTTTTAATTTAATTAAGGATGTGTAATGCAACCGAGCATTAGGTATATGATATGTTTACATTTTGGTTAGACTAAACAAACATATAATCAATGAAACTAATTTTAATTTTTCCATAATAAAAATCAAACCATTAGTCTACTTATTCCTATTCATTATTCATATAGTTTACTTATAGCATTTTCTTGAGTACCTAAATTAATCCCAAGAACTATAATTAGACGGTGAGAAATAGCAAATAGATCTTGCAACCTATTCGCAGCTTGCTCTGGTATTAAAGGAACGGCATGCAGTCAGAATTAATGGAGTGCTACTAACTAATTATAATTTACGTATGCTCACCGTAATTAAGGTTAGGTGTTATTTTGCACATATTGCAATCACTTATAGTGCAGTTGAATTGATTTTTTTCGGAAACCACATTCCACCTGAAATTTTATTGCTGATTCTTATGTATTACGACCTCCTGATTATGAAAAAAGTAAAATTCCTTGCGCGTCAAAAGTTATATGCACTTTTTGACGCGCTTTCACGGATTTTCAAATTATCTGCTTAATATATATTGTACAGGGTTATTCACAATATATTGACCCCTCCCCCCCCTTTATTTCTGTTACTATTGAAAATAGAAAAAAAAGTTTCGTATAAAAGTTGTAGGATCTTACCTATATTTTAACGAAACGTGATAAAAAAAATATCTTGTATAATAGGTCACGTGATATATATATTATTGCATTTTCGAGAAGCTCTGTTTCCCCTGATTTCAAATATGTAACGTTATATATGTCTATCTTAAATACTTTTTGACATATTTGACATTCAAAATTCAAATAAACTGCTTTATTGACAGATATTTGAGACATGCGTGTCAAAACACAAATAAAAGAAAAATAACAAGGTAGGCCACGAAAATAATTATTTTATTGTTTATTCAATTTTGACATTTCAAACCGTCATTCCATTGCTAATTGTTTAAACGAATTTTATAAACAAATAGATAAATTACGTATTTTTGAAAAAAAAATGTTTTTGCCGTTTTATTGGTTGTAAAATATTGATTAAAAGAAAAAAAAATTTCTTAAATTTTTTTTTTAATTGTCTATAATCATTTTTTTCCTTTTTTCAATATTTAAACAAATTATTAATAAAACAAATTTATTCTTAAAATTTATTATTTGCAATTTTCTATAAGCCGGTAAAAAGAAAAAAATTTTTTTTGTTAATATAGTTGTTTATTTAATAAACAATTTGTTATCAACAATCGCCGAATGTGTTTATATTTTTTTAGATAGAAAAAATATTAACAAAAACAACTGTCAAAAAATTTTTTAAATATTTTTTATAAAATTTTAAATTTAATGTTTTTATTGACATGTTTATGTATACGGTTGTTTTTATTATTTTTTTTATCTAAAAAAAATATAAACACATTCGGCAATTGTTAATAACAAATTGTTTATTAAATAAACAAATAAAGTAATAATAAAAAAATTTTCTTTTTACCAGCTTATAGAAAATTGCAAATAATAAATTTTAAGAATAAAATTTGTTCTTAATAATTTGTTTAAATATTGAAAAAAGGCAAAAAATTATTAGTCAATTAAAAAATTTTTTTAAGAAAAATTTTCTTCTTCTTTTAATCATATTTTATAACCAATAAAATGGAAAAAGAAGTATTTTTCAAAAATACGTAATTTATATATTTGTTTATAAAATTTGTTTAAAACAATTAGCAATGAAAATTTAAAGTTTATGTGATCTTATAGTACTTTTGAATATCAAAACAGTAATAATAATTAAAATTAATAAAAAAAAAAATTCAACCTCACTTTTTCATTTTCTAGTTTTTTATTAGGTTAAATAATTAATAACTAAGAGACTATAACAATTAAAAACATCACAATGTCATAATCCCTAAAGTATAGTTGACATAGGGTCTCCACGAACCGAAATAATTTTAGTGGCTTTTGTTTAACTATTATCCGTCTTGAAATATAAACGCAAAAAATTTGTTAATTAACAATAGGCTCATTTTATGAAAAATCGGTGAAAGCATTTTTTTACAACGGGATATTGTTCCCTTAAGTGTCTAAATAGTACCATAATTTTTAAAAAATTTTAAATTAATATTTAATAACATATTTTTACTTATTACGGCCGGTTTCAGAGAATCCTAACGGCTTAGTGTTCGTCGCGCGGAGCTCTATTTTCAACATTAAATTAAAATTATTAATAATAGAGACAGAGTTTCGGGAGTCGGGACTTTTTATTGGAAATTTATTCCCCTTTAAGAAACTTTCTTTAAAATTTCTTAAATACTAATAGTTTTCGAGTTATTTACAAAAAACAAAACTCATTATTTTTTCAATCTTCATTTGTTTATAACTTTTGCAATTGTTTATGTGCGGGTTTGACAACTTTGAATATTTTTTTAGACGTCATTCCGAACTTGTGAATTAGTCTATATATAAAAAACCCAGTTTCAGTCCGCCCTATTAAAATTGCCATTTTATATTTGAAAATTACGTCAGATTCTGAAGGGCATCGGACCATTTCTTTCTCAATTTTTTTAAAATTATTCAGATTCATAATTAGCTAGTCCAAAAACTTTTACGTACTAATTTTAATGAACGTGCGAATATCCTCAATTTTGGTCAGTTATTCGGGAAAATATCCCACTGTGCTTCGCCCGGTTCACTGAACCTTACTATCTTATATCGATATTGAGGTCTATATAATAAAATTATATATAAAAAAAAATTTTTAGAAAAAGCTTTTATTTGAAAAAACTACTAAAAAGTAAAAATAATTTTTTTAAAATTCGTACACCTGGAAACCAAAAGCTTTGGGGGCGGTCATACAGCGCTACTGCATAGTTAATTTGCTCAATTTGCTCTAGTAGTTTTTTCAAATAAAAGCTTTTTCTTAAAAAATTTTTTTTTATATAATTTTATTTTTTACTTTTTAATCTACCTAATTTACAGACAAAACCCTTTCATTTTCCGCCGCCAGCCACCCCTTTCCTCTCCCGTCTTCTCACCTATCTAACACTACTTCCCACTTCTTCCTACCCTTTCCCCTGCCTTTTCCCATCCCTCGCCACCTCTTTCCACCCCATTCCCACCTCTTTCCACTCCTTTCCCACCTCTACCCACCCTTTTCCCCTCCTCTTTACCCACCCCTTTTCCCACCCCTTTTCCCATTTCTTCCCACCCCTTTCCCACCTCTTCCCACTCATTCCCCACCTCTTTCCACCTCTCCCACGTCCGCGATATTGAATTTAGAATGATGTCTCATACTTTATCGTATTTTACTCGTCAAACCCTTTCATTTGATACCCATATCAAGGGGGTTGTGACTAAAAAGCCGATGCGCCATCTAGGGACGTCCGCCATATTGGATTTACAATGACGTCACATTGTTTATCGTATTTTACTCGTCAAACCCTTTCATTTGATACCCATATCAAGGAGGTTGTGACTAAAAAGCCGATGCGCCATCTAGGGACGTCCGCCATATTGGATTTACAATGACTTCACATTGTTTATCGTATTTTACTCGTCAAACCCTTTCATTTGATACCCATATCAAGGCGGTTGTGACTAAAAAGCCAATCCGCCATCTTGGGACGTCCGCCATATTGAATTTAGAATGACGTCACATTGTTTATCGTATTTTACTCGTCAAACCCTTCCATTTGATACCCATATCAGGTGACTAAAAAGCCGATCCGCCATCTTGGGACGTCCGCTGTATTGGATTTAGAATGACGTCACATTGTTTATCGTATTTTACTCGTTAAACCCTTTCATTTGAGACCCATATCAAGGGTGTGACTAAAAAGCCGATCCGCCATCTTGGGACGTCGCCATATTGGATTTAGACCGATAATAGCTATACTATGTTACATTGTCACTGGACTTATACACGTGTGCCAAATTTCAAAGATCTAGCTTAATTAGAACTAGTCGAAATTCAGCTTGCAAGATTTGATCTAAACTAACAAACAAACAAACATACATACAAACAAACATTGCAAGTTAAATAAAAGCTTTTAAAAAGAAAAAAATAACAAAATGAAACATATTTTTAAGCGACTTCAATAAACTGAGAAATAAGGGAGCGATAAACACAGTTCTAGGTTCTAAATCCTATTATCACTAGTGTCGTGCCCCTCCGAGAAGGTTCATCTGAAATAAATACATCCAGTACAGTTACATGTCGTTTTCAATTGTATAAACAGTGCGGTATAAATTTAAAGTTTGTCAAAGATAATTACCCATAGATTTCACGTCGTACTTGTACCGAAGAACATTTACTGAAAATGATGAGCTGATAAAGAAGTTGCCTCCAAATTAATTTATTTGGGTCACAAGAAGTTTGCAGCTAGGCAAGCGGATTCCGAAACAAATAAACACAAAACAATCGCGTGACAATATGCTAGACTAGGAGTGCTGAAATATTAGTACGCTCCTATATTCGCTCTGGGTATATTTTTCTATTTTTGGACATGAGAAATTCAATGTTTGACTCAAATAGGGACCTAATTATGTATGTAGTAATGGATTTGTTTAATAACCTGTCAGTCTATCGGAGGTTTCGACGCTTTCAAGTAGCGGAAACTGAGACGCTATTGATTAAAATAGTTTCTGCCTACTAATTTATACACAGCATTTTATTAGAAGGATCAAACTATTCTGGGCTACTACAAATTTAACTGCAACCGTATGTTTGCTATTAATTTATTTCTGTTAAGTCTGTAAAAAATGTAGTTCAGTGACTTATATTATAAAGAAACTGTGCACGTCATGGATACCTAGCGAATGAAATAGAATTAAGTTTTCTGGTCTGATGCGGACTGAAAACATTATGCAAGTTCTTAATATTTCAGCTACTGGTGTATTTGTGCCAGAGATTTTATAGATAAAGTGAAAGTTGTGAACTTTCGGAACTTTTATAAAAAGTGGTCTGCATACTTATTCGATCCAAAAACGTTTTAAAACATTCAGAGTCTTGTTGAAGTTTACTTGATTTCCAAGGCAGAATTGCATCACAGTAACTGATGAATTTGCGTATGTCATAGAATTTATAGTCCAATCCATAATTACTTCCACATCCACGTAGTGGAGTGGAGGTATAGTAAACTAATTAGATAACATTTTTAATTTGCACTCTAAAACATGCTAAAGTGCAATGTAACCCGCTTTTTCTGCGTATTCTTCGAAAAATAGACGGCTATTGTCGTTACTCTACCTACTATAGACATTTAAAATGCGCGTACAAATTGAAGGGTTTTAAAATTATTTCAAACTCTCATATCTCTGGAACAGTTTGTTGTGGGAAAAAGAAATAAAAACCCAAACCCTTCGTTTTTTTATAAGCTTTATTTCATTCTTATATCATGTTTTTATCAATCTTATAGTTTTTGAGATATTTCAATTTTAAATACATTATTTTCTTGCGTATGCTCTCAAGTGCCATCTTTAAACCTTTATATCTCTGGAATAGTTTGTCGTAGGAAAATAAAAAAAAACTATTCGTTGTTTTATAAGCTTCATTTTTGTACTCTTACCATTTTTTATAAAAAAAAATATTTTCTGAGTAATTCCAAAAACCCGATTTTTTTTAAAAATTATGAAAATTTTCATTATTGAAAATGGGTACAGAATGAAAAATAATTATTTTAAAAATTCTAAAAAATTTGAGCATGTTAGTAATAATATGCATTGACAATATCCAGAAGGATTTAAAAAAAAATTGAATTAATAAGAAGTTAGAGCAATAGGACTAAAAAAATGGCGCCTAAATTTTTAAATGCGCTGCTTTTTTGTTTATAACTTTTTTAGTTTTCATTATAAAAGGTCGTAATACGTCTCAATCGAAAGAAAATTTTAATACCTTGAATTTTTACAAGAATAAAAATTTTTCTCATAGTTGTAGATTTTGAGTAATTTTAGATTGTAACGCATATTTTTTCTGAACGTTTCGGCGCCATTTTGAAAATGCCATATTTCAGAAACTAAACATCGGAGAAAAACAAGAAAAAAACCATTGGATTTGTTTTCGTAAAAGCTTTAACTTTGTACCCTTGCGTTTTTTTTATTAAAGTCCACTTTTTTGAGTAATTTAAAAAAAAATGTCTAGGAATACTGATTTTAGAGGGTGAAAATTGCAATTTTCAGTTCGCAATATCTCGACACATATATACATTTTAGCAAATAATTATATAAGACCTTTCTTTCTTATAATTTGATTCAGAATATGTGTGTCTTTTGTTATTTTTTTGCAATAACCTCTAAGAAGGAAAAATGATAATATAGATTTTTATGTACATACTTTATGAAGCATGTTGAAGAAAAAAATTTGGAAATTCATTATACCTACATCGTTTTCGGGTCGGAATTTAAAAGCTTCACTTACTGTACTACAATGAATCCTTATTAGGCTAGGAACGAAGACATTAATTGGGAAATAAATAGTGCTCAACGGATTATTATTTTAAGTTGTAGGGTTGACCCTTAGGAGTAACATACCAAAAGTCCCCAGCCGTGGGCCTCATGCGTTAGGCGGGAGGGGGGTGGAAAGGGTCGATTTGTAGGTTTTTCGTTATTATCTCGAAAACTAAGCATCCTATCGAAAAGGTTATTCTATACAAAATGAAAGTAAGTTAAATTGTCTACAAAAAAGATTCTATTCATTTTTTCGCTAGGGGCAATAGTTAAGGGTGTACGTGAGTTTAAAAATGCGAATAGCTGGAAAAACTTTGTATTGTGGGATGTAATGCTTAACAAGTAGAAAATTTTATAATATTACAAGTATTTACAAGGCCATATTAAGTAATTGGTCGAGTTCATAGTCAAGTTCATCATCATCGTCGTCGCCGTTGATACTGAGGATTGGGCCGTTGGTACACGAAGCGCGGCAACTGCTACACACAAGCGACCAGGGTATGCCTGCTTTGCGGCACCCGCAACGGCCCCCGCAACCAGTTGTGCACCCTCAAAATATGCTATTTAGGATGGATTCTGGCGCAACTGGGTCCGTGCTTGTGACGGGAGTAAGGAGGTAAGGAAGCCATCCGACCCCTCATCCATCCCCAAGCAGTTGGCTCCTGCTGCTGATCTACATATAGCCATTGCTGAATCTGCAAACAATAATTCGTCCTTTCTAGTTTAAAAAAATGTGACACAATCTTGTCTAAGCGCAATACAAAACATAAGTTAATGTAAACAAGCATATATTGATACAATCCTGCAAATGAACTCTAAGGGAGTGTTGGCGAGTAGCAAAATCAGACTTTGGCTTTGTCGAGGCTTTAACAAAGGCCTGGTGTCGTACCCGGTTCAGGTCTGCTCCTTGTGGGGTCTGGTACAATGCCAAAAAAGCTGCTCTCCTGCATCGGCTACCATGCCCTGTGTTGCTGAGGGATCACAGAAGACTTTGTAAATATCTGTGACCTGCTCCTCGGCCTTCAAAAATACTTTCATCACACCTCCCTTGCTCTTGTTGTAAATAGCGGAGGTAGTATCACAACCGCTGAGCGAATGGAGCAACAGAATGGTCTCAGAAGAGACATTTTTTTTACAGGTAAGCGAGATTTTTTTTAATCTTTAATTAAAAAAAAAATATCGCAATCCAAGCAATATGAGGGGCGGGAGGGGACATAATGCGTTTGCGGGAATAAAAGGTTAAGGAAAAGGGATAGCGGCTTCGGAGCTTAATATTCGGATATATAAATCTTTTTTCCATATTAATATTTTATCAGTCTACCCTCCATCAAATATTAAACTTATTATAAATAATTATTTAACACCGTCACGAGTTTTCGCGGTGCACATCTCTAGTTTTAGGTGTGTATTGGATATATATAACAATTATTTTTCCGCTTAACTCGCTCTAACTCAAAAAAGGCCCAATGGATTACTCTCAAATTTTTATCGTGTTATCACTATATATTTGTTAACATAATGTGTAAATAAACAAATTTTAATAAGTGTAGAAAGCATTATTTTTTTTTCTAAGGCTATGTCGAAAATTAGCATTAGCATTAAATAAACATTAACATTTGTTAAAAGCACATAAAGAAAGAAACAATATAAAACAAAAAAAATTTCCTACGCCAGTTGGAAGCCGAGATATGGCATTCTTTTTGGATAAGGTGCATTTTTTTACAGTACTTTACATTTTGCAAAACATCTTAGCAGGTCTGTTTTTGAGGTGTACAAAAAGTGGAGGTGACTGAGGGAAAGTTTCGTTTGGGCTGGAATCGATTCGATATTGATAGTATTTAATAAAAAAAAATCAGTTTTTTTTTTGTTTAAAAATAAATTGGGTAGAAAACCGGCCTTATGGACCCTCCTCCGTTTATAGATTGTAAAGCCCTTAGTCCATGCTCCGAAAGCTCTCCAATATAACTGCTAGCAGCGGCTATTATATTCCCATAGGAACAGGAAAATGTGGTTCTATTAAAACTTGGTCTTGGATTAATAACGATTTATTATATTTTCTTAATAGTTTTTTTTTACAAAAATAATAATTATAATTTCTTTGGCAGTTTTTTCTCAATTCTGACACTCGCCTTCTCATAATATTTACTACTAAAATTAAGAAAATTGGGGTTTCCCCAATAGTACAGTAACTAGAGGTTTTAACTTCGGAATAATGTCATACTGAACGGATTTCGTTCATTTTTGGCAGTATAATAGTAAATACTTCACAGAAAGGTTTATATATTGTGTGAGGGCTTGCTAATTTATAGGGGGTGGATGCCATCCCCTTCCAGGGGGTGGCACTTAGAAAATATATATATTTATTGGAGCTGAAACAGAATCATATTTTAAGAAGAAAAGGTTCTATGCAATTTTTCACATAAATTGACAGTTTTTAAGTTATAACGACTTCAAAATTGCGATTTTAGCTTAAAAAAAAGGTATTTCCAAACGGTTTCCTCAAGTATCTCGAAAAGTATTACTTTATCGAAAAAATGTTGCAGACCAATTGCAGAAAGTACAAATTGGGAATTAATTATATTTTTTGTTTATTGATGTAGGATTAATAATTTCGGAGATATTTAAGTTTATATTTGGTATCCAAGTGTTTCGAAATTACCTTTAAAGTTTAAAATGCATTTTTTTCTATAGCAAGTGCCTTAAATGGGCAAAAAAAATTTGAGCATCTAGGTAATGCTACATCTTAACGAAAAACTGTATTTGAGATAATTTTTTTAAATTACTGGCTAATTAGAGTAACAAAATGGCGACCTTTTTATATAAAAAATATAAATACGCACATTTTTCCTTCGTAACTTCTTTATTTCTTATGCTATAGGAACGAGTAAAAAATAATTTGAAAGCGCAATTAGTTGTCTTTAATGTCATTTCTTAGCATGCGTGACGTAGGTGTCACAATTTCTGAGATATTTAACATTTAAACTGCATTTCTCGTCTTATAAACGTTCGGACGCCATGTGTAAACTTTCATATCTCCGAAACTATTAAATGTATGTAAATAAATAAACAAGCGAAATTCATTATCAGTTTATGAGCTTTATTTTTGGTCTCTACCCATTTTTCAACAAAACTAATATTTATTGAAATATTTGGAAAAGGAAAAAAAAATTACGTTTTATTGAAAATACCTTTATAGTTTAAACTGTATTTTTTTCTAAAAAGCAAGTGCTGTATACAAACCAAAAAATTTGAGTATCTGCGTCATGCTATATATTAATGAGAAATAGTGTTTGAAATTCCTTTTTTTTAATTACTGGCTAATTACAGTAACAAAATGGCGACGTTGTTATTAAAAAAATGTGTAGACGCACATTGCTTCGGTCATAACTTCTTTGTTTTTTATGCTACAGAAACAAATAAAAAACAGGTGAACGCTTAATTAATAACCTACTTATTAGCATCCTTGACGTAGGTGTCGCAGTTTCTGAGATATTTAACTCTCACTCTAAATAATTATCTTATGAACACTTGGATGCCAAATGTAAATTTAAATATCTCCGAAATTATTAATCCTACATCAATAAACAAAAAATGTAATTAATTCCCAGTTTGTACTTTCTGTAATTGGTCTGCAACATTTTTTCGATAAAGCAATACTTTTCGAGATACTTGACGAAAGCCGTTTGGAAATACCTTTTTTTTTAAGCTAAAATCGCAATTTTGAAGTCGTTATAACTTAAAAACTATCAATTTATGTGAACAATTGTATAGAACTTTTCTTCTTAAAATTTGATTCTACTTTAGCTCCAACAAATATATATATTTTTTAAGTGCCACCCATTGAGAGGAGGTGGCATCCACCCCCTATAAATTAGCAAGCTCCCGCACAATATAGAAACTTTTCTGTGAGGCATTTACTATTATACTGCCAAGAATGAACGAAATCCGTTCAATATGACATTATTCCCAAGTTTTGCATATTTTTACCGCTAGGTACTGTACTACAACATAGCCCCCCCCCATCTACAATATTGTTGATAGCTAATTAAGTGGGAGCAATGAGACAGATATTATTGCAAAAATGTGTAGTAGTGAAGCATACATTTTTACATTTTTGGGCGAGTGTAGATCGTAAAGTATTAACAATGGAGAGAAATTGTTATGTTGACAGATCAGTGGAAACTCGAAAAGTTCCGATAAAATATTGATTTGTTTATTTATAAGCGACCTAAACGTAAAAACTAACGTATATCAGCTCCAAATGCATGTAGATCCAAAGTTTGCTTTTTTAATCTACTTTCATTACACCCGTCTACCGTTTTTGATTTCATAAGAAAAGTTACTTGAATTTGTTTATAACTAACATTTCGAAAACTATAAACAACTGCAATAAAACTGGTTTAAATTAAAAAAAAAGAAAGTTTTTCTCCGTGATATTAAAGTACTTATAGAATGCTACAATTTGAGCCATTGTACATATTTCTTGGTCTTGATGGCAGAATTTCACAAGGGTGCAAAGTTTTAGCAACAATTGTGTATTTAAGCCGTTTTAGTAATCATTTTGATATGAAATTATATGTGGTGATTGTATTTTATAAGAGCTATATTTTTCCAAAATTTCATTGAATATTATGCATTATTTTTTAAATAACAGTGATATGTTTAAAAACGCATAATTTTGCAATGTTCAATTTTTTTAAATAATAATAACAATCGATATGAATTATAGTTTATGTACTTTTATTATACAGCTCAAAACGAACATTTTGTTTCTTCTTATTGTTTTCCATAGGAGATATTCAAGGAAAACCGATAGAAAATACGGTCCAAAAAATTAAATTATTATTTGCATAAGCTGCAAAACTGAGCTGTGAACTTAAGCTGACCCCTTGAACACGTTAAAACAGAAACACTGCCCTGACCAGACAATTCACATTAAAATCCTAATTTGACTCCACTATAAACATTGTGGCAACCCCACCTACATTAAGCAAACAAAAAATCCTTGTAGGAATTATTCACTGATCAAATGACTGTTTCACTGTACTATTATTAACTCTAATATGAATTATTAGCCTTGACGCCAACGACTAACCACTCCTTGTCTTCAGTAATATTTATAATACAATTGTCTTACTAGCTTACGAACTTATCTTCAAACTGTCACTTCATATTATCGACTAATTGATTTTCTTAACAATAAAAGTTGCAGCTTCTTGGCTCTCGCATCACATTCACATGGTTTTCAGTTGGAACTGAAGCCAGTTTCACTAACATTATTCTGTGACCTATATCAAATTAATCTAAGATATTGTTTTGTTCTATTTTTGAAGTTTGTAGAACTTGATTTTCCGGGAAAATTGTTTGTGTTCAACTCGAGAACATTTCTATTAATCTGTCGTTCGTTAACTATATGACTTCCCATTTAACTTTCACATATCCTTTCTGGGATAAATTTACTTTGGAAACTAACAGAAGTTGTCTTATTGTTTAAATGTCACGGAACGTACAGGAATTTTCATCAAGAATGATATTCACATAGACGTATAATTGAGAGATGCATTATTATGCAACTGTGGAATAATATTGTTTAATTTGATTAAACAATCTAGGATTGGTATAGTTGCATATCGGGAAGCTTAATTGATATGTTTCTGTCTCTAAAATACGAATTCAAGTAAAACATGTTCCCCCTTTAATAATTGGATGGCAGTGGTAGTGAAGTGGCTGATGCTAAAAAAAAAAAAATTAAGGCCTTCGGTTTTTGTGTACACACTAAATCACAATTTTCTTTTTTTTTACCCCCTTTAATAATGGAGTGGGGATGGTATAGGGGGTGACTAATGCCAAGAAAACATATTGGAGCCTTTGGTTCTTGTATACACGCTAAATCACAATTTTATTTTTTTTTACCACTTTTAATAATGGTGTGGGGGTGGTAATGGAGGTGGTACAGGAGGTAGCTAATGCCAATAAAAATGTTGAGGCCTTTCAGTCTTGTATACGCAGTAAATCACAATTTTATTTTTTAAATTTCTTTAACAATCCGACCGACCGACACAGGCAGATTTTTTTGCTTAAACTTAAAATCTCATTTCATGACATTCTAAACCTATTTGAGCAAAACAAATTCAACATTTTTTACGATTTGGAAGTAATAGTGGAGTCAAATTAGGATTTTAATGTGAATTGTCTGGGCAGGGGCAGTTTTTCTGCTTTAACGTGTTCAGGGGGCCAACTTAAGTTCATAGCATTTTGCAGTTTCTGCGAGGTCG
The DNA here is from genome assembly GCA_936432065.2 of Rutpela maculata. Lineage (NCBI taxonomy): Eukaryota > Metazoa > Arthropoda > Insecta > Coleoptera > Cerambycidae > Rutpela > Rutpela maculata. Next base: position 137,972,812 of record OW386291.2, on the reverse strand, counting down.
GCGAATTGTTTATTTAATTTGTTATACCGTGTTTTCCATCGGTTTTCTTTCGAAATCGATAAGTCCTATGGAAAACAATAAAAAGAAGGAAAACGGTCGTTTTGAGTTGTAAAATAAAAGTACATAAACTGTAATTCATTCCAATTGTTATTATTATTTTTAAAAAATTGAACATTGCAAAATTATGAGTTTTTAAACAAATCACTGTTCCTTAAAAAATAATGGATAATATTCAATGAAATTTTGGAAAATATAGCTCAAATATACAATTGTTGCTAAAAATTTGCACCTTTGTGAAATTCTGCCATCAAGACCAAGAAATGTGTACGATGGCTCAAATTGTAGCATTTAATAAGTATTTTAAGATCACGGAGAAAAACGTTTTTTTTTTCAAAATTTTAACTCGTTTTAGAGAATATTATTTAGGTATTATGCAAATCACAACTTACACACTTTTTTATTTATTATGAAAATACCTTTTTTTTTTCATGAGAGGGGAAATCCTCATGGACACCCGTCGCTTAGAGTCTATCGCGAACGGGTAGTGCTGGACTCCAACCAGCTAAAACCCCTCCATTTCTTCAGTGTTTCCTGTTGGCCTGGGACTGCTTTCGCTTTTCATCGGACCCACAGGTCATTTAAGATTGTCGGTGTTAATTGGCATTTCTCCATGGGTTCAAACTCAGCTCTCTTTCCTCCTCTTCCTTCTTTTTGATAATGCGGGTTATTTCCTCCTCCCCCCTTCTCCAATTCTCTTCCGTTTCTAACATCCTCCCTACCATATCTTCTGGAGACAATAACGATGCCCCATCGTCTCGTCTCTCTTCTCTCCATCTGTTGCATGCAAACATGTTTGCTCCACGTCATCGACCTCTCCACAGTATGCGCACTCTCTGCTGTCAGTCTTGCCAATATCGTATAAGTACTCCATGAAGCACCCGCTCAGGGCTTGGGTGAGGTAATAGCCTACCTCACCATGCCTCCGTTCCATCCACGCTCTGATGTTCGGGATGAGGCGTCTCGTCCACCTTCCCTTGTTTACAGTGTCCCACTGCCTCTGCCATCTTTCAAACAGCCTGTCCCTGGCCTCTGCCTTCCCAGCTCCTTCAAAGATTTCCAGCCGTTCTTTGGCCATCAGATCCAAAGGGGGGATTATGAAAATACCTACTTTCTGTATATTGTTGCCCTAATCTGGGCACGCTAATATACTAGTTAGGTAAATACTTTAAAACACTCATTATTGGAGAATCAATTAAAACAACTACTCTTCTAGCTAATACTGACGAAGTAAGCATTTTAAAGCAAAAAATATATTAAAAATACTTAAATCATTTATTCAAATTTAGTCATTCACACTTTTTTATTTAATATGAAATTATCTACTTTATTTCTGTATATTGGTACCTTAATCGGGTCACGCTAATATACTACTTAGGAAAACACTTTAAAACACTCATTAAACCCGTTTTATTGCGGTTGTTTATAGTTTTCGAAATTTTAGTAATAAACAATTTTAAGTAACTTTCCGTTTCTTTTATGAAATCAAAAACGGTAAACGAGTAATAAAAATAGATTAAAAAAGCCAACTTTTGAAAAAAAAATTAATGCTCTACTTGCATTTGGAGCTGAGATACGTTAGTTTTTACATTTATGTCACTTATAAATAAATAAATCGATATTTCTTCTTGTTTGGGCTGGTTATTCTCCAATGCTTATTATTTTGTTTCTGCTATTTGAAGATAATCCAAAGCTACAACTGTTAAAATAACATCGATTAAAGCGGCCGCGGCCTTGAGAACATAATGCACATTTTTTTTATAATTTTTTAAATTTTTGTCACGAAAATGGTAAACCAACCTAACTTGAACAACTACCCTTATGTTCATGTTTACAGCTTTGTAAAACCTTTAATATTACTGATAAAATAAAAATATATATTTCACGAGCAGGATTTGAACCCCAAACGTCGGCATCGTGAATAAAAATGCTCCTCGCTGGAACCTTTAGAGGTCAATTTTGTAAGTGCCGAAGGTCATATCCGAACGTACAATTTTCCGCTCGTTTCATTTCCGGGGTTAAAAGTAGGAGTTTCCATTAAATGACCTTGAAAGTCATTGTCAAGGTCAAATCCAATGTCAGATGGCCAGGGAGGTTTCCTACAACTTTTGTATTTAAAATTTTTTTCTAGGATTCGCATTTTTCAAGTTCCCCCTTTTATGCTACCCTGAGAGATGTTTATGCAAGTAGTTTTACTGTAAACTTTTATAAAATAGGCACAGATAACTGATAGACCTCATCTAATGTCTACATTTTAAGAATAGGTAATTAAATTAATCAAAATAATTATTTTTTTGTAAAATTTCTAGGTGATAAAGTCACCATCGGTAATTACTAGTAATTAATATGTGGATTTAGATATGCATTTAATAAAACTGAAATTTCCACTGATCTATTTTTCGAGTAAGAACATGAACGCATCTATTATAACTTATTTTAAAGCAAGTTCTAATAGAAATAAAATATCGTGTTCTATTTGGCCATGTTACCTGACAAGCCATAAGCCTAGTTTTAGCAGACTTTGTAAGACTGAAAACAAGTGAAACTGTTCTGACTGCTATGCCAACAAACAAATTGAACTGGAGTGAGGAAGTTGGCAGATTTTGCATGTTTTAACAACTACAGCCTAACTATTTACAAGCTGAATAGTATTTCAAACCAGGACGTATTGAGCTTTAAGCTGTAATAGCAGTTGTTGTGAAGTAGCACTTGGCTCTGTATGGAAAATCAAGTGCAGACGACTTGACTATATTATGTGTGTGCCAAGAAATATTAGAGCTGGCGATAATCCGTCCGATCTCCTATGGGTTAATAATAGGATTAATACGTTTTTCCTCGATCCTGGCTCAAGATTAACAGTGGTATTTGAACCTCACCCGAATTTTATTTTACGCGAAATATATGAAGTAAATAATTGATTTGCAATTATTTTTGGAAGAATTCATCTGGCAATGAAAATATTGCCATTCGAGATGAATGCAGGTTACAAAGGATAATACAGGATGTTCCGGGGGTAAATGTATATAGGTAGGTTAATAGAAGTACATCGAGCAGATTCCAAAACATTAACATATGCACTTTTTGGAATCCTTCGTTTCCGATCTACACGGGGTTGTCTTATATTTGCCAAATTTTCTGCCCGCTATATATTTTTCACCGTCTTATGCTATTAGTTCCAACTTAGCAGACATGTTTGTGGTGGTTACTGTCTACCCGTAACAATAGTGTGTTTTTCGAAAATAAAAGATCGGATTTGGAAAAACTGTTTTTGGTTAAAGTCGTAAAAAAAGTTAAGATTTTGACACTTTAACATTAAAATATTTGGTTGCCCACTTTCTCTTCGTTAACGCTGTAAATTATGACATTTTAATATCCCATTTTTCTTTTTTTAAAAGGCCTGTCCTCAAATTTCATTTGGTCTTAACTCATCACATTTATCTTATGCCTGCAGTACACTCTCGCCGAGACTGCTCGGCGAATGTCTCGGCGAGACATTTACCAAGGGACCAGGAAGCACGAGGGCGATGTGTACACTCTCGCCGAGACCGCTCGGCGAATGTCTCTGTTTTTAGTAATGTGAATGAAAGACTTGTATATTTTTACAATTAATTAATTTTATTTATTTGCTTTTATCATGATTGGAAAATATTATTTAGGTATTAAGCAAATCACAACTTACACACTTTTTTATTTATTACGAAATTATCTACTTTCTGTATATTGTTGCCCTAATCTGGGCACGCTAATATACTAATTAGGTAAATATTTAAAAACACTCATTATTGGAGAATCAATCAAAACAACCACTCTTCTAGCTAATACTGACGAAGTATTGAATTACATGACATGTTTCCTAGCATTTTAAAGAAAAAAATTATGTTGAAAATAATATTTTCTAATAACGACATGGGCGTTGCTGAAGTTGCCGCTGCTGCAGCTTATTGTGCGTTTGCATATTTTAATTATGTGCATATATACAAAAAATATAAAATTGAAAATCCTTGGAAACCAAGAAGATGGTGGATGAAAACAATTCATCGAAATAGTGAGTGTTGAAAATTTAAATGTGATTTTAATTATTATTATTTACCTCACTGTATAAGTGTATAACAATGAAACATGCCTGAATTAATAAAGGGTGTAGCCGGTTAAGCATATGAAAAATGCCCATAAAGGAAATTACATGAAATGGACATCAAAATATTCCCTTGACTATAAAAAAATATTTGTTACAATATTATTCCAGAAATCCAAATCGATAAAATTCTCAGAATATGTTAGTTATGAGGTAATCTTTGCAGAACGGCAATCAACCCCCTCATCTGTAGCCTAATAACCCAGCCAGACCATATTTTTAAATAAAATTAATAAATTAATAAGCAAATTAGCCTTATAAATGCTTCTAAACTATGTATGATGTTTTAGGGCACCAGATTTTAGGTTTCTCAGGTTAAGTTTACTTAATTTTTCTCCAAGAAGTATGGTTTCCAAACGTTTTTTTGTGTAATGTAGTACAAAAATTATGTTAACAATGCATCATCGGAATGACACAGACTGACTCTCGTCATCAGAATGACCTAATTACTAACAGTATAATAAACTTTCAAATTGATATGAAAATAAACAAATGAAAACAAAATAGAACAAAATTGTAATGTTTAATACCTATTTAAAAAAATGAAATAAAACAAGAAGTTACAAAATCTACTACGTACTACTTTTATTAAATATTTGGTTAAAAAGTGTGTCAATTTCATCGTTATTTAAAACTTTAAAATATTTTGATGAAATTGGAACCGGTGCATCTTTTAATTTGCTCAAAATTCCAGTGCACTCCAGCTCCTGCCTATCTTCCTTATTGGGCCAAAAGAAAGTTTTATTGTTTCGGGCCATGAACGAAACAAGAATCTTATTACCAATTTCTGTCTGTCTGTAATTAATTCGTGCACAGAATACACTGCACTATCACCCACTTTTTGTTCCGTGAATTTTGAACACCCTGTAAATGAGTTAAGTTTGAAATAAAAGTCACTTTTCACGAGAGAAAATAAAATAAGTTTTTATTTTTGTTCATGTTCTCACAATACTTGATTTTTTTGAATAGAACTTAATTAGAACGATTAGTTAATTAGTACGATTAATTAGAACGACTGGATAAGCACTAGAGTAAAAATTTGAATTTAAGTTTTGTCGCGTTTCGACGTAATATTTTTTTCTGAATTCATCTGGAAGATCTTTATGGTCGATAATTTTCAAATTTTTTCGTCAATTAGGTAAGTTGCAACAAATTTTTAATTAACAATTGCCCTTTTTGCAAAAATTCAGCTCCCCCAGACAAGAGCAAGTGAGAATATACTAGGTGCCCTCGGCCTCGCGGCTTGTCTTCCCTTTGACTCGTGGCCAAAAAACCGACACAAATCGGAGCGTTAACGAGGCGAGGCATTAACGAGACAATGCGAGGGCACACGGGGCGATGCGGGAGCAGCAAGTACACTCTCGCGCTCGCCTGCCCTCGCAACGGCTCGGCGAGAGTGTACTGCAGGCATTACAGAGAAAATAATCTTTCCAACAACATTGCCTTTTGGCCGAAAAAGTAATAGTTCTTTACCGATATTTCGTAATTATGTGACTTATACATAATTCTGATTCACGATTGAAAAAATCAAGAGAACCTTCACTCACTTTGACGAAAAACAATGAAAACAAAAATACTGAATTCAGTATTGTGAATCAACCGTTTGAGGATGACACGCTAAGTTGTCGAAACTGCAATAACGTTTAGTTATAACAAATCAGGGACAAAAAATGAAAATCTGGCTTGACAGATCGATAGGCAATTAAAAAACGAAGATTAAAAAAAAAAAACTTTTCGATTGCTTAAGGCATTAAGACCTGCAGACTGATTTGAAAAATAGGTCATTTTGGAGCCACTGTGCAACGTTGTAAAATGTTGGCCGAGGCGTTAAACCGAGGAAAACAAGCATTTGAAGTTCGGGAATGTGCTTTTACTACGAGGTAGGTACACATACTATTTTACTTTGATTTTGAAAATTTTTATTGTTCAAATCGGCTTAGAATGTCAGGAAACGTCAAGATTTTAAGTTTGTGCAAAAAAATTTTTTCTGTCTGTCGTCTGTAACTTTTTTGTGCGCACGATTACTCTGGAACCGTTTAAGATATTGACTTAAAAGGTACACGTATGTACTTTAACGGGATCTGAAACTAGATTATATTTTCATCTTATTCCGTCGAAGGGTTGGGGGGTAAATTGGGGTAAATGGGGGGTAAATAGGTGAATCAAGAAGGTAAGAGTCCATAAAATTGGAATTTAGTATATACAAGAGAAGCTAAGGTCTCAAAAAATTTTTTGGCATTAGCCACCCCTCATTACCACATCCACCTCTTTATTAAAGGGGATGAAAAAAATTGTGATTTAGTGAGTGTACAAGAACCAAAAACCTCAAAATATTTTCTTACTTCAGCCACCCCCAAAAATCATATGCCATAGTTTTCGAAAAAATCGATATTGGAAATATAAGAAAAATTAAATTTTTAAAAAATGCGTTATATAATCGTTAATATCTTCACCAATTGTCGACATATCTAAGAAAATAAGTATGCAAATGAAAGATATTTTTATAACCTTCAATTTTTCACAATAGAACATTATAAAAGTAACTAGATTTTTAGGATTTTTAAGGTCGTGTTAGTAAAAATTTATTTCTTCCCGATTTTTTTGAATATATATTTGCCAATTGTTAACATATAAAAAATAGAATCGGATATGAAATACATTCATTTAATAACTTTATTTTTATAAAAGATAATAAAAATCCCTATATGTTTTGTAATTTGGAGATTGTGTAAGTAAAAATTTTTGTAAGTAGATCTTTGCCAATTGTTGACATGTTATGGAAAAAGAAGCAAATTAAAGATTTAATAACTTTATGTCATGAAAAATTATAAATGTCACTATATTTTTACTAATTTTGAGATTATGTCAAAAGTAACAAAATGAAACACTTTTATTTACAAATTTTAAAAAAATGTATTTTACAATAGCATTTTTTTTCCTGAGAAATATAGTATAATTTTAAATGGTACGATCAATTAATATGAAGTCTTACCTTTATTTTTAGACCGGGTACATTAAAAAATACTAAAATACAAGGACGCTAGATTAATTAAAAAAAATCCAAAAAAGGCTGCATATCCAATTTTTTGATGATATTTATTTTATGCAGTTTTTTAACTATTAAATGATTAGAAACAATAGTTATATGATATATAAACTCAAAAAAAAAATTTGAGTTAAATTTTCAAGATGTTTGGGTCTTCTTTTTATTTTTAGGAAGAAATAAAAAATTGGCCAAAATTTGACTAATTTCAACATGCTGGTAAATTTGTAAATGTGAATATTGTTATTCCTAACTTTTTCTGCATTGAAGTACTACCTTGAGCTAAAAGATAATGCATTTATAACTTATATTAAAGTCAGTTATTTTTTATGGGCCTGTGAATAGTTAGAGATGCAAAAAATTAAGAGATTATATTGTTATTTTTATATACTAATAAATATCAATAGCCATCAAAAATGGTAACACAAGAGAGTATTTTATATCCCCTTTAAAACCCATTTTGATTTTTCTTCCTAGCTTGTATGGGTTTCGAGCAATTCAATTTTTCTATAGGCCGCGCGCAAAAAATTTCAAATAAACGAAAATTCGCGTGCATTAAAAATACAAATTTTGGAATTTTTTCAATATCGATTTTCTCGAAAACCATGGCATATACAACAAAATTACAATAGGACTTTTTTTAGGAAATTAGTCAAGCTTTCTTTTCTATGATGGGCAATTTTTTTATATCTTCAACGGTTAACGAGTTATCAGTAAAATAAAGCTCTTTTCACCGAAGGGGTGGTTTTTGGGGGGTTGCGCGGCACCCCTAGAAAGGATTTTTGTGGTTTTGTATAACCTCTCCACTAACAGTTACTGAAGGAAAATCTCACATTTTTTGTGATGGAAATTTTTATAATTATTGGACTATTTTGAGCGCTGCCACATTTAAATTCACACGCAACGTCGACACCACTTACGACTCCCGCGGAAACGATTTTGTTTTTTATACATTGAAGCGCTTGATGAACCAATATAAATTGACCATTATTCAAAAGCATAAATACTCAACAATGAAATGAAGTATAGGTTTTCTTCGTTCATCGCGCGCATCTAACTGAAATATACATTAAAATTTCGAAAAAACTTCAAAAATTACAAATAAACTTATTTTGAAATGCTATTATTACGACTTACTGTGTTTTTCAAATATAAAACGTATAGAAACATAAAGATCCTTTGTTCAACTATAAATAAATAACATTTAATAATTTTAAGGAGGACTTTTTATTTTTATGTAATTAGTTGGCGAAAATATACCCTTATCCTTTCACATAACTTACTAGGGGAATGTCAAATCCAAGAGTATTGAGGTTTTCTATCACTCTCTGTCGGCTAGCGCGTTCTAAATGATACATTCTGTATGTTCACCATGTTGGTCTTTCGTAACGATTTATATTCTCTCAATAATTGTACACTTGGTGCGCGATATTATACAGTATATAAAAAAATGAATATACATTCTGGGTCAACTGGTAACTATTTAACCGTACAATGCAAATAATTTTCCACATTAACTTGTGTTTCCTTCCTTCCTTGTGCGTTGTCCCATTTTAAATGAATGAGAAAACGCTAAAATAGTTTGACAAACGTTGTAAATATTTTTTATTTTCATAACAGCGTCATCCTTCCCGATCAGGCGTCGTAAACACAATAGTTACTAAAATGTACGGCTTATTTTTATCCTATAACAATTTTGTTTTCTTAATTTTATTGTTTTGTCTGCAGTAATTTACAGTAAATCAAATTTTATTACATGTCTGTTATTTGTCTTATTTTGTTTGACTTGAAGGTGAAAAATGATTTATTGAAAAAAACAAAGAACACGATTTTTCTCAAACACGCAATAGAAACTTGTACAAAATTAAAAGAAAATCTTAATATGACGTACTCAGAATTGATATCATATAATTGGTTAACTATCACTTTGATAGCACGTTAACCCATAACATAAAATCTAATTCTAATTTCTAATCTAGAAAGCTACATAAGCTTGCTATACAAATGTCGGAGGTCAAGATAGTACGGCAACTCGCTACCATGATTTTCGAGTTACTTTAGCGAAGATAATTCCAGCGTTTCTCATCAGTTCTAGGAGAGCTGAGAAGAAAAGTTCAGGGCGGCGGAACGTTGTACCTGTTCTAAAGGGTTCAAATCGAGCTTTGAACATGTAAAGAAAAACTGGTCATCTCGGTCTTCGCAGCGAGGCAGTTTCTTTTGCCTTCTTGTCTAGGGAAGTAAATATGATGAAAAAAAATTGAGAACTGCCCTTTTGACTGAGACGCCGAGTTACAAAGACCGAAATAATGACAAATAGCCACCGGTTAAAATTGTGGTCACCCCGGCGAGGCAGTTCTGCTCATTATCGAGTAGTTTCGATGTCTCTTGACCACAAGAGTTACGAGTGATTACATTAGCATGTTGCTTAATTTTGAGAGCTGATCAAGTCATCGCGGCGAGGCAGTTCTCCACTTCAGGCTATTCCAAATATCATTAAGAAGGCGAAAAGAATATGAACTGAACTTTTTCCCAGTTCACATTTGAGAAAATTGATTTCCGCCGCGTCAAAAAAAAATAAGCTAAGGCTGTTTGTAAGCACAAGCTCTCAGAGAATTTGTTTAAATGGAATTGCAATTGAATTTCAAGGTTTAGGACATACAGTAGATAGAAGAAAGATTAAAATTGTCAGGTTCTTTATTATATTTTCAAACATTTAATTCATCGTCATCTGATGAGCTTTCACTCATATATATCTCATTATCTGATTCGTCTCCGTAGTCCATGTAGTGTAGTTACCTAACTATTTTCCTTATTATTTTTTATATTTGTTTTACATAAAACTAGATCCCCCATGATTAAAATAAAGTTCGTTACTTAGGTTATATTAAAAATAATAATAATGATATATATGTATGGGTATATGATTTTATTGCAAATTTTATCTTTAAACTTTTAAATTACATAAAACCATAATTAAAAATTGTTTTATATTTTTATTTTGATTATGGGGAACCCCACAGTCCACGTCTTCTTCTTGTTCCTCATCTTCTTCTTCTTGTTCTTCTTCTTCTTCATCCAGCATCTCTATGTCCGTATTCGCGAAAATCAAACAAATGAACCCAGTAGGGATTTACCTTCGATACAAAGGAATTCACGTATAAGGAAAAGTTTATATAGTAAAGTAACAGCGGAAATTTGTCATGATATATAAATCGCTGTCACATATTGGTGAATTTGTGTGTATGGAAGGTAAATCTCTACTGGGTTAATTTGTTTGATTTTCGAGAATATGCAACTCCATTCGATTTCACGCAGCTACGGCCAACGGAAAACGGCAGTTTGCATTTTTTTATCGTTTTATACACCCCACTCTATAAATAGAAACATGTTTTAGTCCCGCTGCTTTGATACAACTTTGATTGATATTATTAGAACTTAGGCCAATGAAAAATAGCAATTCTCGATTAACTCATGTCTTATTTGTCAATTTTAATGGGAATTAATCTAGAACTGCCTCGCCGCGGTATAAAAATTACGACATTTTTTTCGACAGATGGAAAGTCGTTTGTCAGCCGCCCGTGTCGTTTTTCGAACTTTTCTCCTATGAAAAAGTGTCTTAGAATTTGTCTTGTGTCTTTCCCTGCGATAAAGTTCGCTGTTTTGATAGGGGTTTTTGGTAAGGGGCTGCCGTACTAAGAAGATGCAACTGATATGTCTGTACAGTGAATAGGGACCTCAAGGTTGTTAGTAAATGCTTTTGCATTTTTATTACAGCATTACAGTTTATAGAACTTTAATAATACAATATTTCAAATCGTTTTGTCTGTCTGTCGGTCTGTGTGTAACTTTTTTTTTATACTATTACCTTCTTAGAAGTGTTTATGATATTGACTTGAAATTTGTGTATTGTAATGAGATCTGGAATTAGATTATATTTTGATATTATTCCGTTAAATGGTTGGGAGGTAAACTGGGGTAAATGTGTAAAGCAAGCAAGTAAGAGTCCATAAAATTGGAAGTTAGTATATGTACAATATTTTTTTGCATCAGCTTCCCTTACTGTTACCACCCCACCACATTATTAAAGGGTGTAAAAAAATTAAATCGTGATTCATTGTGTGTACAAGAACCAGACGCCTCATCTCTTTTTACATCAGCCACCCCACCCTACTTCCATTCCCACCACCCCCTCCACTACTAATGAGATATATCGTTTTGGTATAGATGATTTCAAATAATACTATATTATTAAAGTTTTGGGAACAATTATTTCAACATAGTGGAGTGCATTTTTTTTGTTGTAAGAGACTTAGGCAACGGTTTTTTAATTTACGTCTATCGTAGGCTTCATGAATTGTCTTTGTAGTTAATAATCGATTTTTAAAATTTATAAATTTGTAGTTTTATTCATTTTAAAGATATTTATATAAAATAATAGTAATGAAAATAATACCAAGATATATGTATGATCTACGTATTGGCTTTTAGCCAAAATTATTTTAGTTTTTACATTGTATCTGTAGGAATTTTTTATTTCTTGTTCCTCAAATATCTGTTTCTCTCTCGCGTCTGGTTTGCATCGGGCAGATAATCAAAATGAGGTAATTTTTTTTAGTTACAAAGCATAAAATTTGTGTTTGCGACTCTAATTTCACATAGTAATCGAAACAGCAATTTAAATTATTCATTCATATTTTCATCCGAATAAATGTAAGAAAAACATGGATCTCCCAAAACACAGATCCAATCATAAACAAGCTAGTTTAATAAAATACAAAATCCCTCAAAAACACTTAACAGCCCATAGGCTAATTCCCAATAAACCTAAGCGTTTAACCTAATAAATCAGGATGTACGTTAACCAGTGGCAACGCCAAGACAGATTCTATTAGAACTCTCGCAGGAATAAGCAATAACAGGAGCAAAAAGTTTCCAGCTTACCCAGTGGTGTGCATCCCCGTCCAGAGGCGTTCTTATATCCATTAAAGTAGCAAGTTCCGAACTGAATTGGATAACTTCTTTAATATTTCATAAAAGTTGTTGCTTACAACTTAACAAAAAGTTTTGCGTAATAATTCAATGAATATAATAATCCGGAATTGTTTAAACCAATCGTGGTTACAGAAATTGAGGTCATTAGTAGTATCAGATCTAAAGCCTGGAGATAGTCGGTTATGCCTTCGAAGCGAACGGTTGGGTACCTGAAACACTCCCACTATAAACGCAAAATTGCCGTGAAAAACTCCGTCAAATTTGATAAAAAGTAGGTGAATTATAGCCCAAGAATTTACGCGCAAATTGATACCTCATATCAAAAGAACAAAGTTGAAATAGAATTAATATTTGAAAACAACTAATACAGTTTTGTGACCAGTGCTGTGTATTAAGAAACGAAAAGAGCATAACTAAACAAACAACCCAAGACAGGCAAAAGCAAGATAAGTACCTCCTTTTTCATTTTTAAGTACCTTCCCAGACAAGTATATTTATAACCATTGAAGGGTCTAGGCCCATCACCCTTGAAGAGTCGACATTGTCGACAAGTTTATGGCAATAAATTAAAGCATGGCATGATATCCCTCTGTAAACCTGTAAATTATTTTTTTAACCATTATAAAAATATTCAAATGAATTTGATCTGTCTGTAAAGTATGGTCATATAAATTTCTTTTGTTAACCTTCAAATAATCTTTTTTCATAATTATTAAAAATAATCAGGCGAATTTAATATAAACTGAACCCGTCATAATCAAACGTATGGTCATAATATTCTCTTAGGTAAAATATCAAGTGAGGGTTTTCAGGTCGAAATTACGCTCATTGTCAAGTGTAATAACTTAAAAATAAGTCAATAAACAATCCTTTCTAGCAAATTTACATATGAGTCTGACCAGGGGCGTGCCCCATCAGGGTGACAGTGCACCGTGTGGAATTGAAGCAATTTAAGAATATAATGGGAATTTGGATGGAATTGGTGGCCATTGGCTTGGTTTCGGTGCCATTGGAATTTGGAAAGCCTCATTCATGCTATGGAAACATACAAATTGTTTATGCTTCTGGTGCGGCTAGGGTGGGACTGAGAAAGTTTATTAAAAAGTTTAATAGTGACAAGCAGGGGGTAAACGGGAGGTGTAGCTCTCCGGAAAGCACAAGAATGATGTATCTACTGCGGAGCGCGGGAGCGAGGACACATTGGCTACTGGTGCGAGGGATCGACGGCGACGGGAATTGTCTGTGTGGAGCGCTGGGCCATCGTTGGAAGGAGAAAACATAGAAAACACATTCCTTTTTGTGTGCCATCACTTGGTCTGGATACAGAGTGCGAAGAATACAGTTTTGAGTTAGGTGAGGGATGAATGTTTGAGAGGTGATGCATACCTCGGGACGTGCGATTGACGATTTTATGAGTGGTGATTGGTTTTGTATATGATCCAGAGCTAGGTGCAATGTTTTTGGTGTAGTGCGGTAGAGCGGATCAAAAGGAGAGGGGAATGGAGGGGAGGAGAGGTATCACAGAGAAGTGTTGTTGATTCTGACTTTTTGTTTGTCTAGTTTAATAGGAGTGTGTTTTGTGGTATTGCATATTTTTTGACGTTGTGGGTGTTACAATATAGTGTTGTGAATCTGATTACATAATATTTTTCTTAAGTAAATTATCAAATGAGGTTTTCAGGTCAAAATTACGCTCGTTGATAAGTGAAAAATTATACATTAAATTCTACACTAAAAACAGGGAGAACAGGTTACACGTGGAAATCACAAAAAGGATAGAAATGTACGCAATGAAGTACTGGGGACGCGTCCAAAGAAGGGAACCAACACTCCTACCGAAGAAAGCACTAACACTGAACAGCAGCAAACTTAAAATGGGGTGACCATGTACACGTGGAAAACAGAAGTACAAAAATAGGAGCACAGATAGCAGCGACACAACGCGGCAACATATCTCACAAGAAGACCCAGAATAGGCAGAAGCCCAGAACCAAAAATACAAAAAAAAAGGGGGCTTAAACGCTCCCTCACGACATAATGCGGTAACGCATCTCACAAATACCTACACCTCCCATCCCACATTCCTTTACCATGCGCCATGTGGCTCTCGCTGCTGGCAACAAGCATGACCTTAGTCCAACCCAGCGTGGACGTAGCAGGCCCAGCTGTATAACTTGGGAGTGGCAGTAGTGCCTACCGCACGCTGGTAAATCAATCAATCAATCAATCATTAGTAGTATCAGATCTAAAGCCTATGAGATGAATGGTGTAAATGTAGTAATGATAGAAGTTTCTTGTCCATTTCTGTTGCATTATATAACGCACATAATAAACTTTTGTTTTGAGCGTTTAGTGTTTCCTTAACAATGGAAAGGGGACGGGGTTACAATTATTTCAAAGATAGATTCCGCTAAGGAAATAGAAAACCTCCGCCCAATTACTGTTCCACCGGCTTTATCTATGGTGATAGAAAGGATAATTGGAGGACAAATATATAATCATCTTTAGCACCGATCAATCAGGTTTTCGTCCGTGTCATAGTTATGGAACTGAACTTCTTAATATAACTGATGAATATTATTCAAGAACTGGACAAAAAAAAACATTGGAGCTTTAATACTACTTGATTATACTAAAGCTTTCGACATGATTAATCGTGACATTACTTACAATGCTCCACTTTATAGGTTTAAGTCTAAGTGCTCAAAACTTTTTTGAATAATAGGTCACAAACGTTACCTGGGGAAGCACCAAAAAAACCTGTAATGCCGTTAGAGGGATTCCCCAAGGGTCAATATTGAGGCCACTTTTATGTACAATTTATACAAGCAACTTTTCCGCTATTTTTAATACCTGTAATTATCATATCAGCAGACTACATAAAATTATATAACTTTTTTGACTCAACAATATTGCAATCGAATGTCAAAGTATTAAAACGATTAAAAAGTTTTAGTAAATCTTTCCTAACACAATCTTAAAATTAAATCCACAAAATCTTTGGTTTACATTATTTGGCGACCGCTCTGAAAAAGATATGGTGACTGAGCTGGGTAAGGAGAAGATAGAGGTAGCATCTAAAGCAAAGAATTTGGGTGTGCTCATAAACAATCAACTCATATTTACAGATCATGTTTCTTATTTATTAAAAAACTCTTATGGTAAACTGAAAATGATGTATCCTAACAGACATACCCTAAACAAAAATAAAAAATAATTGTATGTGATTCTCTTATCCTCTCTCAGCTCAATTACTGTGATTTTGTCTATAGGCCATGTCTTATTAATAATAATAATATAATAATAATAATTTATTTTCCATAATGACAACATTACAATTGTATAGGAATAGTCAACTTTACAAGCATATACCTTAAAAAACTAGGTAAAAAAATCACATACAGAATAAAAACATTTTGACAGTAAAAACAATTTTAATTTACTTTTAAAATCCTGTAAACTTCTAGCTAATTTGCATTCTGTAGGTAAATAATTAAACATTTTTGGACCCATATAATTTGGGGAATTGCAAGTTATATTTAGTCTTGCATATGGTATTCTAAAATCTTCCTTGCTACGGGTATTTATGTTATGAATATTTTTATTTACAATTAATACATTCTTATTTTGATAAACATAAACACACATTTCAAAAATGTATAAACATGGCAAGGTTAAAATATTACACTTTCTTTACAAGAATAGGTACTAGAAATATTAGCTATACAACGCAATATACGTTTTTGAGCAATAAAAACGTTCTGTGATAGAGTGGAGTTCCCCCAGAAACAGACACCATACCTCAGTCTAGAATCTACTTGGGCATAGTATAAATTAACCAATTGTTGTTTAGTAAGCATTGTTTTAATATTATTAAACAAAAATGTAATTGATGCCAGTTTGGAAATCAGATATTCACAATGCGATTTCCAGCTTAAGCATATGTAAACCCAAAAACTTTATACTCTCATGGGTACCTGTTATTAATGATTCATTGACCTTAAATGAAATAGACTCGCAGTTTTTCTGTCTATTATGGAACTGAGTTATTTGAGTTTTTTCTGCATTAAAATACAACTGATGTTGATTGAAAAATGTAGATACTTTTTCTACAACATTGTTACATTTACTTTCTAACACATTATGCATAAAATCTGAAATAATCATAGAAAGATCATCAGCATACATTGAAAAGAATTCATTACATAGAATAAAATCAAGCTCATTGATATACAATATGAATAATACAGGGCCCAATATTGAACCCTGTGGAACTCCCATACTTAAAACCGAACGTTCAGAATTGGCTCTATATACATTATTTTCACTGACGTGTTGTATGCTCACATACTGTTGACGATTAGTCAAGAATGAATTGATCCAGTTTAGCGGTTGTCCTCTAATCCCATAGTTATACAATGTAGTCAACAATTTTGTATAATATTGTATAATAATAATGTAATAATAATAATATTGTATATATTGTATAATATAATATTTTATATAATTTTGTACAATATTGCAAGAGATTCTAGTAGAACGCACATCTTACGAAATTCATGCTTAAGTTATATATATGATATACGTAAATAGAATATATTACACACCCTTGGCTGGCCCAGGACACAATCCCGGACTAGTGCCATGAAATGTTGTGAGTGGACCAGGGTGGGTCAAAGTTGGTGGTCGAGGACCGTTGTTTGGAGTCCACGTTAAACTGTAGATCCCGGCCATCCCGGCCTGATTGACTAGTAAAAAAAATAGCAGTACTAATGGTTCACCCTGTATAGTACTAAGTATCCCCCAATTATTTCGTAATTTCATATTTTCTAAGAATCTTATTATTGTTGGTAACACACTTTTTGTCCCTACTTATCGTTATTACTCTTCAATTTTAATGTGACTGTGTCCAAAATGGAATGGCAGTTAATTTTAACTGAACTTAAGCCCTTTAAACGATGTATTTTATTTTACTTTAAAGTAGATATCTTTATTCCGATACAAATGCTATCGAATTATTGGTTGACCCACATTCCTTGGCAACATCATTGCATTATCTGCATCTGCATCTGACATCCCCCGAGGTTTCTCCTAAGATTTGGCTTCTTCGATTTATAATTATTAACCCTATCTACAAGTTACCGCCTTTCTACATTTACACGTTACAGTTGGAAAACTTCAAAGATAAAAGTAATACATACAAACTTCAAACAAAATCAAGTCAGGTTTCAGAGTTAATACAAATTGATTGTAATAAAATAATGATGGAAGTCATTCGCAATGATAGTGTCACGGCCATCGCATACTAAAAAATTTAGCTCTATTCAAATCAATTCCAATTATTAATTGAGAATAAAATATAGATTATTCTAGTTTCTAATCTCTCTTTGATATGGTCATGTCAACAATTAGTTGGTAGGTAATGATAATACCTACCTCTGTAAGTTGTTTAGTTTTATGTAGAGATACAGCATAAAAATATATGAATTTATAATAACATCAGGGCTAGATTAAGAATTTACAGGGTGTTGTGAAACTTAAGTATTTGGGGTATTAAGAGACGAACATTTCCGATGAAGGGCGCCAAGCTAGAAGACTTTAACACTAAAAACAAGATTTTTAAGATAAATGTATACAATAGTAGACACGGGATAGATTTTTCAAGAAAATTATCGTATGTAATATCACTAGTGCTTAAAATTTTATCGAAAATATTTTCGAAAGCGTGTTGCCTGGTAATATAAAGAGTGCAAATTGACAGTTTATTATCTGATTAAATCCCGACCGCTTTAGCGGGAGGGATTTAATCTTTGATAATAAACTGCCAATTTGCACGAGTTATATTAACTAGGGGCAACTTAGCTTGAGAAAAAATTTTTAGATAAAATTTAAAGCACGAGTGGTATTTGTGGAGAATATTTCACGAATAAATAATTCATTAAGTATATCTTCAATATTATGTTCAGTAATTAATTGCCTTCAGACGTTGCCTTATTGCTTTTTAGATATTACTCACCTTTATCTTCAATTTCATCATTTACGTCACAAAAAAATGCATTTCCAAAGCGACTCATCTAATAAAAAACAAAGTAGGTTTAAATTATGACAATCAAGAAAAACAATATACGTTAAACCATAGGTACTGTAACTTATAAGACTAGTCATCACAACAAAGCACGCTGCGACCAATCACATTACCGGTGAAATCACACAAATTGCATATTACCAATCTATCCCTTTTACGTTCTAAGACTGCCGGCTCAGATGGTATGGTACCGCCATCTAGTAACGCTAGCTTAACTTAGTTACGAGCCTAAACAGTGAATTGAATTATTATATTAAAGTGTTTATTAATATATATTTATGTATTTAATCCTTGTTTCTAATTTGAGAAGTTTGATAGTTAAGTTAAGGTTTACTTGTTTAAGTAGAGATACTTTAAGTACAACGAATTATAATGTATATAGTGATACTGCAGAGTTTTGATTTTCCAAATAAGTGTTAGCTGCTTTGTAATGATTGATGAATTATCATAAGTAAGTACCTACATTTGTGTATTTATCATGAAATAACTGATTTGTCTGTTTCGTAGATATTCATATTTAATTTTAGTTGGGAGAATTATTTTGTAATTATGTTAGGTATTAAGCCATTGAAAGCTGTGTACCTACAACATGTCCCGAACCTATATAAGTTCCACACCGCATTGGCTTTTTAGGTTATTAATACAGTACTACAATTTACAATTTACGTTAACAATTAGTAATAAGCTAGAGAAGATATTTATAGATATCATTTAAAAGCACGATTTGTCCTATTTTCCGAAAACATGTCACGACACAAAATGTCAAAAAATTTTCGCAATATTTGTCGCTGCAGCGACCTAAAAAATTAGAGCGATAAATTTTGCATGTTGGTCCTGTCAAAAGCAGATCTAGCTTGAATTACCACTAATAATGACGTTTGATTGGTGCAATGTTGTGAAAAAATAGGCTCTCATTGGCTATAGCGTTAATGAGTGAAATAATCGATATAAAAAAATTATCGATACATTTTCAATGTGGATGGACATATGTCAGTGAGATCTAGTGGGTAACAAAGAAATTATTATTATTATTCAATATTTACGGAATTTTGTTCGTAAAACGTTTCTAAATTTTTGAGGATAGACAGAATAAACATCAGCCGAGACATTTTAAGATATCAACCAGTAGTCACGATTACAATTCCGTACAATTCCACGGACTTTTTTTATGTACAATTCTTTCAGAGATATGGGAAATGTAAAAAGAGACAAGAAATATAGAAAACTTCATAAAATCACACACATCATTAGTTTAGATATTTATATTTTTATTTCCCTCGCTTACCGAGGGGAAGTATGTAACCATATTAGGGCAACAATATACAGCAAGTAGGTATTTTCATAATAAATAAAAAAGTGTGTAAATTGTGATTGGCTTAATAATACCTAAATAATATTCTCTAATCATGAAAAATAACTCTCCGAGTTTCCAGAGATTTTCAGAGTATGTAAATTACGAAAATAAAACTCTTTCTATTCCGTCAATCTGTCTGTATATCCATCTATCTGGGTTTTGTTTTGCCTGTGCCACACGCAAATAGTAGAATAAGTAAGAAATATACTATAGTGCAGTGCTATTGGTAAAATAATTTTACCGGTATTCGAAAAAAATATATTTTTGGAGCTATTCATTTCAACTCGATGGGAATAGTATTTGTGAGTACTTTTAAAATCTCCCAACTTTTTTAAATACTCATAAAGAAATTATTGAAAGATGGTGTTTTTTAACCTTTCACCGCTTACGTAGCGAGAACGGTAATATATATGACAAAAGTGCACTGAATATTTTTTGTAGAATTTTCTATAAAAAAGTTCGCAATATTTTTAATCTGTCATAGTTTAAGATCCAAAAACGTCCGTGCGCAAACGTAATAATGATCTTTTTCGCGTTACTTTCCATGCGGACTGAGCGAGCCGCGCCGACTTAATTAACAATGGAAAATAAAAAACCGCTGCCCAAGGAATCACTACTTCCACAATCAGATTATCTATCCAAGTCACTCACAACGAAAAAACTGTGTATGTGGAAATAATTGTTTATGGAACTTTAATAATATAATATTTGAAATCCTCTACCCCAAAAACCCATAAAACGATACCCCACATTGGTAGTGGGGTGAGGGTGGTGATAGGGGGGTGGTAGTGGGTAGTGGGGGTGGATGAAGAAAAAAAATATTTTGAGATTTCTGGTTCTTGTACATACACTAAATCACATTTTTTTTCATCCCCTTTAATAAGGGAGTGGGGGTGGTAATGGGAGTGGCTAATGCCAAAAATGTTTTTGAGACATTAGCTTCTCTTGTATATACTAAATACCAATTTTATGGCTGCTTGATTTACCCATTTACCCCAAATTTACCCCAATTTACCTCTCAATCCTTCGTCGGAACAACATGAAAATATAATCTAGTTCCAGATCTCGTTAAAGTACATACGTGTACCAAATTTCAAGTCAATATCTTAAACGGTTCCAGAGTAAACGTGCGCACAAAAAAGTTACAGACAGACAGACCGACAGACAGACAGACAGAGACAGACAGACCGACAGACAGAATTTTTTTTTTGCTCAAACTTAAAATCTCGACGTTTTCTGACATTTTAAGCCTATTTGAACAATAAAAATTTTTTTAAATTTTTTTGTCGTTACTATACTTCCACTGGATGTGGAAGTAATTAAGGAAAAATTTAAAAAATGGAGTTTCTAAATCACATGCACGATTTTTTGACGACGCTTAGATCAATTTTCAACATTTTTCGAATTTTGGCGATGCTAAACACAAAACTTTTATCTACCTTTATTAAAACCTTTTTCATAGATTTAGGTACAAATTGAAGATGTAAGATAGGTCAAAATATACACGCAAAACATGTTTAAAACCAAGAATATAATATTTATATATACACAAACATTATTCGTAATATACCTTTTATTTCAAGAAATAATAAGTTTTATAATAAACAAATTTATTTACCACCAGCTTTTTATTTCCTGCCATAAAAGTATTTGTTTTAGATGAAGAATTTATTTGTTTGCATGTATAAAATAATATATTCTTGATTTAAAACATTTTTTTGTGGTACAATAAACGCAAATACATTTTCCTAAATGAAACCCAGCCCCCCCGTATGGGGGGTCTATTGGGTACTGGGTTTAGGGGCCCGGGCTTCCGAGAGGCCCGTAGTGAGGGGCCCGTCAGAGATTTTGGCAATTTTTTTTCAAATTTATCCCCCTCGCTCATCAATTATTAAGCGCGGGGGAAGTGCGGGGGTCCGCCAGAGATTTTGGCAAAATTTTTTTTTTCAAATTTCTCCCCCCCGTTCATCAATTATTAAGCGCGAGGGCCCGCGAGAAATTTTGACAAAAAAATTCTTTCCCGCTCATCAATTATTAGGCGCGGGGGGCCGTCAGTGAATTTAGTACCGGGACCCATGATTTGATGCGGGGGGGCTGATAAAACCTCAACATATTTTTACATCAGGTTTTTAGCACTACTTGAAATTAGAATCTCTGCATTTATTAGAAGACTTTTATCTTATTAAAACGAAATATTTAATGTTTTTGAATAAAATATTCTGTATACTTCTGTATAGCTACACCAGAATTTATTTTAATTATAGCTAAAACTGAAATAAATTAAACATAAATTTTTTTCAAATATAAAATTACTACAGTAAATATGTAGTATTGTTAAATTAAGAATAGAATATACTTAAAATAAGATCTATCTTTACCTTAAAACAACCACCACTCTTTCTCAATTTCTATAATGGCTTATTCTTAGATGGAGAAGAAGCTAACTTCATTTTAAGAATAAGCTAATACTAGAGGCAAGTATTATTTCAGGGATTAGGATTATTGAAGAATAGCGAAACTAATATATTCTTGGATAGTGTGTTGAACTTGAAATGAGTGTAGCTTTTTCCCGTGTGTTAGAGCCTAAACGGCTGCACCGATTTTCATGAACCAAATGTCTCAATTCTGGGAATGTTACTGGGCATATGAAAACTAGAATGTGCGATTGGCGATTAATAAAGTCAGCTTAGCATGCTTTATATTATTCGGTTTTTATACCTCTATGATTCCTGTACTAAATACATTTCTGTTTCAGGAAGGAGAGGTCAATAATTTTAATAAAAGCAAAAGTCGTCATTAATTGAACTGACACATATTTTTTACAAGCACCAAAACATTCACCTCTATGTTTGACGTGGATTTCGCTAACAATGTTGGTGTCATTTAAAAATTATTAAAACAAGTCAGTTTCCTTTTAGTATATTTCGTATGCCATTAAAGACCATGCATAATTAAAAGAGAATAATACTATTTAGAGGCTCTTAAATTCAGAAATTGCTAACACCGAATTAAATTTAATATTAACTAATGTATCAAGAAAAATAAAACAAAAAGCTACCTATATTTTCAGTTAAATCAACAAGACTCGAAAATGCAGAAAGCTGAAATGATTAAGTATGCAAATGCAAAACTACCTAAGGATTAATGAGTTTGCGTATGAAAATTTTCGAGATCCTGCATCGTCATTATTAATTTAAAGACAATTTAGCCACCGTCAGAACGTAAATCAATTAATCTTCAGTTAATGCAGTAAATAGAATATTTTCCATAACGCTATGACACTGACAAACCCTTGTTCATTTTGTAGTTGAATAAATTATAGGTCGCTGCGAATTTAAGCATGAAAAACACTCATTCTTGAATTCAATTTACCGTATTATGCATCGAACAGAAATTACAGACGGAGAATAACACCTTGACAATTAGCTATAGTATACTTTTTATGTTTAAGTTTTATTTAAGATAGTGGTGGGATGGTTATAATTTATAAACCTGCATTCTTTGTAACAAGTTTTGCTTTTGTGAAATAAGTTTTTCGACGCTTTTAAACTCATAAAACAATTAAAATATTAGTTTAAATTTGTACTTTCATGAAATATCATATACATCAGGGTAGAGTGAGTAGATACAAATACATTGTGGAATAACGTATAATTTCTGTATTCGGCGGTCAAATTCCCAAATACTAAACGAAAACCACTGCCATAATGAGGTAGATATGACTTATATATAATATGGTACATAAATGCCAATAAAGCATGGGGAATGTTGAAGTTCATAGTGTAGAGAATGGTACATGAATCTAGAATGACTCCAAGCACCAGTCATGACCCGAAATGACCCCCATAATTTGGTGGAAACTACCCCTATATCAAAATAAAGCCCACAAGTGCCCATAAATCGTGGACAATTTTGAAGTTTTTATAGTTTGTAGTAAAGTGTTATGTATCTGGAATGACTCTGTGGCGATCAGTTCACTTGCTGAGTAAATATAAGTTTCACCAAGTCTCAAGTAACCCGGTAAAGAAAGAAAAAACAAAATAATAATAATTTTTAAATAAAAACAGAATAAGATGTATTATTAAAATGTTAAACCAAAACCTTTTAGTCTTGGAAAATACACATTTTAAATATGAATTGAAACTTTTAATTATAGATATATATTTAACTAATCCATATGTCTATAGACTCCTACCTGTTGAAAATATTTAAACAATGCCAATAGATAATAAATATTAAAAAAAATAAAACAATTTTAATAATAACTGCAACAAAATAATTCTTGAGCCATGAAGATGAACCCCACTGGACTATGCGTAATAGAGAACCACCTCTAACGAGGGGGTTGAAAGTCAATAATTACGAAAAACAGTGAAAAATACACATCTGTACTTATAATATGCTTATTTTTCACTGTTTTTCGTAATCATTAATTTTCCACCACCTCATTAGGGGTGGTTTTCTATTACGCATTTAGTTGTCGAGATCTGTTCTGCCTGGAAAGTTTTGGAGAAATTCTGATATTTTGTTCTTTTATATTTTTCGGTATGCTGATTACGTTACCACTCGTTACCCACAAATACTCCAGAATGGAGTGGAAAACGTCGATCCGTGTATAAATGCACAGCACAGAATACAGAAATGGCAATAAATTGAAAAATGTTTTTTTTTTTGTATTTTTGGGCGCAACATATATTTCTCAATTTCTTTTCTTGAAATACCTCTTTGTCTTGTCCTCAAATGATTTTCTCACAGGCTGTCTATGGAATTCTTCGGTTGTGTCTTTATGGACCAACAGTCTGCCATCATGTGCAACAACCGTAAAGTTGATTGATTGATTTACCAGCCTGCGGTAGGCATTGCTGCCACTCCCAGAGTTATACAGCTGGGCCTGCTACGTCCACGCTGGGTTGGACTAAGGTCATGCTTGTTGCCAGCAGCGAGTGCCACATGGCGCATGGTAAAGGAATATGGGATGGGAGGTGTAAGTATTTGTGAGATGCGTTACCGCATTGTGTCGTGAGGGAGCGTTTAAGCTGCCTTTTTTTTGTTTTTGGTTCTGGGTATCTGCCTCTTCTGAATCTTCGTGTGAACTATGTGTTGTGTCTTGATATGGAGTGTTTATTACTGTTTATGCTCCTCTTTTTGTGTTTCTGCTTCTTCGAATCTTCTTTTTCTGAGTTTTCTGATTCCTCGATTTCCGATGCTAGGTTGGGTTTGGGTCATGCTTGTTGCCAGCAGCGAGAGCC
Organism: Rutpela maculata; assembly: GCA_936432065.2. NCBI lineage: Eukaryota > Metazoa > Arthropoda > Insecta > Coleoptera > Cerambycidae > Rutpela > Rutpela maculata. The sequence goes on along the minus strand of OW386291.2, from coordinate 137,947,897 downwards.
ATATGACGCATGTTTTTTTTCATTTTTCCCTTCGCTTTTCCTTCTCAGTTTGTTTATGATTCTCTCGATTGTTGTTTTCCACCTGTAACATGGTCTATTTTTAGTTTGCTGCTGTTTAGTGTTAGCGTCTTCTTCAGTAGGTTTTCTGCTGTCCTTTTTGCTTTAACCTTCTTGATCCTTTCCCTTATCTTTTTCCTTACCAGGATATGGTCTATTTGTGTGATTGAGCTTCCATTACTCTAGGTGTCAATGCGTGTTTGACTTTTGCTCCACATATTTATTATTATTAAGTCAAATATGTGTGCTAGGTTTTTCAGCGCGTTTCCATTTTCGTTAGGCCATATGTGGAGTATATGTGCATTGAAATCTCCAGTTATACGATTTCACTGCACTATGTATGTATATAAACTATGATTTACTGCGTTAGAGGGAAGCACTGTGGAAAGTTTTGGTTTGTGTACCTAATTAAACACCAACTAATTAATATTTCTTATCAAGCTAACAATATTCCGAGGTATAAATTATTTTACAAACACTTTCACTTATACAAACTTAGATATAACTTGTATACGTTGTCACTTTGTATTTAACTTTTACAAGCTTTTATGGGTATCCATGGTGACAGAACACTATAAGTCATCTCCCTGCCTACCACGATATGATCTATTTCTTGAGTTGAGTTTCCGCTGCTCTAGGTATCAAGATTGCTCTTTTCTGTGTGTATTTTCTTGGAAACCATTTTCCCGAGAGAAACCTGTATCACGCATACCTACATTGAGGTGCCATAAGGATTCAGTTTGGACGCTACACACCGACAGTGCTCCATTGATTATTTCTGGTCTAATCCAAATTAAACTCATTTGAATATTTTTAGCAATTATGAGAAACTCACTTTAAGAGTATTGCGCCTCTGATCATTACGTGTTCAATTTTGATTAAATTTGTTTGAATATTTTTAGTAATTATGAAAACACACTTGGAGGTTCACACAGGAAATCTGTATACTCACACTTTAATAGCGATGCATTACTGATTTTTCGGGTTATTATTATTACCATTTTTATCATGTGTAATTCTCTTGATTGGCTGAAAGAAATTCGGTTTTGGCTATTAATTATTATTTGTATTATTGACCTAATAGTATGCTTCTGGTTTACTCAGTACTATTTAAAATATTAGGTTTTGAGTTAATAAATTAGGTTAATAGAGATGAAGTTGAAAGTTATTAAAGTAATTAAATTTAATAAAATAAAATAAATTAGTTTATAGCTTAGCTTTCTGTGGCTTCTGGTGTGGTGATTGTTGTTTTTTATTCCCCCTTCTTTTTGGGCTTAGTACACTTAAAAAAACTTTCCACTGCACACACAAATTTATTATTTATTTATTTACACTTTTACGTTTAATATATCTGTCTTGCTTTGCATTATAAACACGTGTTGTTCACTTTTAACACTGAATATTTATTGCTTTCTTTAGCAATAAAGCACTTGAAAGGGTCTTTTAGGTACCTATATGGATAGGTCTATTTAGGTCGACCGTCAACTAAGGCACAGCTTTACAGTTTATTTGTTGGTACTATTTAAAAAACACTAATAGTAATTTTCAATTTATTAATTGTATATGAACTTTTTTCTTCCTATTATGACATGTCACGTTAAGCAAAATTTCTTGGCTCACCGGTGGCTTAAATTTGATTAAGTTTATCGTGGTTTTAACTGATTTTTAGCACTTATTTCGGGAGCGTCTTGCGATGCGTCTATACACGCCGTTTGTCAACTTTCGACTCCAACAACCGTAAACGTAAAGTTGTAGAGAAATTAAGAAGAATCAGTAACAGACAAGTCAACATGCAACAAACGTTATTTTAAAACCGAGGGTAAAAGTAGATTTAACAGTGACAAACAGCAAACAAAAGAACAAATCAAGATGGAACAGACGTAACAGCAACACTGCAGATAAAAGAAGGAGTAATTTCTGCCACATTATGGGAGTGGTTTTCGTTTAATATTTGGGAACTTGACCGGTATAAGTAGAGAGGCCTGGCTGGTACACCGTTCAAAAGATGGAATACCAAATTATTTGTTCAAGAAAACAAAGATGTAGGACGAAAGTTTACTGTTGAATGGGTATAAGTACAGAGGCCTGATTGGTACATCGTTCAACAGATGGAGTACCAAATTCTTTGCTCCAGAAAACAAAGGACGAAAGTTTACTGATGAATGAAAATTGAAAATTACGATTACCATTAGTATTTTCTGTTATCTCAACCAAACATAATACGAGCTACAGAGACACTTGAGTAAGATGAATTTGGTGTGATAGAACCGTACCATTAATAAGTTATTATCTTTATATGATTTTTTTCTTTTCACACATTTTTGATTTAAGTAATTTGAAAAAAAATATATTGCTTTAGGTAAATATTTGTGCACTAATAGATAGTAAACGAACTATTTGCCGAAATGCATAAGGATACACTTTATTAATTAAAATGTAACCTAGAACCACAATTATAGCTTGATAAGAATCGAATACATTATTGATCAAACTTAGGTAAATAAATTTCTAAATATTTGATTGTTGACAAGGATTATCATTATATTCATTCGACTTACAACCAAAATAAACTAAACTACCTACTTATTTTCAACTTTTTATGCCTAGTTAAATATTAACAGACTACTAGTATTTCGAATCGTGAGTAACATGTAGTTTCTTAGATAAATAATTAAATCCATTGTTCTGTTTATTTAAAATGGTGTGAAAATAAAAATGTCGATTTTCCATGAAAGTGTTTATTTTACAAAATGACTAAATCGGTATGCTGATAAAAATATTTCCGTTGTGTATAATAAAACTATCCTTTTTGAAATCAGTCTGTAGTAGCAACTCTATCGTGGACACAGCAAGTAAACCAAACTCTTGCTGAAAGGCAATATTTGACTAGCTATTTTGATGGAATATAGTCCAGCTTACTTATATTGACTATTACAGACTAAAACTTCTTCATTTTTAAATAATATTGAAATAATAATCGTACAATCATGCTGGACGACATGAAAAGTAAATCAGTTGGTTAAATGCAATTCATAGAAATTTGTCTGAACATGGTGAAAATCTCAAATATATATTTTTAATCTCATTTTTTGATGTCATATTTCCACACTCAAAGCGGGAAACGTCATCAGTAGTTCACCCTACTAGCAGTAGTTCACCCTACTATTTAGCAGTAGTTCACCCTACTAGCATTCTCGGTATGTGCGATCACATTTATTGTAGGTTTGTTTTACAAATTGATGGCGCCGATGCATCGACTGAAACTACGGCCTGAACTTCCAGCTGCGTAGCATCTTCGGCATGTTCGTATCCTTACCATTATTGACGGGTTGTTGTTTGAAAAGAAGACAATAGTGATACCAATGAGGAATGTTACATTTCTCTATATTCATTTCAAAGGTACTATCCATATTTCTAGAACTTTTCGTCCATCTGTTTATTGAATATTAATAAATAATGGCCTGCTTTTTACATAGAAAATATATATTATTACCAATTTCATCCCACTCAACCTTAATATTCTCCACAACTGCAGAAACGTGTTGGAGAATAATTACGATTTATTGAAAATATCAGTTATAATTAATATCAGATTGTTTCTCTCTGTATATCACCAAATAAGTCTGAATTAAACAGAAACCTGGTATCTTTTGTTCGAACAATCGATTAAAATATTGTTTGGGAGTGCCTTGAAACTTTGACTTTGAATTATTAGTTATAGACTAAACATGGAGAAAACAATGCGAACTGAATACAATGCTAGATATTGAACACTACCGGCTGAGGACTAGAAATAAAACGGAGCTCCGTCGAATAAAAAAAAATGTTTCCTAAAATAATCCAGCGAAAAACTAGTGACATTATATTGATCCGATAAGAATCTTCAACAGTTTTAAAATCATTCAGTCTCGACAGAAAGAGTTACACTAGAGCGAGGCAAAATTTACAGAGCCGCGGTGGTAGTTGCGACCAGAGGAATTAACCCAAGGAACCAAGTTGAAAAGCAATTTTCCATTTTATATTTTCTATACTTGTTCCAAAAGCGCAATAATGTAGAGTCAGAAATAATTTGACGTGCTACTAACAAGCAAATTCCTATTATGAGAAAGAAAAAAGACCGATATTAAGATAAGATAACGGAACTGAATAACATTCACTCACTCAAGTATCGCTATTAACAGCCTTTCAATCTACTCGAAAAAATGTGACTTTCGGCTTCGCCTCGAGTGCACATTTTTTCTCATAGATTAAAGGCTTGTTAATCCCTTTATATAATTAATAACTATTTTGTAACGCCATATCCTAAAATGACATTTATTTGACAGTTTCAATGAATCAAAACAATGTCATTATTGACGAAGTTTAAAATAAAGAAAAAAGAGTGAAATATAGTCGTTTTTCTACTCCCTTATGTAAATTTACTGTTTTCTGTACAGTCTGTAGAATGGATAAGTAGGCAATTCCAGTTAACTGAACGGATATATTTCATATCAGTTCTAGGATGGATATGAAATGAAACCAACCAATCATAGTTCGTGTATCACAAACTACTATTGTGCAACAAGAGTGGATATGATATCCATATCGCACGATAAACCGGAGTGCTTCAAATCTTTTGAGTGCAATATGGATAATCCACTGGAGTTGTACAGTATACTTTTTCTACGACCAGATTAAAAAACTACCAAATTTATTAAACATTAATATATTATACAAATACACACTGACAGTGTAGAAGAACGCACTACCGGGCGTCAAAATGACGCGACACCAATTTATTTCTCAGGGGGCGCCAGTCGCGTATTACCCCGTTCTTCTACCTCCCAGGCGGGTTCGAGATAAGATGCACTTCGGTAGCCGAGTAATGGACCAAGGCTGCACTACCACAGATCAGAAACTACGCTCTCTCTGGACCCGAATTCCCTCGTTAGGGGTTTAGGCACCTCTTAATTTCCTGAATTTTTGCATAAAAAAATCCCAACCGAAGAATTTCTCTGCGGAGGGATTAGTTTTGGGACGCGGAAATCACGTTTTGGTCCATTAATAACGGAATATATTTCTCAAAAAACGCATAAAAAAATCCCTATCAAACCTCCGTAAAGCAACCAGAAGGTCGAACGTTAATGCGAATTAACTCGACACATCCGGTTTTCTATACGAAAGTTCCAGGGATTATAGACCGTCAACAGGCCTCAAGATCAATTAAGAAACAATAGTTCAAAGAATCCGTTTATTTAACAGAATTGGTTATACAAAATTCTCAAGATAAGAATCGTGCCTTCCCCAATCAAGGTAGTGACTTTCAGACCATACAAGCGAGAGCGCTCACGCTAACGATCGATTAGGTAGAAAAGATTCATACATACCTTCTCAGAATCAAATGCGAGCTTTTAGAATCATTTCAGACTCTGGGTAAATGAATAATTAAGGCTGACTGAAATTAACTTAAAAAAGTTTTACTAAATGAATTTAGTTTCGCTAGAGACTACTTAGCTTTAAAGTTCTTGTATCGTGGAGATTCACGTACTCAAACACATTCAGAGGACTTATTACTGCATAAGTTGAGTGGCGTTCGATCAGTCCACGACTTACTAACCCTTATCACAGTCGTTCAATATTATCGATTTGGCAGCGTCTCACCTTCGAGCGACTTTTAGGCAAAATTGAATTTTTGGATTTTTATGCACAAGGCGTTTTCCTCTATAACTTTGTCATTTGAAAAGCCCTGTTATTGGCTTTTCTACCATCGCTTTGTCTGGACCACTAAACGCGCTCGAACAAATTGCGAGCCGCTGGGTCAATCCAAACTCTTTCTATGCGAGAAACCGGCCTTGTACATGTGCATTGATTTTTATCAATTTTTGCTTATCGGCACTACGCCGGCTTTGACAAAATCTTCTATTTTGCCTTTCGGATGCAGTGCATCGTTAAAATTTTATGCTCATACTTTAGAATTGGGCTTTCAATGACCGTACCTCAAAGGTCAATGTCTTTGGTTGAGGAATAAAAAATAAAAAATAATTTAAAATATATTTTCGTGGTACTTTTTAAACTGACTTTGTGGTACTTTTGAAAAATCCATTTTAAGACCAATTTTAGCGTACTTTTGAAAAATCGATTTTCGAGCCAAATTTCAAGGTACTTTTGAAAAACTAATCTGCGGGTGAAATTTTGGCGTACTTTTGAAAAATCGATTTTCAAGCCAAATTTCAACGCAGTTTTGAAAAATTAGTCTGCAAGTGAAATTTTGGCGTACTTTCGATAAATCGATTCCTGGGCCAAATTTTGACGCCCTTCCAAAAATATTATTTTTCAAAGTCCAATTTATGGTACCTTTGAAAAAGTATATTATTCATAAATCTTTGTCATTATATACTTCTACTCTCATATTCTGAACCAAAAACATTTTTCCTAAGTGAAAATTCGGTGTTTCTTCGAATTTTCACCTGGTCATTTCCAACGCCTTATAGAACCCAAAACGGCCCTTGTGGACTGATCTGCGCCTCTGCAGACTCCCTAAAATGTCTTAAAATGAAATTTTTGCCTAAGTCGAATTTTGATTATGTCTTCAACTTAGGACGATTTTGGAGAGTTCTACAACAACAGTACACACTGACAGTTACACTGACGCACTAATTTGATTTTAAAACGAATAGTTGTCTATGTACTTAATACACGAACTGTGATTGGTCGGTTTCACTTCATATCCATCCTAGAACTGATATGAAATATATCCGTTCAGTTAACTGGAATTGCCTACTTATCCACTCTACAGACTGTACAGAAAACAGCAAATTTACATTAGAGAGTAGAAAAAGAAATTTTATTTCACAGTGCGAAATAAACCATATTAGTTTCTATGGAAGCAGCAATAGAATTTAGTCTATTTTTACAAAATTATATTGTTTTCTAATTTCGAATGGCGATACAAAAGATTTTGTGTATAACTCGAGACTAAAATGTGTTTTTTTTACTCGTGTGGTTTATACCACTCGCCTTCAGCTCGTACTATAAACGCCCCACTTGTAAAAAATACACCATTTTAGCCATTAGCCACTTGTATAAGAATTAGTATATTTGATTCAAATCGAATATTAAAACTGGAATGAAAAATTATATAATTTTTATCTGGAATATTCTTTAACTAACTTGAATTAAACTCTTCTCTTAAGTAAACATAAACTTTAATTTTAACTTTTTATAAAACTCTCTACCTGAATAGAGTGATGCTTGGAAGTCAGTTTAGGATTTTTTCCGGGGATGAAAAACTACATACCCAATATATAAACTGTTAAACACATTACCGTCCTTTGCATTTAAAACGAAGCATCACCAAAGCAAAGAGAGTAAGCCGAAAATATCGATTTGCTCGTGACTAATTTCTTTCCGATGCGTCCGACGACATAACCGGTGGTAAATAAAACGTAAGAGAATTAATATCACTATATCTATCAATCGGTCAACAGTACTTCATCTGTGAATGATGATGATGTATATACAATCAATATGGAACTGATATTAATCATTTCCGAGCCATTCAGAGCTTCGACATTTTATCCTGTAATTTACCATGTAACCTATTCTATTTTGTAGGGTCATTTTGACTAACTCATCCCTTCTACGGGCTCCAGAAATACCAAATATTAAAGCAACCTCAAAAAGTAAATAAATATATAATCCGAATTAAAAGTTGGTAACTTACCTTCATCACTAAATATTCTTTCTCTGGAGATTCCTGGATGAATTTGTTGATTTCTTCTTCCGTTAAAATTTTGGATTTTTTTGGTCTATAACCTTCAGCTTGCCGTTTCAATAATGAACGAAGTTTTGGATATTTAGATGTATCTACATCGTTTAATTGCAGGGCTTGGTTTCAGCATTGAATAATTGGTCTATAAACTTGAAGATTTCATCTTTAAACAAAGCTCTAAGAAGTATGCCATTACAACATTATCTGAGAAGGAACTCACGTTTTTATTATTATGATAGTCCATAAAACGATTGTAGGATTTTATGCATATTCGTATTTTTCTCTAGATTTTTTTTGGTAGTAAATCTGAGGTATTTACTGCTTCCAACAGTTCCGGGGAAGCTCCAGGAATGGAAAATTCATCATCATTGCGCACTTTTGCTTACTGTAGGCGTCTGAAAATAAGGAGTACGCCACCTGGTGGTCTATAGTCAAACTAATTATGGGCTTTTCTGTAATTTTCTCTTTAGTGTACGATGATATCAACAATAAGTAAATGATAAACTGAGACGCTAAGTTATTAAAAATGTGATAGCGTTTAAAGGGGCTACAATTGGCTGGAGCCAACCCAGTCGATATCCTTTCTAGATTGCAGGGACAACTCGTGAAAGTTGAGTTGCATTACAATGTTCAAAGCATACCCTCTTTAATGTAGACACCTTTAACCAGGCATTGAGAGGGGAAAAGCTGGTGCAAATAATCGTGGCCTGAGTAGCAATAATAATGTCCTAGAAAATCACACATTGTAAGTGAAATTTTTGAAATAAGTAAATATATGAAATTCCAGTATATTTAAAAGTAATAATATATACTATTGCACAAGACCCCTGAATATTTCTGTTTCATATTTTACAAAATACTGTTTCATTTATTTTACTTAAAGAATTAATAAATGTCTTATTTTCATTTATATTCAATGTACCACTAATTTCATCGGTATTTGAATCTGAGACACTTGTTTGTAAACATAGAGCATACATATTTTTAAGTTTTGTGTTGAATATGGGTTGTACCACACAAAATAATGTCCTGCATTTAAAATATATTCCCCTTCATACACACACTTAGAATTTTTACATTTTTAGTGCTTCACAAATGTTCCATACATTGCAATATGCTTAACCTAAATGTCACTCATGTTTCCTGAAAAAAGAAAGTGATTTAAACTACAACTGTATATAAATTTAGAGAAATATTTAAGTTTATTAATATTTAACTAGCCAGACACCGTTTATGTCGAAGAAACTGTACTTTTCAAGGGAAAAACTAGATAACCTAAAAAAATATGAATTTTGCTGAATAATGCCATTGACATCTTGCAAATCACTTACAACAAAATCTTGCAAACCTTTAGGTCATATATTATTAATGTTATTATTTTTAACGCCAAAAACAACAATAAACAGAACAAAACCAATATAAGTATTCGCCATATAAACAAACAAAAAGCCTATAATTAGTTCACGAGTTCTCCACTTTGGCGCTGGCATCTTAAATTCAGACGCCTATAGCTTGAATTTTCGAAAACACTCTACACTGCAATCAAATTTCTATAGATACGTCAAGTTATACAATTTAATATTGATATGTTTCTATAGATACGCAACAAATTTTACTAAGAATTTCTCGGCAACATTTATTTGTAATAGCTATTTATGTAACCAGTTACGAAAGACTTTATTTTGTGTAACGAGTGGATGTTTACGGGACGAGCGAAGCGAGATCCCGCAAAATAACACGAATTACACAAAACTGTCTGTCGAAACGTGTTACACACAAGATTTTTTTTAATTTTAAACGTCTAAAAACCCTTTAAATATAAATGGAATATGTGTATTTAAAGATCTTAAAAATTAAGTAGCCTTTTTCATAGTTACCTTTGCTGCTATTATTACACATTGTAATTTTAATGTTAAAATTGACAAACGTTATTTAGCCAAGTAATAATATTATTTAAAATCCTAATTTGATAGCATAAGGTAAATCGTGTTAATGAAAAAATTTTGTTAACATATTTTGAAGGAAAGAAGAATTTAAAAGCTTCCATTTTATTGACTCAGTATTCAATTTTGCGTTGAATAAACATCGTTTCTCTTTCTTTTTGGGAGTTGTTTATTTTTCTTAAGAGGGAGTAAGGCGATCAAATCAGAGGGGAGCAGGCGGCAATGAGCCAATGTGAAGAGAGATCTTCGTAATAAACAAATTTTAGCTAAAAACTTTCTTCAATAGAAGTGTAGTATTCATTTACTTACAAGAATATCTTTTTTCTGTGACGGGAGAAAAGTTTGACATTTTATCTCTCTTGACAGGTAACAAAATGTCACTTTTTATTAAATTGCTTTTTCCCCGGAAAAAAAAACGAATAATTTTTCCCGGATATGTATACATAAGAACACGGAGATATTTAATTTTAGAATATTTTATTATACAAAATTTACATTTTCTTAATGTCAAAAGTACAGTTGCTAAATGTGCATTGCATGAAAGACATGTTCCTCGAACGATTGGGAATGTCTGCTACAGTGGAATTTTGTTGAGTTGAAATCATATTTTTTGTCATTGACACAACTGCCGTTGATAGTCCTGAGCCAGTAATTAAAAAAAAGGAATTTCAAACACTGTTTCTCGTTAATATATAGCATGACGTAGATGCTCAAATTTTTTGGTTTGTATACAGCACTTGCTTTAGAAGAAAATACAGTTTAAACTATAAAGGTATTTTCGTTTTTTTTCCAAATATCTCAATAAATTTAAGTTTTATTGAAATATGGGTAGAGACCAAAAATAAAGCCCATAAACTGATAATGAATTTCGCTTGTTTATTTATTTACATAGATTTAATAGTTTCGGAGATATGAAAGTTTACAAATGGCGTCCGAACGTTTATAAGACGAAGAATGCAGTTTAAATGTTAAATATCTCAGAATTGTGATACCTACGTCACGCATGCTAAGGAATGAAATTAAAGACAATTAATTGCGGTTTTAAATTATTTTTTACTCGTTCCTGTAACATAAGAAATAAAGAAGTTATGACGGAAAAATATGCGTATTTATATTTTTTCATATAAAAAGGTCGCCATTTTGTTACTCTAATTAGCCAGTAATTTAAAAAAATTATCTCAAATAGTTTTTCGTTAAGATATAGCATTACGATATAGCATTACCTAGATGCTCAAATTTTTTTGCTCATTTAAAGCACTTGCTTTAGAAAAAAATGCATTTTAAACCTCAAAGGTAATTTAGAAACACTTGGATACCAAATATAAACTTAAATATCTCCGAAATTATTAATCCTACATCAATAAACAAAAAATATAATTAATTCCCAGTTTGTACTTTCTGTAGGTAATTGGTCTGTAAGATTTTTTCAATAAAGTAATACTTTTCGAGATACTTGACGAAAGTCGTTTGGAAATACCTTTTTTTCAAGCTAAAATCGCAATTTTTAAGTCGTTATAACTTAAAAACTATCAATTTATGTGAAAAATTGCATAGAACCTTTTCTTCTTAAGATTTGATTCTATTTCAGCTCCAATAAATATATATATTTGAGGGGGTGGCATCTACCCCCTATAAATTAGCAAGACCCCGCACAATATAGAAACTTTTTTGTGAAACATTTACTATTATAGTGCCAAAAATGAACGAAATCCGTTCAATATGACATTATTCCGAAGTTCAAACCTCTAGTTACTGTACTATACGAAAAGTTTGACGTTTTGACACTTACGTCAGTTTTGAAAAATAAAATAAAATTAATCATGTTTTGACTTCAAAATTAAGCCAGGTTTTAATTTCTGTCGTTTTTTAAACTATTTGCGGAAAAATAGTATGTATACCTCGTAAAGAAGCCACAATTCCAGACTGTTGCCTTCACGGTCGTTCGGGAATATTAGGCTTTTCTTACTATGTATACGATGTACTATTTCTGAAAAAATTACAATGTCACAAGTGAGCTTAACTCTCGACCGCACAGTCATTAAATAAAAAAAGAGCGTTTCCAGAAATTTCGATTTTTAATTTACCATATTTGGCAGAACAAGAGATACATCATAGTGTTTTTTTACATGCAAGACTTTTCCATAGCTACATTTTCTAAGAGTTATATTTTCATTGCCTTCATTATTCGTTTGGGGGGGGGGGGGGGAGATTCTTTACTATACCGTCTCTTCTGCATTGTTTTCGATTATGAAACCAGAAGTGTTATGCAGTATTAACTTACCATTTGTAAATCTGTAGTAAAATTGTGTATATACAGTTTTTGTATAAATCAATGGTTTGGATTTCACTAAAAAATATATAACTATCATATGATTTTAAAACAATCTATGTAAGTATCAATTTTTCTGTATTTCGTAAATGTTCCTTGCTGGTGGTCTTGTTAGTTTTCGTTGATATTTAAACATTCAACAATCAATGAATGTGTACGAGGCTTCAATAGTTAAGTCAACAATAATAGTATAAATGAATGGATGAGTTCGGACGCAGTACATGTTTATTGGTAAGCAGCCAAGATACTGGGGCCTAAATGCCAATAATTGTACTATCTACCTCTGCCAGTGTTACGGATATATTCCAGGCCTGAGTTTGACGTTAGAAATATGAGATCTTGAATCATCTTTATCAGAGTTCCATGTATTGAGATAACTTTCCTCAGGAATGATAAATCTTCTATTAGCGATATTTTTACATTTATGGATGTGAGTCATGGATTAATCTCCATGCTATACAGTTAGTATTTCTGCATAGGTCCTAGTCTGCTTAAGTGCCCACCCCACCACCCATCTCTACTTTCCCTTCTCTAGTTCTAGTACGTTCTCCGTCCATGTGTTTGATAAGTCCCGAAACAAAAATTTATAATGCTTCTGTCCTCCGGATTCCTTTCACCTTATGCAGGTTCACTTTGTTCTTCCCTTGTCTATTGTCGTGGCTCTAAAGGTTGTTCTTGAAGATGTTAAGGAGGGCTATGAAGTTCTTTGAGATATCTACCAAGTAAAAACTAGATTCTATTGCTACAACTTTATTCTCGGTAAAGTATATGCTCACAAAAATAAGGACAAACGTCCAGTAAGAATAACAAATTGAAAGTGCAGAAGGTGTGCTTCAGACACAATGAGCTTGATTGAAAACATGTACACACAATCTAGTAAAATGTAATAAGCAATAAAATACAGGGTGCTTCATAATACCATTTCCTTATCACTTGTGAAAGTGTCTTTATTAATTTCATGAATATTTTTCATCTTTAAGGATTAAAGGTGAGGAATATTTCCGACAATTCACCATCAACCCGGGCGACTGGGTGTCATTTTATTTTATACATTTTCTTTTAAAGCGGTGAAAAAATGTTGGCATCAAAAATGTAAATTCTGTTTAAATGTTTGCAGTACTGAATATGGTAATAAAATAGTGTAAATTTATAATTAGTACAGTGAATGAAGGTAAAAATCAACTATTACCTCCGATTTCGGTGAACCTTCATCGATTTGCATGAAAATTTGGGATTGAGTATATTTTACCCTCAACTTCAAAAGTGACATATGCTCGACTTGCGCTTTTTGCATTTTGGGGGTGAAATCCACCCCTTTTGTTAAAAATGGGAAAAAAATGCAGATTTAAGCATTCTGGCGTAAGTAATCTCGTTTAATTAGATAAAATAAATATTTTTCAACACTTATATGCATGATTTATGATTTTAATTAATTTTTCAACCCTTTTAGCAACCACCCCTTAAATCGAAAATCATGAAAAAATCATTTTTTGTATTTCTGAAATATGAAATCGCATATTAACATTACACAAACGGTTTGTTTAATGTTTATGATATAATTTTTGGTTGACTGTGAAATTTCAACCCTTAAAAACCACCCCCTTAATGCAGAATCATTGAAAAAATTGGTTTCAAGAAACTTTAATCATTTGAATAATACATTACTGAATTGAAATCTCATTTACTGAGTATTAAAGTAATTATTTATTTATTGCGAAATTTTCCACCCTTAAAAACTACCGCTTGTCATAAAAATAATGGAATTTTTTTTTTATCAGCTTTAATAGCTTTAATTATTTAGAATCTTTTTTATTACTTATGATAAACTTTATTAACATATTTCAAACTTTATTAATATTATTCTTTCCACATTCCCCAAACTACCCTTCGTGCACAAATTGATGAAAAAGCATAATTTAACGTTGGAAACAATTTTTTCAGTGCTTATGTGACTTATAAAAATTTAATTCATTAATTAAGAGGAAAATGTATATTCATTTTTTATTTAAATAATGTTTCATAAATTAATCAAATATTAATAGTACATTAAATTTAATTTTTCACTCTTCATCAGAGCTCTCTTCACCAACTTCTCCTTCTTCATTAATTGTCCCCACTGCATGATCCGCAGGTTGCATTGCAAAATAACCCTACTCTTCGACACCCGCAAGAAGCGCCGCACCCTTTTATTGGGTTTTTTACAATAACTCCGTTAATTTTTATGATATCAGGTTCATCCAAAAACCATTTGAAAAGTAATTTCAAGGGCTATAAGATATTAAATTTAATCTTTTAAAACCCTTATTTTTTAAAAGATAAAAGGTTAAAGGACCCCGGTTACATGGTTCTCGCAGTAAAATTTAGGCTTTAAACGTTTCTATCTCGGTTATTTTTTATACTACAAAAATAAAAAAAAAACTAAAATCTTTGTTAAAAAAAAACTCAAATTTCGTTCTGTATTATTTTTTACATATATCGAGTATTTTTGGAGTTATTATCAAAAGAAAATGAAATTTACGAAAATTTGAAAAATTCTGATTTGTTTAAATCATATTTTTTTTTCAAAAATATGCATTCTAAACCGGTCAAAATTTTTAAAGTCATTACTCATGCTAAAATAAAGAAAGTCTTATAGGGATTACTATAAATTTTAATTTTTGTGGAAATGGCGTAGGTTTTATTTTTCACTTTTTCCTAAAAAAATCGAAAGGGTCCTCTTATTTTCATCATAACTTGCTTAATTTTGATGCTATCAACTTCTTCTACAGCTCATTTGATAGGTATTTCTGAGTACTTTGAAAAGTGTTCAGTAAGTATATTTTATAAAATGCATCGTTTTCCCGTTATTTAATGCATCGTTTTCCCGTTATTTAAACTTGAATACTTAGATTTGAGTACTCGCCGAAAAAAAAAAAAATATATTCAATTACCTATATATAGCTCACTTTGAATTAATATTAAAAGGTTTTTTAAGGAAGGAATTTATTCGTTTTTTTATTAGCTTCAATTTTGGTAATGACAACTTTTTTGTAAAAACTTATAATTTTTGAGTTATTTATGAAAAACCGCTTTCAAACATGCATTTTTTTCACGAAAAATCAAAATCTTTGATCTTTAATAACTCAAAAAGTATTGATTTATTTTAATAACTTTATATAAAAATTTTGCTTAGAATTGGCCCCTCTATCGATTCCTGGGGTTATTTTTCATAAAATAATTTCCACCTTCGAGAAGGGGTGGCATCCACCCCCAGGGTAAAAGCGTAAGTTCGCACTATGTCACTTTTATTTCTTGAGGTATCCTCTAACTACTCACAAATTTTCATGAAAATCGATGGAGGTTCAACGAAATCGGAGGTGAAAACCTTCAGTGACTACTAAATAAAGAAAAGGAAATTACGCAATATACGTCAAAGAAGAAATAATAAAGCAGGTACTGACAAATGTTTCAAAATTCTTGTTCCTTATCAGCGCAGCGTAGCTTAACTGCATCGCTGCTTCTTTGGTGTATATAGCCCGATTACCTTTTTTATTTTTATTACTTAACGCTGAGATTTCCCGTATAGAGAATAAATTCTTTTCTAAGTATTGTTTATTATTAAGTGATATAGCAGAAAAAAGATTTGCAAACATTTCCACCTAAATATATTGACACCCTTTATTATTATATATGTGTACGTCACTGGAATGTTAGTTTTACTTTACGGTTTTGATATAGACAGGATATTGGGATTTGGGGGCAGTAAACACCAATAAAGCCGTCGCCTTCAAATAGCTCCTGTCTGTTTCCAGAAGAGACTAAACGATACTATAAAGTAGGAATATCGAATTTTCCAAATTGACACTGCAGACATTGCAGAATTATTTTTTATTAAAACTTAC